>OY019130.1:107809698-108239698 GCA_955652365.1 Eristalinus aeneus | reverse complement strand
GTGTAAGTCAAAGCTTCTCAAACTTCGCCGTCCGGAGTCGGCAAAAAAACAGTAGGTCCCGGGACTTATAGGGGGCGCCACTGTGTTATGCTTTAGGGGCCTTTTCTGCTTATACGGATGATATCATAGCTCCTTGTAAGAAAACTTGGCTTCAGGCTTAAGAACTTCCTTTGACTTGAGTAGGGTCTGACAGCACAGTCTGTAAAACGGGTTTGAGTCTGACCCACAGAGGAAACTACCACAGGAACCACTCAAGAGAAATAATCAGTAACGAACCAATAAAAGCTTCCTTAGGCTGGAGCACTTCTACGTCTTGCACGTTCTACACACGCTTTGGATTAAAGAAGAACTTCTGCCACCCAATTACTTATATTATTATTACTGTTTACCCCGAAAGGATACATTTTAGAGTGTATCTTTGTATCGTATATAACAGATCACTCAATAAGTCCCGGGATATATAGGAGGCGCCACTTTGTTTTGCTTTAGGGGTCTCTTCCGCTTATACAAATGATTGCATAAGAGAAGTCGCAGTTTTTCATAGCTCTAGTCCATTGTAAGAAAACTTGGCCTCAGGTTTAAGGACTTACTTTGACAAGAGTAAAGTCTTGAAAGTACAGCCTGTAAAACAAAGATTCGTCTATGACACGGATATGAGTCTGAGCCAAAGGGAAACCACTCAAGAGAAATGGACAGAAACAAAAAAATGAAAGCTCCTTTAGGCTTGGGTACTTCTATGTCTTACAAGTTGTACACACGCCTTGGAATAAATAAGAACTTCTAGTCTCCGTTTTCTTCGTATCGCGCTTTAGTCCGGGGTGGACCTGGGTTTTGAGCAAAATGCCTCACCAGCCAGGTACTCGCCAGATGCCTCCCGTTTTGCTCTTCACATTAGTTGAGGTGCTTCTCCAATTCCGTGGGCCATCTCAGCCTAGGAGCTCCAATATTATGTTGCTCCAATGGCTCAAATTCAAAGACTTCTAGTCACGCAGGACCATTATCGAGTAGATTCTCTGGAAACTTTGGCGACGGGGAGCGAATATTCTCATCGCTCTATATTTTCCACTCATGCCCTGGCTACAGTTCTAGTAGGAAGGCATCCCGATCGGTAGATCCAGGATAAGGCGATATGCTCGAGCCCAAAATGTTGCTCGAAATTTGCAATGGTAGTCTGGGAATCTCCTTCAGCCGACTCTTTTATACTGATGCAAATGGTAATGAATTACTGTTACGCCCTGGTATCAAATTCAAGCTTTCTGTCAGAGACAGAATCGATTACTGCAGTTGCGTGCTCACCATTAGTATATAAGTTAGCTTCCTGATTGTCAGGATGTTGAACCTATTGTGCTGACATTTACAGCAGTGTGGAGAGAGACGGCCTCTTCCGACACTCAACAGAGAGGATACTCCTAAGAGGTCTTGCGGAGCAAAGAAAATTTGGACGCCGTCACAACCACTCCACAGAAAAAATCCCTCTTCACAAAGAGAACAAAATTCCACACCACCCAAATGTATCAAGGTCCAACATCTTTTCCAATCGCCACGATAAGAGCCAAGTGTCAGAATGTCACCGCACCCCACACTTAAGCCGAGTGCCCCAATTGTTGGGCCATGCCTTAATCAAATCTCTCCATTCGCATTTCCATCCCCAGCGTAAGCCACCTTTAAAGTGCTATCGAGACAAGTTTTAACCCACAGAATAGAGCCACAATGAAAATCTCTTCGCACAATCCATGCAAACACTTCAAGCACAATCGCAGACACTGATCCCCCTTTCCACCCAGCCAGCTGTGTGAAGCAGAAAAAATATCTTCGCCCCCACGCACCTCCTTTCCACTTGAATGAATAAAGGAAATCGACCGAACAAAATTGCCTCCTTATCCATTGTCCATAAACAAAATGCCAAAGCGAGCGGTATCCGATTTCACTTCAATTGTTATCCAATTTGGAGAATTATTCTACGCACCGTGAGATACGCTATCCTCGCTCCATAAGGGTGCGGGGATTTGTGTTCGTGTGCGTCTGTCTTCGAGAAAGTATCAAATGGAAAAGAATCCAGTGCAAAAGAGTGTCTGTCAGCTCGGATCTCATCGCTGTCGTTTCGTTATCACAGCTATCTGAAACGACATGCCACAGGGCAGCCGAGGTGGCGATGAGGGTGGCGAGGCTGGCGACTGTGGCAAGGGTGTGACTGGCTTTTGGGTTAATGGTAAGCAAACGAGTGCTCGGTATCGCAGACCATCCTGTGCTTGTCACAATAAATGTAATAAGCTTTGTTTACCACTAATATTCATCCATCCGTCCGTTTGTTCAATTCGATTGAGATGAATGCTGGGGGTGGGTGGGTCTCCGATACCCGACGATTTTTTTTTCGTTTTTTCCTTTGTCCCGTCACTTGTGATCCATGGGCCGTGGACATGGGTGTCGATATGAAAGCTGTCGTGCCACACAGTAACTGGGTGTCTGCCATCAATCTGCTCCACCCACCGCGTAGGGCGCTCATGTGTGCACAGCGTGGGTGATGGTTTACTCACTGTAGCCGCACTCATCGTGTGGCGGAAGTTTTTCAGTCCAGTTTTGAGCACACAGTGGCGGCTTGAGGAAACTCTCCCTTGCCCACTCTACCACCTCGGTTGACTGACATTAATTAATGCAAAATGAGAGCACCACTTCTGTTGGAGCCTCATTAAGGCATGTGCCGTGGGGGCTCGGGATTATGATTCAATCAAAAGTTACGCCTCATTGTGTTGGCTCTGTTTTCGGTCATTGTCGTTGTCTCGGTGCGTTGTGCATCTTTTTGCGTGTGTCCTTGAAACACTTGCGCCAACATTTATCAATATTGAAGACAAACACTTGTTGGGAAGTCGTTGGAGAGGATAGAGAGGTCTGTTTGTTGCTGGATCTGTTGAATTTTTCGCTTTAGGTTGCGTGTGCTGTGATTTCGATTTCACATGACTCCTGCATGTCCTTGCCTATATTTGCCATGGCTGAAGCAGTCATTTATTAGCCATGCCTTTCACTTTCTCCCCATCAGTTTCACTTCATGCGTGTACAGCCGGGGCTATGTGCGCAACGTGGAGTGTTTTTAGGTCATTGCTATGGCTGTGACATCAAGGATTCGTTGCCAGTTATATTTTTTTTTTCACTTTTTTGAGATTAAAAATTAATGAAGGGGATTTAAACAGAAAACTAACGAGGACGAAGTTTGTCAGGGAATTTATAAGAGACCCGGGGGAATGGGTGTTATCGTTGTTTCACTTTCAAACTTCAATGCGTTTGGAGTCAACATCCAGTGGTTCTGACGGGTAGAGTGTTCTGGACCAGTGGCTCTCAAACGTGTAGTCCTTAGCAAATTTTTTACCCACTGCGAACCATGAATTTTTGGCTTTCTTTTAATACACGGTTCATCTGTCGATAAACATAATAATTGTATGGCGCGACAGTCCACAGGAGGATCAGGGCCTAGCTTTCTCCTCAACTACTAGGGTGGTGGGCGCTATTGTTCTCTCACGAGTAGAAGGGACCTTTTGCCGACTCCGAAAGGCGAAGTTTGAGAAGCTTTCTTAGACAGTCATCTGTCGTTGGCATGTATTTTAAACTCGGCTTTCATTCATCAACGTCAAAATATAGCTTGGACAGTCTTTTGACATTGTCCAACGGAGTTGTTCTAGGTCTGTCATTTCCACCACGGAAGTCTTATTAATTAACAATCGCGGAAACGTTTCGCAATCAGAAGACGCTGCTCAGCATTGAGTGCATTGCGAACTGCTGCCTTCCAAAACTGCCTCCCCCTACGGTTAAGTAGCATCGTTGTAGCTTCTATTCGCAATTTTATTTTTTGGATCAGTGATGAAACTTCAAGGGGGGGGGGGGGTGTATTGGCCTCTTTACACGAGGTAACGTTGTTGATTGACCTCAACATGGCGAGCTGCCAACACTATCCTCGTCAGTGTGCAGGAGACTTCAATGCTCAGCTGGGAAAGGAGGACGTCTTCACTGGAGTCATCGGAAAACACAGCCTACACGACAACACATCCGGAAACGAGCTCAGGCTGCTGGACTTCGTCTCGCGGGGGGAACCTCTTTGTGGTTAGAACGCGGTTTCCACACCTGAACATTCACAAAAAAAACTGGTGATCTCCTGATCAATCCCCCTTCAATCCGATTGATCACGTTGCAATGGACGTCAGACAATCCGCCAGTATTCTCGATGTCCGAACCTTCCGAGATGCAAATATCGACTCGGATTACCACCTTGTTGTAGCCAAGGTAAGAGCTCGGATATTGAAAGAGCAACGGAGTCGAGACAAGCCAAAACGGTTTGACGTTGGAAAGCTACAATCGTACCTCATCGCTGAGAACTGTCTGCAATGACTATAGAAGAAGACTGGAAACGTTGTCAAGAAGCAATCAAAGAAGCTATCACTGATGTGCTGGGTTGGACGTCACCACCCAGTAGGAACCCATGATTTGACGACGAGTGCAGGCCAGCGCACGCAGCCAAACAAAATGCCTACAAGGCAACGCTGCATCGAACAACGAGGACTGATCGTGGGCTCTACGAACAGAGAAGAAGGGAAGAGCACCGGGTTCTCAGAAGAAAAAGGAAGGAGCATGAGAAGCGCGCGGTCGAGGATATGGATAGGTGTTATGACAGGAATGAAGTCCGAAAGCTATCCGACAGATACAAAATTCGGACCGAAGCCTGTCGTGACCAAAATGGACAACTTGTGGTAGAGTCGCAGTCTGTACTGAGAATCTTGAAGGATCATTTCTGCAGACTCCTTGGCGATGACGACCTACATTTTGCTGTTGGGCAGAATGTTTTATTTAATTTGGACTACGATAGATAAGAGTTCCCTCCCCCCGACTTAG
The DNA here is from genome assembly GCA_955652365.1 of Eristalinus aeneus. NCBI lineage: Eukaryota > Metazoa > Arthropoda > Insecta > Diptera > Syrphidae > Eristalinus > Eristalinus aeneus. Next base: position 108,234,823 of record OY019130.1, on the reverse strand, counting down.
ACGAGGTGACATCCAAGCTGAAGTCGAACAAAGCTGCTAGAGCTGACGGACTGTCAACAAGAAGGGAGACCCCTTTGACTGCGCCAATTATCGAGGGAGTCAGCCGTCTTAACATCTCTGCCGTATTGTGTGAGCGTCTGATACCGTTTGTCCATAACCTGATAGGTCCCTGATCAGTGTGGTTTCAAGCAGAGAAGTCCACGATAGACCAGATCTTCACTTTACGGCCGATCCTGAAAAGGACCCAAGAAGTACATATCGATACTCACCACCTATTCGCCGATTTTCAGGCTCCATATGACAGTGTGCATAGAGACGAGCTATGCAGTGCCATGTCTAGTTTTGGCATTCTTACCAAACTCGTCAGACTGTGTAGGATGACGATGGAGAACTCTCGCTGCTCCGTCAAGGTCAATAACGAACTCACCGAGACCTTCAATATCAGAAAAGGTCTTAGACAGGCCGACGCACTGTAATGTGACATCTTTAACATCATCCATGAGAAGATCGTATTTAACTCACAAATCAACGCCAGAGGCACGATCTTCCAGAAGTCAGTTCAATTGCTAGCTTGCGCTGATAACATTGACGTGATTGGACGAGAACAGCTAGGCGTCAATGAGGCGTTTGCTGGCATTGAAGCGGAAGCGGCTAAAATGGGTCTGGTGGTCAACGAAGTACATGCTGTCATCAAGGAAGGACACACAAGACTGACGTAACGGACAGAGTTCCACACTAGGCAGCAGAGATTTCGATGCAGTCGAGAACTTGGATCTGCGGTAAACAAGGACAACAACACCAGAGGCGAAATCAAACGCAAAATCGCTCTTGCCAACCACTGTTTCTTTGAGCTTAAGAGGCAATTGAATAATAAAGTCCTCTCTCGACGGATTAAGCACGCTTTCTATAACAGCTTGATCACCCCAGTCCTACTTTATGGCGCGGACACTTAGACGTTACCAAAGGCTGATGAGGCCCTTTGTCTTCTCGAGAGAAAAGTTTTACGTGCGATTTTTGGTTCTGGTTGCGTTGATGACATTTGGAAGAGAAAATTTATTGATGAAGTCTACGAGCTGTAATGCGATATGTGCCTGGTGAAGCCGGATACAACACTTGAGATGGCTAGGCCACGTAGAGCGTATGGACATCACTGCTCCGGCCGGGAAAGTCTTTGAATCTGAGCCATTGGGACAACGCAACAAAGGACGGCCTAGGCTAAGGTGGCACACACAAGTGGAGAAGGACATCACCCAACTTTGAGTGCACACCTGGAGGCACCCAGCGAAAGATCGTACTGGCTGGAGAGGCATGTTGATTGAGGTCCATGTCCACCCCGGACTGTAGCGCTACAAGAAGAAGAAAAAAAGGTTCAAATTTTGTAAGCTTAGATGCGGCTGCCGTGACGTAGTGGGCAGAAAGCGGCGCTCACAGGCCGAAGGTCTAGGTTCGATTCCTGGCTGAACACCTCAAATTTTTCGCGGCACCACCTCTTTTGAGCTGCTGACAACATTCAAGGGGTTGTAACTGTCTAAGGAAAAGCTTCCCAAGCTTCGTTGTATGAGTTGGCATAAAGATGTAGTTCCCTTCCCCTCGTGGGAGAACAGTAGTGCGCAAAACAAGTGTAGTTGATGAGCAAGCTAGGCCCTGGTCCCCTAGTGGACTGTCGCGCTATACAATTATTAATTATTGAATGTAATGTATCGGAACAATCTTGCCTGTTGCGTGAGCCCTTAAATTTTATAAAAAGGCTAAGATTTTGTATCAGCTACGGCTTACTATCAGCTGAGTCCCTGAATCAGAACCAAACTTGAAAAGTCTAACGCCATGTTGAAACAAATCGTCTTCTTTTTAAATTGCGGCCATAAGCCACCGGTCACCTTGCATGTGCAAAACCAAGTGGGCTACAACAGCTTGTCTCTCTTATCAAGCGCTGTCCGGTTAGCCATTCCGACTACACAAGGGTCAGAGGATAAACTCAAGCCAGCGCAGAACGCCAAGCAATCAACATCTATTCAACCGCATCCGCATTGCATGCCACTGTCTGTCTGCCTGGCTGACAAATGCAAATCACGATCAGAATCGCTTATTAATGGCGGCAATTATGAAGAGCCCCGTACAAAATAAAGATCCCAATCAATAACACCTTCCCAGGCACGACAAATAACCAACAATGAGCAAGCGATTCGAAGGCATTTACAGCTCACTTGTCGCTGGCGTCTAATTAATGTCGTTGCGCCTGCAACTCACGGTCTCCCTAATTGCCGCCGCCAGCGTGGTTTCACATAGATAAGCGGCGTGAACGTTCCAAACCAGATTGTCGTGCGAATTTTATTTAAAAAGGAAAACCATTTAATGTCATCATCACATGCCTGAAGTGTGACACTCATCCGACTCAAGCCCGTCGGCGGTGGTGGAGTTCGCTGATAATGATTCCCTGCTTCGCTGCCACAACGACGACGATTTCCTAGCCAGCTCCTCCATTGGCTGGTGAAGCTCCGCGCGCCGAGATACGGGCCTGTTTGCCATCTTGTGACTGCTCTTCGTGACTGCTGTGCTGCCGCCAACAGCGAAATGGTTAACGAAATTTGTTTAATGTGCACGTGGTGTTTACGGGTGTGAATGTATCAAATCATTACGATCTAAATGACATTTTGACAAGAGTCAAGAATAGCGGTTCCCCCACGCAAGGGGGGGGGGGGTATTTGTGATACTACACATGAAGGAGTAACCAAAACCGAATTTCAGTCAAAGGCTGGCATCTGTGTAGGGTGCGGGCTCGGGGTGCACTTAACACGTCGTAATGTTTGGCGGTTGTGAGTTAATGCCCCGCAGGTAGGCCTGGCGCTTATATTTTATTTTTTTATGCGAAACTTGACATTTTATTGGCCGTTCTGGGGGCTTTTCTGAAATGAAATGTTGCCTTGATTAAGGCGGTAATGGCGGCACAGAGTGATGAAATTTCAATTGTTGGCTGTGATACATGAGTGTTTTATGCTCTGTTATTGTGCGCATCATCGGTGATGCTTTCGCTTTCATATCAGTTTGTCCTTCCGCAACAAATTGAAGGAAGATTTTGTAATAAAAGAGCTTTGTGAATCAAATTGATGCGTATTGTAGACAATAAATGGTGTTTGTGAGGTTTTAAGAGGGTGATGTAGGGTGTTCAATTAGGTAACTTTTGGGGCAAAAGTTGTAGCTAGCCATTCAAGCTGCAATGCTGCCCACCCGTTCACCCTTAGGTCAACTTCGGGACGTGCAATTAAGTTTAGAGGTTCGTTCTTCATCAGGACATCACCAGTTTGGAATACTCTTTCCCTCGTTAAAATCGACAGACTCGTGCTGTGACTCAATCCCGGAGACAATTCCTCAAGCGCGTGCCATTTATTAAGGGTGGCCCAACAAGAACGCAAGGTTTGAAATTTAAATAAAACGCAGATATTTAAAAAAAATTGTAAATTCTTTATTATATCGTAAAATAGACAGGATGAGGTTATGTGTGGAATACCCCATCGGCCAGATGGCAGCCACGGCTTTGCTGGCACATACGCGATCTTTTAATGAAAATTTCAACGACCGTTTTGCATAAATGCTGCGGTTTTTCATTAATGCAGCGTCCACTTGCCTCTTTTAAGGCTTGAGTCGTCGTCGGCTTATTCGCATAAATCATCGACTTCAAAAAACCTCAGAGAAAAAAGTCCAATGGTGTTAAATCTCACGATCTAGGCGGCCAACTCTGGTCTCCAAAACGCGAAAAAACACGACCGGGAAATGACTGATGCAGCAATTGAATTGTTTCTCTGCCTGTATGAGATGTGGGGCCGTCTTGTTGAAACCACATCCCCTCCACATTCATTTCTTCAATTCCAGGCACGAAAAAATTGGTTATCATTTCACGATACTGAACTCTGTTTGACTCTGTGCGCTTTACCTGACTCATTTTCATAAAAAAAGGTTCAGCCCAAAATCCACACCACGCAGTGACACGTTGAGGATACATTTGCTTCTCGAGAATCACTCGAGGATTTTCCTCGCCCCAAATGTGGCCGCCGTGGCGTAAGTAGGTAGAGTGCGACGATCTAGGGTCTAGGTTCGATTCCCGGCTGAACACCTTAAATTTTTCACGGCACCACCTCTTTCGAGCTGCTGACAACTGTCTAAGAGAGCTTCTCAAACTTCGCCGTTCGGAGTCGGCAAAAAACTGTAGGTCCCTTCCACTCGTGAGAGAACAGTAGCGCGCACAACACGAGTAGTTGATGAGCAAGCTAGGTTCTGGTCCCCCTGTGGACTGTCGCGCCAACAATTATTATTAAACGCGACAATAATAATAATAATTGTTGGCGCTACAGTCAAGAGGGGGACCAGGGCCTAGCTTGCTCATCAACTACTCGTGTTGTGCGCGCTACTGTTCTCTCACGAGTAGAAGCGACCTACAGTTTTTTGCCGACTCCGAACGGCGAAATTTGAGAAGCTTTCTTAGACAGTCTTTGAGTGTTGTCAGTAGCTCGAAAGAGGTGGTGCCGTGAAATATTAGAAAAATTGGTGTTGAGCTGGGAACCGAACCTAGACCCCTCGGCATGTGAGCGTCGCACTCTACCCACTACGTTACGGCTCCCACATTAAACGCGACAATTCTGCCTATTGACGAAGCCTTCTTCTTCACGTGCATAGAGACGAGCTGTACAGTGCCATGTCTAGTTTTGGCATCCCTACCAAACTCGTCAGATTGTGAAGGATTACGATGGAGAACTCTCGCTGCTCTGTCAAGGTCGGTAGTGAACTCACCGAGACCTTCGATGTCAAAAATGGATTAAATGGACGCGCTGTCATGCGACTTCTTTAACATCGTTCTTGAGGGGATCGTGAGGAACTCACACGGACCTCGTCGCTAAAGATGATTTTGTCGGCACAATCAGCATTTTTCTGTTCACAATGAGAATGGGTTGTTCATTCGAGTAGCGCTCCATTTTTATTAACCTTATACCTTCTACTAACAAACAATAATAATTGTTCAAATGTCAAACAATGACAATTCGAATGGCGCCAAATTTAAATCTTGCGTTCTTTTTGGGACACCAATTACAAAAAATAAAATGATAAAGTTGGGGTGAGGAAATTTGATTTCACATCAACCACCAATGCTCGGCACACTAAGGATGTACTGGGGATCGGTACCGCTGGTTTGCCAACCTGTTTGGACGGGATAATCGGCTGTTTTCTTTTTCTTCTTTTGGTGGTCCCTATACGAATATATGCCGGACAAATGTGCTTGAGTTGCTTTCCTCGTTCCAAGCGAAGATTTTCCAACAAATTTTGTTGAGGCGCTGCACAGCGTTCTGTGTAGTGATTTTCAAAAAGCCCGACCACTGTGGTAGAAGAAAAAAAATTTACACGAGAGTAAGACTTATTTTATTTTCTCTGCATAGACCAACATATTGGTCTATTGCAAAGGTGCTGGGGTCTACATATATCCATTCAGCCAAACTTTCATGTCGTCGGAACTTTGAATGCTGTATTTCTCAATGCTTGCAACATTTAAAAAGTGTGTCGTCTATGGGAATGTATGACAAGCATTTTGATCGAAGGATGATAAAGTCTCAAAAACAGTGGCAAATTTTCAGCTTTTTAAATGTCCTTACAACCTTATCAAACAATTGATTGTGTTTATACAAGACAACATACAACTATGCACATCCTTTACGACCGAACAGGGCATAGGAGAGCTTTGATGGGACTTGGCACCATGTAGCGTATTAAAAAACTAATATTCGCAGCATCATTTCCGTTTGTAAACAAGGCTTTGAACATGTGGCTGTGCAAGCAGATAAAATATTAGAAGTATGTAAGTGACTGTATCCAAATATTGAAAACCCGAAACAATTCCCAGGAATTGTAAAAGCAAAATTACTGCACCTGTTGCCCGAAATTAAAGCATGATTGCTACGCAACGGCGATCAGCGCTGTTCGCGAGCAAAGAGAGATCATGGTAAGTAATAGTACGCACACCAAAAACAGTTGTTGAAGAAGGTGGACATTGTTTTCTATTGGGTGTGCAACTAAGTAATTGCGGCTCAAGCTAAATTTTAAGGTTGCTGGTGTAGTCTAAATGGCAGACACATTTTGTTAATTTATTGGTCAATTAAGTAGTTGGTACTTCCACTATCAATCAGTAGCATTTTTTTTTTTTGATTGGCTATGTAGACGCCAAACAAAGTCTGATGAAAAATGGAAAATCAAAATGAACATTTCCGTCATATAAGCTTTTTTTAATTACGGAAAGGAAACGCATCGGCAGCGCACAAAATATTATGTGCTGTTTATTGTGACGAAGCTTTAACAAATTTCGGTCTGGTGATTTTTCACTCAATGGTGAAAAACGTTAGAGCTCTATTTGTAAATTTAAACTTATACGAGGGTTGCCTTTTATATTTCGGGTTTAAAAATAATAATTGTTGGCGTTACAGTCCAAAGGGGGACCAGGGCCAAACTTGCTCATCAAATACTCGTGTTGTGCGCGCTACTGTTCTCTTCACGAGTAGAAGGGACCTACAGTTTTTCGCCGACTCCGAACGGGGAAGTTTGAGAGGCTCTCTTAGACAGTTATTACTCTTTGAGTGTTGTCAGCAGCTCGAAAGAGGTGGTGCCGAGAAATATTCGAAAAATTGGAAGTCGAACCTAGACCCTTCGGCGTGTGAGCGTCGCAGTCTACCCACTACGCCACGGCGACCACCGGGATTGGGATTAGAGAACAAAAATAAATATTAATCATCGAAAATAGCTTTATTGTTTTTCAAAATGTTCCTTATTAAGATCTATACACTTTTGAATGCGTTTGAACCAGTTGTCGAAGCACTTTTGCCACTCTGATTGAAGTATCTCCAAAACATGCATTCTGAACGCATCAACCGCTTCTTCAGGTGTCGAAAAACGTTGACCTCACATTTTATTTTTACGTACGGGAATAAAAAGAAGTCATTCGGTGCCAAGTCAGCAATATACGGCGGATGACTCATCAAATCGATGTTTTGAGTGCTCCAAAATGCAGTTGTTTCAGCCGATGTGTGAGAGCTCGCATTGTCGTGGTGGAGAGTGATCCGTCTACGACGGTTGGTTTTCCTGATTTCTTGGAAGACAACTGGCACACAAATGGTTGTGTGCCACTCAGAATTGACTGGTCTGCGTTGTTCTAGTGGAACGGTTGCGATATGTCCAATTTCTCTGAAAGTACAGGCGACCATTTGCTTGGAATGCTTCCTCCGCGGACAACTTTTGTTGGATTTGGCTTAATTTGAAACACCCACACAGTCGACTGCTGTTTACTTTCGGGCTCATACGCGTAAATCCACGACTCATCGCCTGTCACGATGTCATAGACGTTTTTCGAAGCACCGCGATCGTATTTTTGGAGCATTTCTTTCTTTCTTTCTTTCTCGCGCTATCAGTTGGCGCACAGCATCAATGGTTTCTGGAACAACAACTGATTTTTGAAGACCTTTGCGAAATTCGTCTTGTAGTGAACTATGACTTCGGTTGAATTCACCATACCATCGATAAACACTGGTTCTTGATGGAGCTTCATCGGCAAAAATTGAATTAAGTTCAGCGATGCACTGTTGTCGAGTCAATTAACGTCGAAAGTTTCTTGCAACTTTCGACGTGCATTAGCTCAATAATCGCACGAAAATTTTCACGATTTAATTGAATTTTTTGAGCGAGATGAATCTTTTAACTTACTGTAAACAACACAAATAGCGCTCGTATGTCAAAACGTTCTGAGTACGTATAACCTCAAAAATGTCAAGTTTTACGATAGACCTGGCAGTTGTCAGATTGTAACACTAGGGTTGCCCGATCCCGAAATATAAAAGACAACCTTCGTAACCACAGTTTCACCCGATACCGATACCGAGAATACTCTGAACGCCTCTCGTTGATTCAAAGAAATTGCGGGTTATCCTAATGGCCGAAATTATCAAAGTTGCAGTCATTTGCAAATCGCAAGGACTCAACTTTACCATGACAGGACATGACAGCTGAACGAATTGATGAACACAGGATTGAAAAAAAAACGCCATTTGCCGAAGAAAAGTGTGCGCCGCCCACTCTGACACTCGCTCACAACTTGCCACCGTTCACAACAAAATTGGTCCTACTAGCCTTCGCAATTAAGTCTCCTTTTCAGCGAAAATCGGAAAGGTCACTCGTCAGGCCGAAAATTGATGTCGCAATGAGGTAACCGTCGAATGGAGTTCTCATCTCGTCTTTCTGGAACACCTCAAAAAAGAATTATATTCATCAGTATTAAAGCATCGCTGCTTTAAGTGTGACGAGCTGAAGGGTTACTTCATCCGTTGCCTCTATGTTACCCGCAAAGGACCTTCGAATGTGTTCATGACGCAAGGAACAACTGCATACTGTGATTTTGTTCAATTCAAAAACTATGCAAAAGCATCAACTCTGGTCGGGAATACGACTGACAACTTTATGTCAGGTGGACCAAAATAAGAGAAAACTCACATCAGTATTTACCTTCCAATCGATGTCGCCGCATAGTTAGTCCGCAATTTATTTGAAACATCTGCGAGAGCAACCACTCCGCAAAACTCGCCAACATTCCAACACAAACAGTCTAGTTTCCAAGTCAATCAAATAACCCACAGTCGTTCGAAAGATGACACACTAGAAGCACACCAACCTCCTGGTGGGTTGTAAACCAATTATTAACAACATTGAATTTTATCAGATGCCGCAGCAAGAAACCGCCCTACACACGAATCGATATTTGTCAACTGGTCGACCCCATGCATCGCTCGTCTAGACACAATAAATTCCACGGCTCCTCGCAGATGCCTTCGGCGAGCGATTAATTGCCAACAATATCATTTGGACTTAATGGCTACGAACTTGTAATAAGTTTATGGAATGGACGACAGACAGTGCAGTGTAACTAGAGATTATCTTTTCGTCTTCCAGATACTTTTCAATTTTGGTTGATTGAATCAATTTGTAATTATTGATTCTGAGCGGCACAGCAACTCGTCGGTGACTTTGTCAAATGGAATGAAAAGTTTGAAGGACATTTTGTGGTCTGATGGCTGCCTGTGGTTGCGGTAAACTAAATTTCTTATCGAGTCCAGACTAATTTTTTGAGAAATTCTTGGACCGGATAAATACGTTTTGGCATCTTTAATTTCCTAAAGTCTCGGTTTGACCTTGGAGATTGGCTTCTGAAAAGTTGATGGTTCCACAGGCCGCAAGTGAATCTATTTACGTTTAGGGGACTACACCACCGTGACCTATTGACTCACAGCATTGATTGCTGGAGTGGGTGGATGGATGGCATCGACGAGGTCATAAAGAATTTCCTTTAGGGTGAAGGTTTCTTAAACTTGCTCTGCTCGGAGTCAACACACACAACACGAGTAATTACCGAAGAAGTGATTTTAGAGCCTTCTAAATATTATCTAATAATAGAGTTGAAGGCTTGTGTCTTCCAATCTGAGCCGTTCGGGCAACACAACAGAGGACAGCCTATGTTAAGGTGGAGCACACAAGGGGAGAAGGACCTTAACCATCTTGTAGTGCGCAATTGGACGCAACTAGCGAAAGATCGTGCGGGCTGGAGGGGCATATTGGTTGAGGCATGTTGGTTGAGGCATGTTGGTTGAGGCATTTTGGTTGAGGCCCAGTCCCACCCCGGATTGTAGCGCCACAAGAAGAAGAAGTAGAAGGCTAAAGACTTTGCACAGCTTTACAAGGGACGTTATGTTAACTGGCGATGGCACGTTGTTTGCAAGGAAGGTGAATACAGAATAAGCAATAAGGCGAAACTTAACCAGCCGCATAAAGATGATGTCATGTCAACAGTGAATTGACCGTAACGATAGCCATGCTTCATCGTTCGTCTGGCAGAGCTCCGCCATCTAAACTTTCATATTACACAAATTTATCAAAATTGAAGAAGACGCAAAGGCAAAAAACTCTAAAACGAGAATTCAAATGGTTCCCAACAGCCACTCGGCGCACGATTCTTTCGAGCAAGTACGTGAGTGCTGCTTCCAAGGGGCCTTCGAGGCACATTGTTTCTGACCCTGGTACACCTGGCTCTGCTTTTGATGCATTACTTAATCTCCCTCTTTTTGACATCCACATCATTGGACGCACAATTACGACCATCTCTCAAGGAATAGTCTTTGATTCAACTCACACTGGAGCCTTGATGCCCTCGCGCACTGTCTATACTAGTCGTATGGATATGCCGTCTGATGCGAGGACACCAATAATCCAGTTACGTCGTTCATACTGAGTCGACTTTGCCTGTGTTGAGGACTGGCTCTGCACAAAAACTGAACCGGGCAGAAAATGTTCTCGGATGTGGCTCTCAGACCATGGAGAGTTCTAGAGTTGAGGCCAACGACAACATTAGACATCACACATCTTAAGGTAATTTCAGGTCGGTCTTCCAGGCGGAATCGTATGCGCTCCTAATGGCCACGAACTATGTTGTGAGGTGTTTGTGGACGGGCGGAGTATCTCCATCTGTAGCGACAGCCAGGCTGTGCTAAAGGCCTTCCTTAACCCTCTTACCACTTCCACGATAGTACAGGAATACAAGTTTTGGTCAGCAGACCAAATTTGCTAAGACTTGTCTTAGTCCCTGGACACCACGGGATCAGGTGAAATGAAATTGTCGATAAACTTGCTAGGCAATGATCAAATGCGGTCTTTCATAGGTTCGAACCCACCTTGGAACCACCCGCGTTCTTGGAAAGGGCTTCCGTCGACAGTTGGGTCTCCCTACAGCACAACCAGAGATGGCATGACTCTACAGGATGCAGGCTGACGAAGTACATGCCCCAAAACGTCAGCAAGAAATTCGTGGCTTTTCTTCTATTTCTATACGACTGCAGACTTGTTGGCGGCTTTTCTTCTTTTTCTATACGACTGCAGACTTGTTATCATACAGGACACTTCACCTTCGCTATGCAATTAAGTCTGCTTAGGCTTAGTGATAGGACCCTATGTGCCGTCTGTGGAGAAAGTGAAGACACTTCAGAGCACTTCCTCTGTCAATTTCTCGCCATTGCAGGGACGAGGTGGCGGCTGCGTGGGCTTAGTGATAGGACCTTAGGCGACGTCTGTGGAGAAAGTGAAGAGACTTCAGAGCAATTCCTCTGTCAATTTGTCAATTTCTCGCCATTGCAGGGGCGAGGTGACGGCTGCTTGGGCTTAGTGATAGGACCCTATGCGACGTCTGTGGAGAAAGTGAAGACACTTCAGAGCACTTCCTCTGTCAATGCCCCGCCATTGCAGGGACGAGGTGGCGGCTGTTTGGGCTTAGTAATAGGACCCTATGTGCCGTCTGTGGAGAAAGTGAAGAGACTTCAGAGCAATTCCTCTGTCAATTTGTCAATTTCTCGCCATTGCAGGAACGAGGTGGCGGCTGCTTGGGCTTAGTAATAGGACCCTATGTGCCGTCTGTGGAGAAAGTGAAGACACTTCAGAGCACTTCCTTTGTCAATTTCCCACCATTGCAGGTACGAAATGGCGGCTGCTTGGGCTTAATGATAGGACCCTATGCGACGTCTGTGGACAAAGCGAAGACACTTCAGAGTAATTCCTCTGTCAATTTCTCGCCATTGCAGGGACGAGGTGGCGTCTGCTTGGGCTTAGTGATAGGACCCTATGCGACGTCTGTGGACAAAGTGAAGACACTTCAGAGCAATTCCTCTGTCAATTTCTCGCCATTGCAGGGACGAGGTGGCGTCTACTTGGGCTTAGTGATAGGACCCTATGCGACGTCTGTGGACAAAGCGAAGACACTTCAGAGCAATTCCTCTGTCAATTTCTCGCCATTGCAGGGACGAGGTGGCGTCTGCTTCGGCTTAGTGATAGGACCCTATGCGACGTCTGTGGACAAAGTGAAGACACTTCAGAGCAATTCCTCTGTCAATTTCTCGCCATTGCAGGGACGAGGTGGCGGCTGCTTGGGCTTAGTGATAGGACCCTATGCGACGTCTGTGGAGAAAGTGAAGACACTTCAGAGCACTTCCTCTGTCAATTTCTCGCCATTGCAGGGACGAGGTGGCGGCTGCGTGGGCTTAGTGATAGGACCTTAGGCGACGTCTGTGGAGAAAGTGAAGACACTTCAGAGCACTTCCTCCGTCAATTTCCCGCCATTGCAGGGGCGAGGTGGCGGCTGCTTGGGCTTAGTAATAGGACCCTATGTGCCGTCTGTGGAGAAAGTGAAGAGACTTCAGAGCACTTCCTCTGTCAATGCCCCGCCATTGCAGGGACGAGGTAGCGGCTGCTTGGGCTTAGTGATAGGACCCTATGCGATGTCTGTGGACAAAGTGAAGGCACTTCAGAGCACTTCCTCTGTCAATTTCTCGCCATTGCAGGGACGAGGTGGCGTCTGCTTGGGCTTAGTAATAGGACCCTATGCGACGTCTGTGGACAAAGTGAAGACACTTCAGAGCACTTCCTCCGTCAATTTCTCGCCATTGCAAGTGCGAGTTGGCGGCTGCTTGGGCTTAGTGATAGGACCCTATGCGACGTCTGTGGAGAAAGTGAAGACACTTCAGAGCACTTCCTTTGTCAATTTCCCGCCATTGGAGGGACAAGGTGTCGGCTACTTGGGCTTAGTGATAGGACCTTAGGCGACGTCTGTGGAGAAAGTGAAGCACTTCTTCTGTCAATGTCCCGCAGGGACGAGGTGGCGGCTGTTTATGGAGTTGTTAAACTTGGCTCTTTATCACAGAGGTGCTTGCTGGCATTCATCCGGAAAACCGAGAATTAAACTAAATGTAGGTTACTGCCAGGTAGTACAAGTGACAAGTTTTTGAATCTTGGTGCTCCATTGCAGTGTTTCCAAACGTTTAGAAAGCAAAAGAACAGACCCCCACTCGAAGTCGACATTAAACTGTGTATCACTTTCATTCACACTAAGTTAGGTGCTATCAAATTTTTATTTTAGGCCAGTGTGACAGGTGTCTGTATCGCCACCCGTTTTAACTCCATTCAGATTCAACCACTAACTTGAAACAACAAACTGATCCAAAAACGGAAAAAGTTTGCTCGTCGTAGTGCCCGTTCAGTACTTGTAACTCCATCTTCACCGTAACCGTGTATGTTTTCAAGTTCGATCGGCATTCCTCAGCCAAGGTCTGTGCAGAAATTAAATCCGGTGTCCCACTCAAGCACACAATTAATTACGCGCCGAGGTTTCCGCCACATAGACTTCTAAAAAGTGGTCGTCCTCCGCTCTCTTGCAAATTCTCCTCAACAAAGCGCTCAAGAATCACATCTTGTGCGGCCAACCGTGAACGTTCACACATTCGCTCCGAATTTCACTTTACAGCCTGCGACTGATGGCGACAAGGCCTGTGAAACGGCCCACTGAAATGAGGTCGTCGTTGATCACCCCCACTCACGCTGGCGAAAAGCCATTGATACCTTGACGCCACGCCCCACCGCCAGCACCACGGGGAATCTTACACTTACAATACCCGCTAATGCTATACTTAAAGATGTGCATATTTTAGGGTGACGCCGAGGAGCAAACATAACTTGATAAGGACTCGCGCAATATCCGCTCATAAACACGGCACTCCCCGGCAGAGAGTAACTCAATTGACATCCACACCGGGCGTCGCCGGCAGTGGGTGGCGCAAATTTCACTGCAAAAGTGTCGAATGCGGACATGTATGACTGCTGTCAGGCAAACCGCCCCACCAAGTTCACACATAATTTATTCATCATTCCTTCTCGCATAAGAGGACGAAAAAAGGAACGCCCCAAGGTGTTCATCGTTGTCGAGCATTCCGGGTGGCATGTGCACATGGCTACGATAGAGTCTTCATCGTCGTCATCGCACACTCCAGTCGCACGTACACGATGCGGCGACGGTGTCGACGATGGCGGCGGGGGAAGCGAATAGGTACAGCAAGCTGCAGGATATCCTGCGGATATGTTCCACAGTGTGTAATGACGAACAACAAACTGTGAACTGGTCTTGGCGATGCCGGAGCCATTGACATAAAATCAAAGCAATTAGATACCGTACTTGGGATGCTGGAAGCAGCACGATGTGGACACGAGAAGGAGCAAATTAAAAGAGCCCTGTTCAGCTGCTCTCACACGTGAAGGTCAATTTGCGCCTCTGGAATGAATAGATGAATGGGCCGCCCCACCGAGCGGGCGAAGAGTTGAATTCAATGAATGACACACATGCCGTGGGAGATGGCTTTACATTACCTGCTCTCACCGTACCCTCGGCATCGTCACCGTCGTCGACGTGTACAAAATGCTAGCCTAGGCCTAATTGATTTTAGTAAGTGTATCCATATCCACAGTGGGGCTTAATGAACCCTTGGGTTGAGTGGACGGACATGGAAACGGCTTTACACCGGATCGATACGGCGACTAATTACTTCGGAAATTGTGTGAAGTTTCACCCGATTCGGGCTGTTTGGCCCACTCGGTAACACTTTAAGCTTGCTCTTCGGTTGGGGGTCGAAGGCGACCCGAATGTGGGATGCAATTTGTGATTTTATAGAAGTTTGCAAGGCACGTTTTATAATTTATGAAAATGTTTCGATTGCGTTCAAAGAGTGAGGAGAACCTATCTGGGGGAGGTTGTTTGACGTTCACGGGGGGAATTCAGACTGAACTGGTAGATTGGTTGGTGGGTTGGGGCTATTGTGAGAGTCATAAGGGGAGGAGAGTGCATTTCAGTGTTTTATAGTGACTTTCAAGGACTTCGCACTTATTCAGTTGCTAATGCACTTTTTCTTTGTTTGTGTGTATAGTCTGGGGTGTATATAGGCCCTAATCAATGCACCTATTCAGCAGGTAGGGCGGTTTGCTAGCTTGGTTAGGGTTCTTGTCCTCTTATGTCATCACAAGTGAGGGCATTTTTCTAGAGTTGTCGCAGAGACAAGAAGTCAAAGTTTCTTCGAGTTGGTTCCTTAAATACCGTAGGCTTCTAAGGCTGTTGTAGTCGTAGGCGCTAACTGCAAGGAGTGTGTAACCGTCCGAAGATTTCGTGTTTGAGTCTTCTTTTCTGGATGTCTTCAATACACCCAGGATCGAAAATACAACAGAGAACTTTAAAAACAGAATGTGGACGGATCCATGTCTTAGTCCCTCCGCAGAGTGATTAATGCCATTTATGCCTTAATGAACTGCATTTGTTTGAGGAAGGTAAGGTCCAGTTGTCCAGGTAAAGTTGTTCTTTTCATTCTTCTGCTTCTTCTTTTTCTTCTTTTTCTTCATATTCATCTTTTCCTTCTTTTCCTTCTTCCTCTTCGTTTTCTTCTTCTTCCTCCTCTTTTTCTTCTTCTCTTTCTTCTTCTCCTTTTTCTTTTTTTTTCTTCCTCATCTTTTCCTTCTTTTTCCTTTTCTCTTTCTTTTTCTTCTTCTTCTTCTTCCTCTTCTTTTTCTTCTTCTTCTTCTTCGTCTTCTTCTTATTCTTCTTCTTTTTCTTCTTCTTCGTCTTCTTCTTCTTCTTCTTTTCCTTCCTCTTCTTATTCCTCTTCTTTTTCTTCTTCTTCTTTTTCTTTTTTTTCCGTTTCATCATCTTTTCTCTCTTTTTCTTCTTCTCTTTCTTTTTCTTCTTCTCCTTACTCTTCTTCCCCTTCTTCATCTTCTTCGTCTTCTTCTTTGTCTTCTTCTTCTTTTTATTCTTCTTCTTCTTCATCTTATTCGTCTTCTTCTTCTTCTTCTTTGTCTTCGTCTTTCTCTTCTTCTTCTGGCTCTTCTCCGTCGAGGAAGATGAAGTCAATTGTCTTAGAATGTTTAATGGCCATTGTATTATTTATTTCTTCTTCTTTTCCGCTCTTCTTCCTTTTCTTCTTCTTATTTTTATTGTTCTTCTTCTTCTTCCGTATCCCTCCAGTACGTGGTAACTATGGCTACAACAAACATTCCTCTTCAATCAGCACAATCTCACGCCACCTGCCTTCAAATGCGCACTCCAAGTTGGTTGAAGTTCTTCTCCACTTGTGTGCGCCAATTCAACCGAGTCACCCTTTGCTGCGTTGTCCATTTGGCTCAGATTCGAAGACTTTCCGCCCTGGAGTAGTGTCTAAGTCGTTATAGGTATACATAAACAACTCTTCGATTGGCTTGGTTAAGCAGAGTGTGCCGAGGACACCGACTTTATAAACACCGATAAGAATTCGCATCTGAGTTACTTCGAAGACAAATAGGGGACGCCATGTTGTAAGATCGCTCTACCAAGCCGCTGGCGAAAACCGTGCAAGATGAGGACGCATGATTGTAAGACCCTACAACACACGTCTCGACCAGAGTTTACTCTTAAACCTGGTTTGCGGCTTAAGTAGGTGTCTATATGCCATACATGATCTAGTTCTCTTAAGCGTTGCACTCGAAGACCCTTGGACTTGAGCAAGCCAACGTACAGCCCATAGAATTCGTTTTTGAATCTCCTCCTTCAAATGCTATTAACCTAAGCAAAAAATCTTACGTAGACATTTTCTTCATCTACATTTAGTAGCGTTCAGGCTTTCGAGACTAAAACCAGGACTGGGATGATCTGTTTCTAATACAAAGCCTGCCCAGTCTTTCGAGACTAAAACCACGACTGGGATGAGTGGCTCTAATCCAATCTAACCTAGTCTTTCAAAAGAGGACTCTTTAAGTATGACAGATTAGCAAGGGGGATTCTATAGTTGATTTTAATGTTGATGCTGTTATCCCTATTTAGAGTGGAGCCGAGGTAGACGAAGTCCTTGACTACCTCGAAGGTTTTGCTGCCTAGTGTGACTCTCTCTCTCGCTCTGCCGGAGACGATTTTGTGTGAATTTCCTTGACTTCGTTTTGGACTCATTTACCACCAGACCCACACTAGCTTATTCCGCTTCAATGTCAGGAAACGCCTCATTGACGGCTCGCTGGGTTCGTCGAACCACATCAGTGTCATCCGAGTAAGCTTGCAGTTGAGCTGACTTTTTGATGACAGTGCGTCTGGTCTTGACTTGTGAGTTACGCACGATCCTCTCAAGAATGATGTTAAAGAAGTGACATGACAGTGCGTAATCTTGTCTAAATGTTTTTCTTTACACTGGAGGGGCCCGTCACTCCGTGACCGACCTTAACTTAGATGCGTTCGTTCTCCTTCGTCATCCTACACAGAATGGGGGAATGCTAAGATCATTGCTCGCCTCTATGCACAATGACACATGCGACCATAAAGTCGACAGTAATTTGGTGGATATCGTTTTGCCTTTCTTAGGCCCTTTCTTAATCTGAAGTCGCACTTATAGTAACCAAAAGGGCAATGCTTCGCTTGAGATTTCAAAATTACTATCTACTGGGTTAACGGGGCTCTACGACGTCTCATGAAAAAATTAAATGAAAGTACGGGCTCAATACAATTTTTTGTTTTTCAAATTTCTCGTTCTACGTACATTAGATTATCAATTTTTATTTTCATTTTGTTATGTTGGTACACACGACAGCAGGAAATTGACGAACATCCAGAACACCTCTAAATTATATGATTCTCACACACAAAATAAATGTGGTATATAGCGAAAACTGTAAAAGTATTTTTGACACGAGGGTACCAACATAATAATAATTAATAATTAGACGGCGAGAAAAACACAGTGGGAGCAGGGCCTAACATGCTTATCAACTACTTTTGTTGTGCACTCTGCTGTTCTCTCACGAGGAGAAGGGACATACAGTTTTTTGCCGACTCCGAAAGGCGAAGTTTGAGTAGCCTTTTTAGATAGTTATTACTCGTCAACGTCAATGTCAAGTCCTCGAATGTGCAAACTGAAAATGCACTTTCTACAAGAAAGCAACATCAATGCCAACTTGGACAGCAATGGAAATAAACAGGGCAAGTGGGAGTTACACTCGAACAAGAAAGAAAGGTTTCGTTTTGAAGTGAATACATGAACTTAACACCTCCAACCGATCTTCGTATATGTGAGCGTGTCAGTTTTAAACGCTGCGGCGGCTTTTGACTTCCACAACTGTACGCAACGGTGTTTGAATTTTTCGTGTGCCCAAGAGTCACTTTAAGGCCGAGTTCTTAAAGTTTTGGCATTCGCTGTGAATAATAGTTTACGAGTCTTGACTAACAACGGCTTAACTTTTTAAGACAGAACAGATGCGATTCATTATGCATTGGTCAAATTTTATGATTTTTTGGTACATTTGAAAAGAAAATGGAGGGTAGGTGGTTCAAGAATGCATCATTTTGTCGATAGATGGCTTTAGTATTGCGTGCCTGGGTGAGGTTATGTTTCATTGCTTTACAACCGATGGCATTTTAAACAACATTTAGCAAACAAAAGTTAGAATGAAGAGCAGCTTTTTGTCAAAAATGAACGTTTCTTGAGAGAAAATACGTCACATTTCAGAGCTAGAGGCAGAAATTCAAATCCAACGGCTGAAATCGTGATGAGTGTCTATTGCCCTGATACTGTAGTAACCAACCATGTAAAACTTTGTTTTGCCAATTCAATTCTTTTAATAATGAGGCTCAAGATGAACCATTAGGAGCAAAGCATATTTACAAAAATGTTCATAATATAGTAGAAACCGTCGTAGATTGCATGTAAATAACAATAATTGTTGGCGCGACAGTCCACAAGGGGACCAGGGCCTAGCTTGCTCATCAACTACTACACGCTACTGTTCACTCACGAGTAGAAGGGAGGGGGCCTACAGTTTTTTGCCGTCTCCGAACGGCGAAGTTTGAGAAGGTTTCTTAGAGAAGTATTACTCTTTGAGTGTTGTCAGCAGCTCGAAAGGGGTGGTGCCGTGAAAAATTTGAGGTGTTCAGCTGGGAATCGAACCTAGACCCTTCGGCGTGTTAGCCTCGCACTCTACCCACTACGGCGGCCAATGACACGAAAATACCAACATTATAATAATTAAAAATTGGATGGTGCGACAGTCCACAGGGGGCTTCGGCATCAACTACTTCGCGCGCTTCTATTTTTTCAAGAGTAGAAGGACCTACAGTTGTTTTCCGACTCTGAACAGCGAAGTGTAGTAATCTTTTTTTTTGACAGTTGTTACTCTTTGAGTGTTGTCAGCAGCTCGAAAGAGTTGGTGCCGTGATAAATTCGAGGTGTTCAGCCGGGAATCGAACCTAGAACTTCGGTATGTTGACGTCGCACTCTATCCACTACGCAACGGTGGCCACTACCAACATAACAAAAAAAAAACGATAATCGAATGTACGTTACCCGTGAAGTTTGGATATTAATATTATTTCTTGAAAAGATCTCGTATGTCAGCGTTAAACCACACTGACAAACTAAGTTTTTCACCATGTTATAGGGCAAACTGAAAAACCCTTTTATACCCTTCAATATCCGGTTAAAGACTCTCAACGAACTTCTAAGCTCAAAAAAAAAGACTGAATAAATTTTATTTCTTCCTAATCGTTATCACTGCATGCCAACAAAACTCATCGAGTTCTAGACTGTTCATTAGACAATGTCCAAAAACTACGCCTGTTCCCGAATTTTTATGAGCTTTAACGGTCAAGTTTTTGTCAAGACTTTTTCTTTTGTCAGTCCATCCACCAATTCGATTTCATTTTAAGGTTAATATGTTCTGGCTGCCGCTGGCAGAGTGAAATAATTCTTAAAGCCTCCATCCAACTTCATGTAGCACCACGTCACTCCCAGTGTACTCCAAAATGCCTAGATAATCATGAAAGGTTCCGATGTATAAATGAATTACAGACTTACAAAAGAAGTCACGTGGTGAGTCTTCAGGCCGATGTATCACGGCAGCAGCCAATCCCCAGTTCTCGAAACATCTTCTTTTGTGTAGCAGCCTTACAAAATTCAAAGCTCTTCAAATTAATTCCAAGAAATTGAAACCATAATCGAGACAACTTCTTTAAGCCTGTCACCCCTCACCATCAAATTATTGAACTGACGCAATTCGCCATTCGTCTGCAGTTCAAAGACGCATAAATTCCATCCTGCCTGGTGGAAGACATTTCCCACACAGAACGCTCAAAAATTCAGAGTCCCAATCAGCTGGCAAATTCTTGCCTCCATCTCGAGGATAAGGCAGCGCGTAATTAAAAATGTGTCTGAGCAGAGCCCGGCTAAAAAGTTTGAAGCCGTCTGCCCTCGCTGCTGCCACTCAAGAAATAATTATGGCTCTCCCTTATCCAAAATAAATAAGTCCTCGCCCACCACACACACACATGCTCTGCCCCGGCGCAACCGTCCAAAATATTACAAAATTAAAAACAATCCGAGGTTGCTGGTGTGATATAGGGCAGTGTAGTAGTTATTTTGTCTAATGACGGACAAAAGCAAACAAATTATATTTTTAACAGACAGCAGGACACACTCCGGGAGGAGGGGCAGGGGGGAGGTGAGCTTTTACATTATTTATGCAACCTATATTTAGAAGGAGCGCTCACACAGAGAGCGGGAACGAGCGAGACAGAGGTCGTTCGAGGGCCCCACAATGGCATAATAACACGGCATAAAGGTGCACGCTGCTGCTCCTGGCTCTGCGCGGGTGTATAAGTGTCTCCCGGTGAATAAGTAATGAACAGAAAAGTGTAACTGGGTCAGTTGGTCCTTCCACTTCAATGCAAGGTGCTCGCTAAGTGCCTTTATTTGTTGTTACAATTTTTGTTCTCGTTAATTTTTTTTTTTCGCTCTTTCTGCTTGTCTCCCTCAGGCTTCTCCCACACCTATCCTTTGCGAAGTCTTCTGCTCCTTCTCAAATGTGTTCTCATGATTATTTCAAATCGGCAAACAAAGCGTAGAATACCCTAGGTGAGGTTTGCATTTATTGCAAAGGCAAATTTGTGTTGCGTGCCCTCTTAGGTGTGTGTGTGTGTGTGTGTTCGTGTGCGTCCTGGCGACTTTGTACTGCGTTCGTTCGTGTCTTTAACGTTATGGCTTATTGCCTCTTACTGCGGTACTTTATGTCTGCGTTATACGTGTTGACTGGGACGCATGCAATCGCATGCAATAAATAAGGCGAACGGCCATGTGAATGTGGTTTTGATTGTTTCACAAACAACTGCGGCGCTGCTGGGACTCCGCATGAAATGGGTCAACAAATGTGAAATAAAAATGTGTTAAGTGTGTTTTCGGTTTTGGTTTCGAATCGACACGGTGTCGTATGAAACAAACTAAATTTCAATATTCCCAACGAAACGAAGTGCGTCCATTATCTCGGCCAAAATGTAATATAAACGGCTACAACTGATGAATTTGGTTCAGGAGTTCATCAGCTTCGGGATGCAATTCGACGCAGACGCTAATGTGGTCTTCAAACAGGTACTACCGAAGTTCAGTGCTTTCTTACGAATTGACTCAAGTGGGGCTTAAAAGGGAGATCGAGGCCTTCAAGAATTGGATAAGGCCCATGGGACAAGAGACTGTCAACAACACAAGTTCAAGCGAATGATAATGATGATAACGCAATTTAGCAGCGTTCAAATTTCAACTCAGTTCGAAATTCATATTCCGGGTAGTGGAAGAGGTGATCTTACAGACTAAGAGGAGGCTATCCGGCGCTGGAACTACACAGATGGGGATCCTACATTTTCGATTCGTCGAATGATTCGTTTCTTGTGTTTGAAATGAATACGTTTTCCCCTTGACTTGTGAAGCACATCAACATTGTCTGTTAGTCAGATCAACGTACAATGCCGACAACTTGGTGTAACGCTAGTACCTTTGGGCATTTTTTGTACATGCCCCCATCGGTTGGGACAAAGAAGTCCACAGCTGCCATCAGCACTGAAACGCACCACTCCCACAAACAAACTACAACCGCTATCTGCATGCAGAAGCCCATATTTCCACCCCTTAATTAGTGGAGGAATCGTTGCGACTGACAGGATTAAGCCGAACCATCTCGGCGGCGGGGATTCACCGCCGAACTGAAGTGGCAGGCGAATTAGAAGTCATGGCGGGCTTCGCCATCATGGCAGGCACCCGCAAAAAAAAAGACCCAAATTACGTAACTAACATCGACTAGCCGAAAATATGAACTCATGCCCACAGCGAGCGGGGCATGGAATGAAAATTCATATACTTCCGGTCTGGTCGCTGGTCATGGGGCCACAGAGCGTGCCATGGACATTGTAACTCAAGCGGAAAACTGAGAAAACCGCCAGAGTAAAGGATATAAATCTTTCTGTGTGTGTGTGTTGTTTTATTTTGTTTCGCGTGCCTTTTCATGTTAACACTCACTCTCGGGCTTAAATGAATTTGCAATGAACACCAACGCTGAACGGACTAACACACACATTTCGCTTGTCACATTCAGTACTCGTGAATTATTCCGCAAATTTCTTTGTGTACACGCGTGTATTCGTTGGGTCGTTTTTCGACTGCCCCACACGCCCACACAACCAGTGGCTGGTGGTTCGTCTATCCAGAGTGGAGGGCGTTTCTCCCCGTTTTGTTATTTGTTTAAATAAATTATGGACACTGCCACCAGCACAGCTATTTTCGGGGGAATAAAAACCGTGTGCACTGCCAAAAAGAAAACCTCTTCTAGGAAGCCCTGTTTTACACCCTTTTAGAGGATTTACATGGCAACAAATTGGCGCTGTCAATGGGCCTGTAGTTGCGGAAATGGATTTCTTTTTTCGTGTTGCTCCTTTTTCCCAACAGCGACATGGCGGAACAACGAAAATCATCGCGAGGAGATTGATGTAGCCGTGATGTGTAAAGAGATGAATATTTTTTAATGCAATCTGTATTAAACTACCCCGCGAGCATATGAATTGACATTCGGTATAAAGCTGGAAAAACTGTGCAGTTGCTGAGAAATGCGCACTCAGGGAAGCCATGGCGTGGGGCAGGGAATGTATGTTCGGATTCTGTGCCATTTTAAGGCGGAATTAAGGGCGTCACCTGTCTGGGCGGCTCCGTGAAATTGCGGATGCTGGGTTGACAAGGGATTTGTCGTAAGGAACTTGTATGATTTTTAGAGTGCATTCTGGATCCATCAAAGCGGCGGGATTTTCGATACAACAGTTGGCTTTGGTGCTTTTTTGGAGAAAAAACATGTTACGCTGTTGGAAACCTGGATTGAGTGGACACCAATGTAAGGCTTAATCCGTTTTCCATACTTTGACGAAAAGGTCAAACGCATTCTTGGGTACCGATCAGGTGGAGCGCGCGGTGTAGCTTCCATTGGTAATCACCTCTTCCGTAAGACAGTCACTCCGTCCTTTCTTTGTTAGGTTCTAAGTGTATTTGAAGACTTTTAGGAATTTTTTAAACGTTCAAGGCCCCAATTCGAACCTTAAACATTTTACGAATTTCTAAAAGGTCATAAATTAAAGTAGTGGGACTGCTCACGAAGTTAATTTATGACCATGAGCCTTCAGATCACATCTGGGGGCGGTGTTTCTTCTCATTTTGTGAGTAAACTATGCGCACGCTCTCTGGAGTTTGAAGATTTCCCCGGCTTTTAGTTTTTCTCTCAAAGGATAAAACCGCAGTTGCTTTACTTTTATACGAATAGACCACAACAGCCCGCCAAAGATGTCGGTGAAGCCTTTATTGTGGATTATGGCACGGCAAATTACTGCCATTCTACCAATTTTGTTGGCAGACATTTGGCGCTTATATAGCTGATGAAAATAGTGATCCTTGTGACGAAAGTGACTTTTGGTACACGGGTGAGCATGATACTACAGTCGAAATATTTTACTGCGCGGTTGTACAATGGACCAATTTTTAAGTCCCTACGTCAATCCATAAAATAAAAGATAATAAGACTCACTCACGTGAAACAAAATTACGCTTAAAAGCTGTTGACTAACGATGTATCCTGGTTGTATAAGAGTGTGAGTTTGGTAAGATAATTTTGCACCATCTTGCATTTGATGATTAAGAAAAAAACACAAATAACGAAACCATACAAACGTAAGTGTTACTCGCACATATTTCTTTGGAAAGTTCCTTTCAATTTGAAAGTGAAAGGAGAAACGCATTTTATCCAATTCTCAATGTCCTTCAAAACCTCAGGATGCATTAAAAATGAAAAATATTCCTTTGACCTCACACAGATATAGAACAGAAACAACTTCTGAAGGACTCTCATCAGTAAAACAGTAAAATACTTGGTCATAGAGGAATTTTAAGTTTCCCCGCATTGCGCTTGCCATCTGAAAGTGAGACAGAATTCCTTTTGTGGGTTTCTTGCACACTGAGACATGACTTTGTCGTGGACTGCAAATCGTGTGCTCCTCAGATGATTTATGCACATCCGAGGGCGGCAAAAACCATTGCATTCAAAAGAAGGTTATGAAATTCAAACACAATTGCAATGACGTCCTCCAGCGTGGATTCCTTCTGTGCTCGCACAATTCCCCGCTTAAGCCACTGCACTTGACAGACATTTTTGCCGTCTCTTGAAGATCTCATATCATGGCTTCATTTAAAGATTCAGACACTCGAAGGTCGGTGTCATTATTTGTTTCAGAGACCTTGACGAAGCAAAACCCACTCCCACACAACGTATTTGCGTGTTTGTCTAGATGGAGCGGCGGCAGTGGTTGTGGGACGAGAAGAACCAAACATCGACCGACAATCCACAAGCTCCCTCTTCACACAAAGGTCAGAATAATAATTATGACCCCACTGTCAGGTGGAAGAGCAGAGGAGGAGGCGGTATTCCGAAACAATGAGCGGAATAATGACGCACCTTGATTTTGTCGTATTTTTGAGTCGTTTTTATTGTTCTTACCCGTTGGATACACGGGATTTTAATGTGGCGAGAGCCGTATATGGTGTGTGGTGTGCGGTGTACCTCGGTGTGTGTATGAGGTCCTGATGAGGATTTTGCGTTTTGTAACGAAGTTTATTTGACTGGTACTTTTGGCTCCAGTTTTCGGGTAGAAGTCATAGTAACACTGGAAGGTTACATTCGAAGGACATACATACATATGAGTGTACACATGCGGTCGGTGGCATGTGATTTGTTTCTTCTTTCGACAGTGGCACGAATATTTTGTGCTTTATAATGAGAGCGCCACAAATAACCGTGTGGTGAAATAAAAAGCAAAACAAAGCGCTCCAGCAACAGAATGTCTAATGCTAAGGGCAAATAATTTGTTTTATTTTGACACGCTTTGCGGGAGAACTCTTCGGGTGTGTGAGTGTACGCTCAGTGGGTTCTAGTGATTTAGTTTTATTTCTTCTTGGAGACGCCGATGTTTTTAGTGGATTTCTGCGGTCTGGCATGGGTGTTTATTGAAGTCACGAGATGTGCTTGTGTCATTTTTTGCGGGAATTCGAATTTTTCTGTTCGGTCATAGAGCACAGGTGATTGTGTCGGTTGGGGAGACTTTTAATTAAGACCCATGCATGCACACAGGCTGCCACAGCATGAAAGATGTCATGGGGTGTCGTATCAGAGCACTGCAGCGTTGTTCTTTCGGAAATCGTGCCGACCAGTGAAGGAACTGTTAAACATACAATGCATTGGATAAGTGGTCTCACTCCGGTTGGCCTGGTTTAGGACATTAAAATATGTCTATTCGAAGAGATGCAAATACAAGTAATAGAGTTTTAACCCTTAAACCATACGTCAGTCCTATCCTCCGGTTTACTCATACATTTAGACAGGTTCCTCATATTTTCGGACACATTCAATCTGTCTCGGATAGATGAAAAATTTAGCTTTTTGAAATGACTGTATGCAGAGATGTCCGAAAATCAGACTCAGATGGTCACAATAAATAAATTTTCACAGCACGCACATTTCTTCTGGCACAGTATTTAGCTTGTAATGACGTAAGACATCATTTTAGCTGGTGAAACAAACCAAGGAACGTATTTTCGCAGAAAGTCATTGTCAGCGATCACGATCACGTTGCGATGGACGTCAGACACTTCTCGATGTCCGAACCTTCCGAGATGCAAACATCGACTCGGATCATCACCTTGTTGTTGCCAAGGTAAAAGCCCGGATATCGAAAGAGCAAAGGAGTCGAGGCAGGCCAAAACGGTTTGACGTCAGAAAGCTATAATCGCAACACGTCGCTGGAAACTTTGCTGACCGAGTCTTCCTGAAACTCTCTAAGAGTTCGATCATAGAAGAAGACTAAACACGTTGTCAATAAGCTAGCAATGAAGCTGCCGCTGATGAGCTGGGTTTCGCGTCACCACACAGAAGGAGCCCATGGTTTAACGACGGGTGCAGGCAAGCGCATACAGCTAAACCAGACGCCTCCATGGCAACGCTGCATTGAACAACGGGGGGTTGTTGAGCTCTACGAAAAGAGCAGAAGGGAAAAGCACCGGCTTCTCAGAAGAAAACAGAAGGAGCATGAGAAGCGCGCGGTCGAGGAAATAGAGAGGTGTTATGGCAGGAATTAGGTCCTAAAAATTTACCGAAAGGTAAAACAGTTATTCGACGAATAATTCGGACCAAAGACTGCCGGGACCAAAATAAACAATTTGTGGTAGAGTCGCAATCTGTACTCAGAATCTGGAAGAATCATTTTTGTAGACTCCTCAACGGCGATGACGTCCCCAAGTACTTTGTTTGGCAGAATGTTTCACTCAATTTAGACAAAAATTCCGTCTCCCGGCTTAGACGAGGTGATGATAGCAATAAGCTGAAGTCGAACAAACCCACTGGTGCAGACGGACTGCCCGCAGCTGGAGATGAGTTGGCTGGGTGCATGCATCAGGCCATCTGTAAAATGTGGTGGGAGGAAAGCATGCCCGATGAGTGGAATCTCAGCGTCGTTTGCCCGGTTCACAAGAAAGGAGACCCCTTTGACTGCGCCAATTATCGAGGAATGAGCTTTCTCAACATCGCATACAAGATCCTCTCTGCCGTATTGTATGAGCGTCTGAAACCGTTTGTCCATAATCTGATAGGTCCCTATCAGTGTGGTTTCAGACCAGAGAAGTCCACTGTGGACCAAATATTTACCTTGTGGCAGATCCTGGAAAAGACTCAAGAAGTGCAAATCGACACTCACCACCTAATTGTCGATTTTAAGACCGCATATGACAATGTGCATAAAGACGAGCTATACAGTGCCATGTCTAGTCTATCAACATCGTCAGATTTTGTAGGATCACGACGGAGAACTCTCGCTGTTCCGTCAAGGTCGGTAACGAACTCACCAAGAAAGGTTTAAGAAAAGGCGACGCACTGTAATGTGACTTCTTTAACATCATCCCCGAGAGGATCCTGCGTGCTTCATAAAACAACACCAGAACCACGATCTTCCAGAAGTCAGTTCAATTGCTAGCTTACGGCGATGACACTGACGTGATTGGACGAACACAGCGAGCCGTCAATGAGGCGTTTGCTGGCATGGAAGCGGAAGTGGCTAAAATGGGTCTGGCGGTAAATGAGGACAAAACGAAGTACACGCATACACACAACATCGACGTCTCGGACAGAGCATCACACTAGGCAGCAGAAACTTCGAGGTACTCAGGGACTTCGTCTACCTCGGCTCCGGAGTAAATATGGACAGCAACACCAGTACCGAAATCAAACGCAGAATTACACTTGCCAATCACTGTTTCTTTTTTGTCGCCGCCTTGGCGTAGTGGGTAGAGTGTGACGCTTGCATGCCGAAGGTTCTAGGTTCGATTCCCAGCTGAACACCTCGAATTGTACACGGCACCACCTCTTTCGAATTACTGACAACACTCAAAGAGTAATAACTGTCATAGAAAGCTTCTCAAACCTCGCCATACGGAGTCTGCAAAAAAACAGTAGGTCCTTTCTACTCGTGAAAGAACAGTAGCGCGGACAACACGAGTAGTTGATGAGGAAGCTAGGCCCTGGTTCCCCTCTGGACTGTTGCACCAACAATTATTAATTATTAATCGCTGTTTCTTTGGGCTTAAGAGGCAATTGAATAATAAAGGCCTTTCTCGACGAACTAAGCATCGAGATCATCCCAGTACTATTTTATGGCGCGGATACTTAGACGTTACCAAACGCGGATGAAAAAGCCTTTAGTCTTTTCGAGAGGAAAGTCTTGCGTGCAATTTTTGGTCCTGTTTGAGTTGATGACGTCTGGAGGAGAAGAGTTAACGACGCACTCTATGGGCTGTTCAGCAATATGCGCCACGTCAAGCGGCTTCGGATACAACGCTTAAGATGGCTAAGCCATGTTGAGCGTATGGACACCACTGCTCCGGCCCGAAAAGTCTTCGAATCAGAGCCATTGGGACAACGCAACAGAAGGAGTCTAAGGTGCCGCACACAAGTGGAGAAGGACCTCAACCAACTTGGCGTGCGCAACTGGCGGCAGCTGGTGAAAGATCGTGTTGGCTGGAGAGGCATGTTTGTTGAGGCCCAGTTCCACCCAGGTCTGTAGTGGCACAAGAAGAAAAAGAAGTCACTGTCAAAATTTCAACTCGTACCTTACTGTTGGTTTAACGATTGATGTCCGGCATGCTGCAGAACTAAGAAAATATTGGTTGCGGTCGGTGCAGTGCAATCAATGAACACTTGACGGTTAAGTTGGATATAAAATGAGTTGTGTTGATTTTTTCTCAAGTGCCTCGAAACCGATTTCCAGAAATGTTACGGCAGCAATAATTCAAGACCTCGTATTGGCCGATTTAATAATATTTGTATGGCGCCACAGTAAGCAGGCCCAGGGCCTAGCTTGTTCATCAACTACTCGTGTAGTGCGCGCTACTGTTCTCTGATGAGTATAAGGGACCTGCAGCTTTTGCAGACTCCGAAGGGCAAAATTTGAGAAGCTTTTCTTAGACAGTTAAGGCTCTTTGAGTGTTGCCAGGAGCTCGGAAAAGGTCTGAGAAAACACTTTTATGCTGATTTCAATTTTCCGGATGTTAAGTTATAAACACAGGCAACCATTATGTTGATGTATCCTGAAACTAAACCTGATTCCTTTGTTCCACCAGTATGTTCATAGCCTCGTGGCATTCGAAGGCAATTTGTGAGAAAAGTGCTAAGTGTCTTTAAATCTTCAAGAACACAAGCTTCAAGAAACGAATTCGTCGAATTTGAAATGATTGTCAAAGAAGGAGTAAAATTAGATCGAAAAACAAATTGTTAAGGGATGGTGTCGTCATTCCAGCCCATCACGGTTCCTGAAAACCACCTTTCTTCGTCTTCATTGTATGATGTGGACATCAACGAAGTGCAGATTTGACAGGATCACGAAACACACTACACAGTGCATGTCATCTCTTGTGGAGGTCATCGTTAAACTTTTTCCTACTGGACCAATTAAGCTCCAAATTGTGGCCTCAAAGGATATTCCGGAAAAATAGATTTTGCCTCATACAGAAGAGATGCGCCTTTCATCTCAAAAAGACGTGCAGTCCTTCAAATTTCGCATCGACACATTTTCAGTGACGCATACAGCACGCGTTGTCGTTCGTTTCACGAACGCTCTTAATTTACTTAAATCCAATCCGTCGTTTATTCTTATCGAAAGGACACTTGCAAGAGTTTGACATTCAGACCCACTTACAAAGAAGAATCAAGATGCTTCCCGGCTGGGGGACTTCTGTGAATTGGAGCTTCATCTCGTTTACCACGCAGAAAACATTTTTAAACAAAGATCGCGCAGTGGGCTTCTTCCTTCTTGCTGACATTTGACAATCTCCCACGCGACAGAAGCATTAACTGTTCACGGAGGTCGCCACGAGGCCAAGCAGAGATGTGTCGTCCGCTACATTAAGCCATTGGAACACTAGTTCCGACCTATTGGCCGCAAAAATTAATTATAGAATAAATCGATAGGCCGAGATACGCGCACAAACCTAGCCTACAGCCGCCTCCTTGTCTCGTTTAGTTCAACGGGTAGGCGGATAGTTATTTATGTACTCGCACTGGTGGGCTCCGGCAAAACAGTTATTTAACGAAATTCAATAAAAGAGAAAGAGGAAATTATAAACTCTCCTCAGTGTGCATCCATTGTAGTTTATTCAGTGGCTAACAAAAGACGCTAGGCCGCAGCGCCCGTAAATATGCTGACACATATACCATACATCGGCGGCTCTGAGGCTTCAGAGACCTCACAGACCATCGCCATCACCACGCGCCTTCGATCCACCGGAGTGTGGAGTGGAGAGAGTGTGGAGTGCATCCTGCGAGTGTGGTTTCACTCCAATTATAAGCCGCGAGCTGGCGATGGCATGGAGAACGAAAGGTAAAGGACATGCAAGGAATGAGGTCGATGTTGCTGCTTGCTGCATTTTTTCCTCCTTTGCCGTGCGGCACCGTGAAAGGGCACATAAGCTTCAAGCTCATGCAATTTTGTTCCTTTTAATTGAACATGTTTCTCATTCCCTCGCCCACCTTCACAGCTCCTTAATGCTCTCCTTCTTATTCTCTTCACGCTGAAATGACGGGACAGGACGTGTGCTCGTGCAAAGTAACAAAATACAAGAGCACACGTACATCTGCAGGTGTTGGCGTGTGACACAGCGGACGAAAACGAAAGTATGCGGCTGGCTTTGTGCAAACGCAAATGTAGGTTATCCAGCAATCCGAAGGCACTTTCTGTCATGGAATTTGGATTTGGTTTCAGTTTCGAGCTCAACAAATTGAAAAGGTCGACTGGAGCCGTATGACGTTTCGCAATAATAATGCCGCTCAGAATTTGCAACATAATTACGAGGAGAGCGAGACAGCAGGCGTTTGTAGGCGAAAATATGTCGACTCAATTAGGAGCGTATTCGGCATTTGTTATGGGTTGAAAAGGATGTGAGATGTGAACAATAGGCTCACGTATACCAATTAAGTCGGAAAATGGCGACTTACCGGAGTCAAAGGTCATTTAGTCAGCCAAATACACACGAAATTCAGAGTAACTGTTTGCATGAGCTCGATGAATTTGGAGAAGTAAACGTCTTTAAGGTCAGGAGAACGTTAGAGCTAAGCCGTCCTTAATGACCACTCAACTTTAGACTATTATCGTACAGACTGCATTTCTTAGAGAAAATGAGCCTACATGGTACAGCTTAAGTGTTTGAACGGAAATGCATCCGTCGGTAAGAACGAGTGGACGCCAAAGAAAAAGAGCGTCCCTGCTGACAGTAAGAGCTTTGAATTAATCAAGGACTTGATCTCGGAAAAGTCATCTGCAGCGGAATTAACTGAATATCAAAGTCCCACCTAGAGGGGTAAGGCTGGTTTTGCTTAACGCCACCATCTCCCCTTCCTTGACTCGAGAGCGGATGAGGAAGGTAATCGTCTTTTCCGACCGTAATGCCCTGCAGACGCTTGGTGTTCTTGGGTGGAATGCGTCTAGTGACGTGCCTACGGAAAGACAGTCATGGGGGATGAAGGATACAAAACTTAACGATTCCATAGCTTTAGCCAGGATTGTCTTCTTAACAGATTCGAAATCGTAGGCAGTCCGCGGGGAAGATGGCACACAAATGCACAGATATGGAACAGAACCTGAAACTAATAAAATTGAAAAATTTGAGACAGTTGCCAGTTGGAGGAGTGTGTGGACATAGGTCTCAGTTCCCATTGATTTCAAGCGTAAAGGGACAAAATAGAAGAACAGAAGGGGATATAAAAGAAGCTAGAAAATATAAAGAAGAAGAAGAAACAAAAGAAGAAGCGATAGGAAAAGAAGAAATACGAATGGAAGCAGAACAAATTCAAGGAGTAAAAGGAGCACATGCAGACTAAGCAGATGAAGCGGGTAAAACAAGGAGAACAAACAGAATAACAGATTAAAAAAAAAAAGGAAAAAGAAGAAGTTAGACAATAACATTCCGGAGAAGTTCAAAAGCACCCGAATTCAAGTGAAATCTAAAGAAGTGAAGGAGAAAGAGAGGAAGTAAAGGCTGAAGAAGAACAACAACAATCTTCTACCTCTTCTACTTTTCTACCGAGTAAAGAAGAATTGAAAAAGAACGAATGAGAGAAAGGGCGAATAAGAATCTTTGGAGAACTGAATAAAGAAGAATCACTGAATGAGAGAGAGAGAAGAACCACACCAATGAAAGGCAGAAGAAGAAATATAGGAGCGAATAAGAAGAAGGTAAGTAAGATGAATTTAGAACATAAAGCAAGGTGCAAAAAGAACAAGGAAAACAGAAGAAGAAGAAGAAGAAGTAGAAGAAGAAGAAGAAAATGAGAGAGAATAAGAAGAAAAAGAAAAAGAAGAACAAGAAGAAGAAGAAGATTAAAACGAAGAAGAAGTAGAAGAAGAATAACACAAAGAACAAGAAGAACAAGGAAAAACAGAAGAAGAAAAAAAAGAAGGCGAAGGAGAAAAAGAAAAAAAAAACAAGAAGAAGAAGAAGAAGGTAAAGACGATAAAGAAGTAGAAAAAGAACCACACGCAGTACAAAAAGTATAATGAAAAACAGAAGATGAAGAAGGAAACGAAGGAGAATAAGAAGCAAAAGAAGAACAACATGAAAAATACCAAGGAGAAGAAGAAGCAGAAGGAAAAAAACAAGCCGACTCCTAAATGGCGCTGACGTCCTCAATTCCCCTGCTGGGCAGAATACTTTACTCATTTTGTGCGATGATAGACAAGAATTCCGTCTCCTCGACTTGAACGAAGTGAAAATAGCAATAACGAAACTGAAGCCATACAAAGCTGCTGGAGTGAACGGACTGCCCGCAGAACTACTTAAAATAGCTATAGAAAACGTGGATGGCCGCATGCACCAGCTCATCTACAAGCCATAGTCGGAGGAAAGCATTCCCTAGCGGAATCTCAGCGTCGTTTGCCCGGTTCACAAAAAAGTTGACTGCGCCAACTATCGAAAGATAAACTTTCTCAACATCGAATACAAGATCTTTTCTGCCGTATTTTGTGAGCGTCTGAAACCGTTTGTCCATAATCTGATAGGTCCCTATCAGTGTGGTTTCTAGCCAGAGAAGTCCACGGTAGACCAAATCTTCGCCTTGTGGCAGATCCTGGAAAAGACTCAAGAAGTGCAAATCGACACTCACCACCTAATTGTCGATTTTAAGACCGCATATGACAATGTGCATAGAGACGAGCTATACAGCGCCATGTTTAGTCTGGGCATTTCTACCAATACCACCAGATTGTGTAGGATAACGACGGAGAACTCTCGCTGCTCCGTCAAGGTCAGTAAAGAACTCACCAAGAAAGGTTGAAGACAAGGTGACGCACTGTAATGTGACTTCTTTAACGTCATCCTCGAGAAGATCGTGCGTGCTTCATAAAACAACACCAGAACCACGATCTTCCAGAAGTCAGTTCAATTGCCAGCTTACGCCGATGACATTGACGTGATTGAATGAACACAGCGAACCGTCAATAAGGCGTTTACTGGCATTAAAGAGGAAGTGACTAAAGTAGGTCTGGCGGTAAATGAGGACAAAACAAAAACATCTACGTCTCGGACAGAGCGTCACACTAGGCAGCAGAAACTTCGAGGTAGTCAGAGACTTCGTGTACCTCGGCTCCGCCGTATATATGGACAGCAACACCAGTACCGAAATCAAACGCAGAATTACACTTGCCAATCATTGTTTTTTTTGTCGCCGCCGTGCCGTAGTGGGTAGAGTGTGACGCTTGCATGCCGAAGGTTCTAGGTTCGATTCCCGGCTGAACACATCGAATTTTTCACGGCACCACCTCTTTCGAGTTACTGACAACACTCAAAGAGTAATAATTGTCTAAGAAAGCTTCTCAAACATCGCCGTTCGGAGTCAGCAAAACTCTGGAGGTCCCTTCTACTCGTGAAAGTACAGTAGCGCGGACAACACGAGTAGTTGATGAGCAAGCTAGGCCCTGGTTCCCCTGTGGACTGTCGCGCCAACAATTATTAAGTATTAATCGCTGTTTCTTTGGGCTTAAAAGGCAATTGAATAATAAAGCCCTTTCTCGACAGACTAAGCTCGCTTTATATAACAGCTTAATCATACCAGACCTACTTTATGGCGCGGACACGTGGACGCTACTAAGGGCTGATGAAGCCCTTAGTCTTCTCGAGAGAAAAGTTTTGCGTGCAATTTTTGCTCCTGTTTGCATTGATGGCAGCTGGAGGAGAAGATTAAACGACGACCTCTATGGACTGTACAGAGATGTGCGCCTCATCAAGCGTTTTCAGATACAATGCTTAAGATGGCTGCGCCATGTACGAAGCGGTGGTATGTATTGACGAATGGACACCACTGCTCCGGCCCGAAAAAGTCTTTCAATCTGAGCTATTAGGACAATGCAACAAAGGCCGGCCTAGGCTATGATGCCGCACACAAGGGGAGAAGGACCCCAACCAACTTGGATTGGGCAATTGGAGGCAGGTTGCGAGTTATCGTGTTGGCTGGAGGGGCATGTTGGTTGAGGCCTAGATTCATCTCGGTCTTTAGTGACAAAAGAGGAGAGGAGAGGAAGAAGAGGAAGGAGAAGAAGAAGGAGAAGAATAAGGAGAAGAAGAAGGAGAAGAAAAAGGAGAAGAAGAAGGAGAAGAGGAATAAGAAGACGAAGAAAAAGAAGAATAAGAATATGAAGAAGAAGATGAAGCAGAAGAAGATACTAAAGCAAATGAATCAAGGTAAGAACAGCGAGCAAGACAACAGCGAGCAAAACATAAATAGGTATTGGAAATGAAAATAATAGTTCCACTAAGACGAGGCTGAAAAACATCAAATGATCCAGTTGATGAAGAACTAGAAAAAAAAGGAAAGACAGAAAAATCGTCGATAGTATGCAGTTAATATATAAAGTCACTAAGTAACACAACGCAATGTTATCCGCAATCTACTTCAGACTTGAAAGCTCTAAAACTTCCTTCAGAATTGTTCGATGAGTGGTCCAAGACCCTAAACGACAGCACCATGACATTCCTTTTCTTTGAGAGTCAATTTGAAATAAGTGCATTCCTCCGATTTCTGTGTTCTAGTTGACAGCTATTTTATTTACGTTTGCCTTTTTCAACAATTGGATCAAAGAATGTGGCTCATGACGAAGCCTAATTGACTTCCAGCTTAGTAAATCGACAGTGAAAAGTGTTCTACATAGGCCAACAAATCGGGTTATAATAATTATTGTTTGACGCGACAGTCCACAGGGGGACCAAGGCCTAGCTTGCTTATCAACTCTTCGTGTTGTGCACGCTACTGTTCTCTCACAACTAGAAAGGACTTACAGTTTTTCACCGACTCCGAACGGCGAAGTTTGAGAAGCTTTCTTAGGCAGTTATTACTCTTCGAGTGTTGTCAGCAGCTCGAAAGAAGTGGTGCCGTGAACAAATTCGATGTTTTCAGACGGGAATCGAACCCAGACCCTTCTGTGTGGGAGCGTCGCACTCTACTCACTACGCCATGGCGGCCGAAATCATCTACCCATACCAAAAATATACCGAATAGTTGATGAAGTAAAAAAAAATGACATCGAGCATAGAATCCCCGCAATAGAAGCTAGTAAGGATGAAATGACATATGAGATGGACTGCAAGATGTTTCGAAAAAAAAATTCGTTGGTCGTGGCCCTTGCGAGAATTTTTAAATGATAAAATTTCTTGGATTTGACCTCCTTTCGCCGACTCCTTCACTGAATGCTTCACTGACTCCTTCACTGACTCCTCCTCTGGCTGCCTACTATTTTCAGAACGAAGCTATGATAGAAGAGGAAGTCGACACCGAGTGGTAGAAGTCTAACGAGATCGGAATACATTAACATTCGCTAATAAGAAAGAAAAGTTTGCAAAAGTGTACAACATCAGGCTGGGGAACGAAATACGAAATCCCAAAAGAAAAAATTGTTTTCCAAAAAATACTAAGTTCGTGGTAATGTTTGAACACACTTTGTACTGACTTATCTTTGCTCTCATTTACTATCAGAGGCACTTAACCAGCTTACGTTTGATGGAGGATATATACAGTCATCCAGTTACGTCAACAGTTTGAAGAAATTTTTAAAAGACCGTAATTCCGTTGTTGGTGGATGCATTGCGTACAATATTTTCAAATAAAGGGCTACAGCCGCCCGCTGCATTTTTGGGACTCATTTTGAGCCCTTACGCCTCCGTTGGGTACGTTGCCGAAATTGAAGAAGCAATGGGCGTTCAGCAACTTTGAATATAGACATTGCCCCACATAGCTTGTCCCGGCTATCATGAACGACGTTTTTAAGCAGTGTTTGTGGTTCAGAAACCTCTATTAGCTTTGACATCCTTCAAGCAAGGTTCAGCTAGCAGCGATTCTCATTGCAAAGATCTGTTCTGTCACTGAAGGTCCTGAAGATTACTATCTCATCTTCTGACAAAAGTATATTCCACACTCACTTTTACAAACTTCTGGCGATGCGTGATGCGTTTTCAAAAACAAACCAAGCTTAGCTACAGCTGCCCCCAAGGCTTCTTTTCACACTTGAAATATGTTCCAAAGACTTCCGACTCACACCCTAATCAACCACAAGTATCATTTAAACAACCACGTCACACGCTTGACACTGAACACTTTTAGAACTTACGCACGGCTTGACCTTCAAAAGGTGCCGTTAGCACCGAAGTGGAGTAATCGCTCCGCACTACGAACTGAGCATAAACAAAATTGCCTCCAAGGGGAGCACCGCTGTTCGCGCAATCATCCGCACAATCCATTTGCAACAAGATCACTATCAACAAAACAAATTGCAATGGCGCATTCCCTCAGCGCCTAATATCAAAGTTCAACAGCGGCGCGTCCCTGAGCTTTGGATGTGTGTGTGTGTGTGCACAGCACACACTCCACATGCTCACCTTCCAGGTTGGCCAACGGCAGTTACAGTGCCGAAGCACCACCTTACGTCCTTGTGGGCCAGGTCTCGCAAATTGTTTCTTATTCTGACCACTTTCCGTGCACTCATTCAACCGGCAATGATATGAAATTGCTCCCTGGATGTGAAGTATTTGCTACTTAGGCTAAAATTGCATATTTTCCAAAGTTTCCCGTTGCGGGGTGGGGTGTGTTTTTTTAGCGCGAACTCGCTATCCTTGGCCCGTCCGTATGTTCACCTGCCTTCCGAAATACCCACCGGAGGTGGGGGCAGTGGTTAGTCGGATGGCTCATAAGGCGCGCGCAAACAATAATTGCGCAACATTACTTACTTGTGAATTTCAAATTGCCATCGCCACTTAAGGGAAATATTTCCTCTTTCGTGTGAGTAAGAGGGACATTTATGCATCGAGGAACGAACGACCTGCCTCACTGCACCTCCGAAGGGCCGGGTTTATGGTCGGGGCAGTGTTGCTCGATGTGTACTCACCATAATTTCCCTTGGAATTAAGGGAAAAATCATTCTGTCATTCCCCGTCGGAATGCGCCCTCGCCGGGAAAGCACTGCCGATTAGTTTAGCATATTCCGTCAGTTTTTGTGTACCCCATATGAGTGCAATCAATCGATGTGCATGATTTTTTAATGATCTCCGCAGAGGGGTTCACGGAGACGGAACAGAGCGTCCTAATAGATGTGACGGTTTCCCAGAAAGCGCGCCGTCCATGTGCTTGTGTGAATTTCACATGCACGCCACCAGACGACCCATCAAAGGTGTATGTGAACGTAAGTATGACAGAACATGAAATCGATGGGACCGCCAACAGCACACACTGGTCTGGCTCGTACAGGCAGGTCCCTGTGGCTTCGACTGGAGCTGTCGGTCATATCTATTCGTTGTTGACGTGGCGTCGTAGCAGTCATCATCGTCATTGGCGTCGTCGTTCTCATACGAGTGGTTGTTGTTGCGGTTTGTAAATGTCAATATCCTTGTACTCCAACACATACCATCCACCATCCGCTCGGGATAATAGTTTATCGATATGGCTCTGTATGCGATTGAATAAATTATCTAAATATAGAAATCGTTGTGTTTGTTAAATTTTAATCATAAGGACGATCAAAGAACGTACGTTTCACGTTATTGATGGTTGAATGGCTGCGCTAGTTGTTGACCTACATTTCGTGCTTATGGCAGGTGGCAATTTTAAATCTTGCCCCGCTCCTGAGTCGTTGGCAAGGATAAGGGACATTCAGCCTCAAAAGAATTTCTTGAAGTTTTCTCTTTCCCTTTTCTAAAGCTAAATGTCGAAGAAGACGTGATCTGGTAAGAGGATATGTTGGATGCTTTCCCGCCGTTGCTCCGGCTTCGATGTAAATAAGGGCGTTTAATTAATTTTTATTTTTCGTTTTGGTTCATTGCGCGGGATGGCGCAGGGAATGCTTGTTAACACAAAAGTTGGTCATATTTTGAGGATTTTATTGTTTTCATGAGTTTTACGGGTCAAAGTTTTCGGAACACCATGCAAACTTTTATTGATTTTACGCCCTCTGTGCCTTCTGGGTGAAAAAGTGTGGCGCGACCCCATTGAGGAGGAGGTTGGCTGTGTAAAGCTGGGGTTTTTCATTTCTCTTTTTGAATTTCGCAGGTTTTGTAAAAAGAGACTTTCACTCTTAAGCTGTCTACAATGGAAACGTGTTTTATAATGTTTTGGCTGTTCAAATGAAATTGATTTCAAAAGGCGGCCGTGGCAATGTGCCTCCACTTCTGTGCCTTCGCCATCAAATACGATTGATAGGGAGCAGTAACGCTATTTCCCTGTAGTGCTGCCCCCTATAGTAAGGAGACATTTAGTGACAATTATGTATGAACAGGAATTCACCTCGCAGGAACGTCACGACTTCGTTTACAGGAGTCCTTTCGTTGAACCCAATTATGGAATACTTTTGTGCGTAAATTTCCCAAAATTCTAGCTATTTCGCTTTCAATATTAATAATAATAATAATAATTGGATGGCGCGACAGTTCACAGGAGGATCAACTACTCATGTTGTGCGCGCTACTGTTCTCTAACGAGTAGAAGGGATCTACAGTTTTTTGCCGACTCCGAACGGCTAAATTTGAGAAGCTTTCTTAGACAGTTATTGCTCGTTGAGTGTTGTCAGCAACTCGAAAGTGGTGGTGCCGTGAAAAATTCGAAAAATGTATGTATGTATAAATATACATAAATGCTTAAACAAGAATTGAAGAATTGATGAACATTAGATCATCCTTAAGCTCGCCTGTGGACGTTTTGTAAAGGAGCCTCTTGACTCCTTCAGTGACAGCTTTTCCCTTCATTACATCAATGCGTACTAGTGCCTCCCGCCTATTTCTTCATCTATACCTTTTTCCCGTGCAGTGACTTAGCAGTTTCCGCCTTAATTGCAGCCAAAATAAGAAACGTATTTTCTTCCCATACTTTCCGTTTCGATCATGATGCCGTCGGATAAAAGATATTGTTGTGCCAAATAAATAGAGCAAAAATTATTTAATTTCATGTTAAAAACAGTACTTGTCCCAACTTTTTCCTCTATTAGCAGGAAAAGTGAAGAAATTATCATCAAATGAATGAAGTTACTTGAAAAAACTTGTTTGTTGTGAGCTTCGTCGTAACTTACGACTATTGGCTACGCTATCAGACTTAATTACTTCATATTAAGGTATTTTTAAAAGTACTTCATTCATATCAATGGTGCTTAACTTAATAAATATGTGCTGGGTCTTTTTTGTTCCTTTTGTCGAATGATTTCTGAAAGCCAAAAAATCTCCAAATACTTTCTTAAAAACCTCATCATTACAAGTCCGCAGACGCTGAACGCACATATACTAAAAAAAAACTCATTCCACACAAAATATCACTTACCAGATCGTCCAACGGATATTGTCTGCACAGATGATGTTGTCACCGATTTTTCAGTTGGCACCGCCGGCGGCAGCGGCAGCGGTCCAACCGTTGACGTTGTCGTCAGATCACAACACTCGCGTTCGGGAAACTCACTACACCGTATCAAGTGTGCGCCAAACAACGCCACCCATATCAGGCAGCAGGTTAATATTTTTTGATTTTTTATCTTGAACCTGGTCATTTTTGCATTTGACTAATCTCCGTTTCTCCCTTCGTATGTACAAGACAGAACCAAATCGAAAAACAAAAACGTCCACGCGCCGAGGTTTCCTATTTCACGGACGCTGAAGTCATCTCACCTGAAACGGCATATGACAGCTGGATTGAGGGAATGAGGTCTCGCCCGTAGACCCTCACAGTCGGTGGGTTGCGGTTGATGCAGGAGAGCGACAAACCACGGTGAAGGTGCTCCAGATTTGATACCGTTATGAAGGCAACAGACAGACACAATGACATTTGAAGAATGTTTCATTCATATCATCTCCACAAAACAAACAAGCAACCAAACACAGGATTCAATTGAATTCATTGCTTTCAAATGGCCCCGGCTTCGACTCACCCCACCGCACTTCACCTGAGAAGCGCATTGTTGTCTTCTTGATTTTCAACTCGAGACTATTTAAACGAAACTCGTCTAACCACACATGAGAATGAATATGAATAAATTAAATGAGACATGAGTACAGATGCGAATGTATTCTGCAACCGGATCGTGTTAGCTTAATTATGCAGCTCACATTGCATTCCCCGCACACATACGCAGGGGCTGTCGGGCAGAAGTGCCAAGTTCAAAGTTTAGACGAAAACACTATACAAACCGCTGAGAGGAAGGACTTTAAATTGAATTTATTTGTGGCAATGGGGCATGTTTTGTGGGGGAAATTTAGCATTAGCAATCAGGCCGACGTTGAAAAGTTTTTCCGTCTCACTGCGGTCTGTGTTGCACAAGAGTTGGCTGCATTTCAAGGATTAGGGGCTGGTTGACGGAGAAATTGCACTTTAATGTACAACTTGAATAGGAGTAAGAGCGACTGAGTGGTTATCGTCACTGA
This sequence comes from Eristalinus aeneus, assembly GCA_955652365.1. Lineage (NCBI taxonomy): Eukaryota > Metazoa > Arthropoda > Insecta > Diptera > Syrphidae > Eristalinus > Eristalinus aeneus. The sequence goes on along the minus strand of OY019130.1, from coordinate 108,194,111 downwards.
CAAAGGTTATACGACTTTAATTCCCCTCAGAAATGTACAGAATATTTTTTGTGAAATCTTTAAGTAGTGAGCAACTGGAGCAGAAGATGTGATGTCACTTAGATGTAATTTCAGGTACAGGGGTGGCAATGAGTGTTCAACTTTTTTTCAGATCTACAAAATGGCGAATTGTAAATGCGATTAAACTCAAAAATTCTCATTCATTGTTCTTCAACTTTTCAAAGATCAAACTATGTCGCGTTGCTGAGACTGAGCTTGAAGAGAATATGAATAATATCTTGCCGTTTAACCCAGTCATTGTGAGGACGAAGCCTACAAGTACTTGTGAGGTAGTGTTATGTTATCGTCCTTTGAGCATTCTATTTAGTTTTGCTTGTTGAATACGTTTAGTTTCATGGATTTATTTTTTTTATTTCATAAATCGTCCAACTATCAAATAGATCCTCCAACTATCAATAGAATCTACAAACAGCAAATATGTAGCATAGTTACGATAAATTTTATTATATTTCGTAAAGTTTACTTGAATTTCCTAAAATGCCTGAGTTGCTTTCGTATTCTTGAATATAGCAACGAGTTCTTAACCGTTCGTTAAGTTTCGTTTAGTTTCGCTAAGTCGATTTATATTTCTTAAATATTCCATTCTACTTCTATTTGCATGCCTGAAGCCAACACTTGGTTGATATGGATTCGTTAAGTTTTTTTTATAGTTTCGTTAAGTTTCGTTAAGTTGCTATTTAGAGTGCTTGAATGTATGTTAAGTTATTACACTTCTTGTACTTAACTTCGAGTACTAGAATTCATCCTGAGTGTAGTTCGTTAAGTTTCAGTGTGAATTTCAATTCTGATTTAATATGTTGATAGCACAGGATGTACATTTAGGAATGGACTTTGACTATCTTTGAGTGAACTAAGTTTCGTTAAGTGTACCTCACATCCTGATAATGCTTTTGCTCAACGCATTTTATGGTAAGTATAATCGAAGTTGTGGCCTCCGTATGGTAGTGGGGAGAGTGCGACGCTCACACTCTCAAGGTTTAAGTTTGATTCCCAGCTAAATTTCACGGCACCACCTCATTCGAGCTGCTGACAACACTTAAAGAGTGATACTGTCTAAGAAAAAGCTTCTCAAATTTCGCCATTTCGAATCGACAAAAAACTGTGGGTCCTTTCTATAATAATAGGGCGCACTAAAGGAGCAGTTGATGAGCAAGCTAGGGCCTGGTTCCCCTGTGGACTGTCACGCCATTCAATTATTAATTATATTCGAAACTGCTACTATGCTTAAATGGATCGATTCAATAAGATTCGTTAGGTTCGGTTCAGTGAAATTTAGAAAACGTACCTTGATGACATCGAAATTAATAAAACCGTTCTTTTTGTCCAATTTTGCTGCGAGCAAGTTGATATATAACGATACTGTCAATTTCCTATTGTTCTTTTTTTTTTAAATGAAGTCAATTGTGGCAACTCTCGAGAGAACGTGAAAAACTGTGAAGAGCAACTTAACCTTAAACCTCGATTTGGTCTGAAGTTCTATTCCAGCAGGACACACACCTCCATCAACAAAACCCATGATTATTCATGCCAAGGAGAGAATTTAAACATTTCGTTTTGTTTCTTAATTCATGAATGCGTTTTCATTCCACACATGAGTCCACAACGCTTGTGTGCTCGAAAATTATGTTGATTGAAGCCTGCTGGTGAAATTCACAAACAGAACGTTCTTGAGAAAGGTCCTTGACGTCGGTTCCTTTCTCTATTGAGAATTATCTGACTGCTATATGGCGTTATTCGCATTTCCATAGCATTCCAAAATCAAAGCAGTGTCCTTTTTATGTGAAAGGGGTGTAAACGAACGCCTGCTGTTCCCCGGTGAGTTCTCCAAGATAGTCAACGTCAAACTCCTTGCTCAAACAAGGACAAGAAATGGGAATAAACACTTCCTAACGAACCATATAAAATGTACATCATCGATTTTCCCTCTGGCAGAGCTGAACTTCTTAATCCTCCGAAGCAAACGTGATTATCTTCATCCAGAACTGCACCCGAACGGGATGTACATACATGTACGTAATATCCTTTTTCTGTGTATATTACAAGCTAAATGTTCTGACAACACTTTCTTTTCCCGTTGAACGCTATTTGAATTGCAGAACTAGTGATAGGGAATCCCGGAATCCCGGAATCCCAAGCACCGTCTTATGTGTGTGGTTCGGCAAAGGGTGGTGTTTGGTTGGCGTGAAAACGAAATGAATTGAACTGAAAGGATGCAAATATGCATGCAGGAGCGTATGTGTGTGTGTGGCTGTGCATGCAGGGGATTTGAAATAAGCGCTGGAGTAACGAAATGTTTGCTTTTCTCACGCGCTAACAAAAATGACGAACGAATTGTAAATAGTCCTGCGAGTAAAGAAAGTTGAACAAGAAAATATTTTTCCTTTCCCATGTTGACTGTCAACAGACGGGAGGATAAGAAATCGAAGGGGGTGTACTGAAGGGGGAAGGTGAGAGAGCGGAAAATTAAATCTTTCGACAAGAAAGTATCCGAGCTTTGAGGGTGTTTATTTTAAATGTACACTCCTTTGAACTAGTTTGCAGTGGGGAGAGAATTGCGGGAACAGCGTCAAAGGATATTCGCAAGAAGCAATAGAAAGCTGTGGACTGGAGAGTATATCTGGCGGAATTAAATTTGCTGGGTAACGCATGCATTTCTTAAAGTCTCCATCGAAGATGCGATTTTCTTCAGATTTTTTTCAATTTTATTTCGCTGCAGAAATTGGCTAGAATTCTACCAACCTTGACCTTTGTCCTGATAAGCCGGTGAAGTGAGTTTATCCAAAAGGGTGTAGTTTATACTGAAGGTGCATTTCCACTGCGAACTAGATCAAGGGCGTGTTTACATTTAATTTAGCCCAACAACTGATGAAAGTATCACGAAGGACGAGATGCGAACATAGCTTTCATTGTGAAGCATTCGGAATTATAAGACCTAGAATGACTTATAAGAAACGTTGCATCCAGTTAGTGCTTCAGTCTTTGGCCAGGCATATGAAAAAGCAAAGAATAGGGCTCACAAGGCGCGTTTTTATAATGATTTGTGTTAATTTTTTCTCCAAGGACAAAAAAGTTTTGCCCTAACCCCAAGACTTATCATAGATTTTCTGCGCTTCAGAAGCTCCCAGATTTGAAAAAATCTTGCTAAGGGGTTGTCACAGTAAGTGCCTACTTTTTGAAACAATTTACATGTGTAGCAACATGAGGCAATAAAAAGTGGATACTTCTTTTACCTAGTGCTAATTCGAGCATCGGTCCCAAATGCACAGGTCATCCGGGAAACTTGCGTTGTTCGAAATTCATAGTTTTACATTCGATTTCTATAGAATTTGTTGGCCGGACAATTTTTCTATCAATGTGCGGTGGGGTTTTGCGTTGCTTTCATTTTCCGTAGTGTGAAAATGGGAAAATGAAAAAATGATATCAACGACGAGTGTGTTAGCATCTCATTTCCACAGCAACAGTGTTGAAATGCACTGACATGAGTGGCTCGCTTTGCTTAACTCACAAATAGCCTTCTTTGAGAATGTGTACCACTCCTTTTTGGGGCAATTTTTTCCTTTAATACTGTATCTATAAATAAAAGTCTTTTTGTTTTAGAGTCATTTCTAACCCTCTACAAGACTAGACAAAGGGTGTCTAGTTTTTTTCAGAGTCGTTTCAAACCCTCTACAAGACTGGATAAAAGGTGTCTAATTTTTCGTTAGACGTGTAAACAACATTTGAAAAAGCAACGTCGTGGCAATGCCACAAAGTTAATGCTTCACATACACTTTCTAGGAGCAGAATAAATTTTAGAATTTTTCTTTTGCTTTATGTTGCACTTCAGAGAGAGGTGGATCGGACGCTAAAGCAACAGACCCACAATCGTACAATCCAAACTGTTTCAGGACTTTCTAGACTTGTGAACGCCATCTTAGCCTAGGCCGCCCTCTGTTGCATAATCTGTATAGCTCGTCCCAATGTACACTGTCATAAAGGGTGATATTTTAGCTGTAATCTTTTTGGCAACACTGGTTTAAACAGCTGACGCACTTTTCGTGTTTTATTTCACTGTGAAACATCTTCAGTTTGGTCTACAATTTAACAATGAATTGTCTTGTAAACGAACAACGCTTTCAAATTATTGAATTTTAGTACAAAATGCGTGTTCTGTTAAGAAAGTTCATCGTGCGCTTCTTCCAGTTTATGGTCAAAAATGGACGAAGCTCAGGACAGAGCACGCATTTTGATAATAAAATTCAATAATTTGAAAGCGTTGTTCGTTCGTAAGACAATTCATTCCTAAATTATGGACCAAACTGAAGATGTTTTACAGAGAAATGGTAAAAAATGGACGAAGTTCATTTTTGACCTAACGGGTACGTAAATAAGCAGAATTTTCGATTTGGAGAGAATATCAGCCAGAAGCATTGCAAGAGCTACCATTGCAACCAGAAAAAGTCACAGTTTTGTGCGGTTTATAGGCTGGTGGCATCATTGGACCGTACTTTTTCAAAGATGATGCGAATCGTAGCGTAAGTGTGAATGGTGAGCGCTACCGTGAGATGATATCCAACTCTGTTTTAGCTCAAAATGCAAGAGCTTTACTTGCATGAAATGTGGTTTTAACAAAACAGTGACACATGCCACACAGCAAGCGCAACAATGAACTTATTGCGAGGCGAGTTCGGTGAAAATTTTATTTCACGTTCGGGACCGGTCACTTGACCGCCCAGATCGTGCGATTTATCGCCTTTATTCAATTTTTTGAGGGGCTATGTTAAAGCTCATGTCTAAACAGACAACATTTGAAAGACATCATTGAAACAATTATTCATGAGATTCCGGTCGAAATTTTGAAAAGAGTATGCCAAAATTGGACTAAGCGATATGGATCATTTGAGACACAGTCAAGGTCAACACTTGCATGAAATAATATTCAAACATTAAATTATATGGACAGTACTATCGATTCAAATGAAGATTTCATGCATTTTTCTGAATTTTATGTGTGTTTTTATTTTTTTTTTTTGAAAAAATTTGTATATAGCTTCTAATAAATCATCCTTTACAATTGTATGGTACACCCGGACCAGGGCCTAGCTTACTCATCAACTACTCGTGTTGTGCGCGCTACTGTTCCCTCACAAGTAAAATGGACCTACAGTTTCTTGCCGACTTTGAACGGCGCAGTTTGAGAAGCTTTTTCTAGGACAGGAATTACTCTTAGAATGTTGGCAGCAGCTCGAAGGAGGTGGTGTTGTGATATATTCGAGGTATTCACCCGGGAATCGAACCTGGACCTTCGGCGTGTGAGCGTCGCACTCTATCCACTACGCCACGGAGACCACCACACTGTCATATGCGGCTTTTAAATTATCTTCAATTTTTTGTCGATTTGTTAATATTTCTGGGGTCTTTGGTAGGACCTGGTGGTATGGTGAAGATCTGATCGATTGCGGAATTCATGGAATATCTGAAAAACCTCAACTTGAAATGGGAATATAAATCGAATGCATGGTTGTATATTTCCATTTGGAATGAGTCTAGGTTGATATGGCTGCCTGCGCAAGTTGTTGAGGCCCTAATGTCACATAACCGCATGGCTGTGAAGTCTTCAGAATGATGGTAGGATGATAATAATTGGATGGCGCGATGATCATGAGGGAGTCCAGGGCCTAGTTTGCTTATCAAGCATATGTTTTGTGCGCTCTACTATTTTCTCACGAGCAAAAGAGATCTACAGTTTTTGGCCGATTCCCAACAACGACGTTTGAGAAGCTTTTTCTTAGACAGTATTACACTTAGAGTATTGTCAGCAGTTCCAAAGTGGTGGTGTCGGAAAAATGGCCGGAAATCGAACCTGGACCTACAGCGTGTTAATGTCTCACTCCAACCACTAGCAGAATGTTGCTTAATACATTAAAAAGAAATCCTAAGTCACTGAAGATCGAAAATTCAGTCGTCCCATTGACCAGAGAACTCCACCAAGCTTGTCCAAATTGTAATAATTTTGAGCTTAAGTTCCTAGACTTAAGTGCCTGGAACTTCCATTTAATCACAGTAAAGTGTAAAAAAAGATAACGTATCTGAGAAAAGGCCAAATCAGGAATATTTTTTCCACTGTTCTTCGTGTGATTGTTTGATGAAACATGGATCCCTTGGCCTAGAAATAAACGTCTAAACCGTGGTTGAGAACTGCTTTTCCATCCACAATAAATCCCATTCTTTCAATCTCCATAACTGTGTGCAATTCCATGGGAGCTGTATCAAAAGAACAAAAAATATTCCACAACGAATGGAGGAATCCTGCGGTTTAATACCAACTTCGTGAAAGGAAGTTCTGAAATGGACGATTGGAAGGGGAATCATAGAATATGAGTCGCAAATGTGACAACAGTCCTTTTTCCAATTGCGAGGCTCACACTGAGACAATCCAATGATGGTTAGTAACTGAAAATCGAGCCCAAAATATGGATATACAAAGTCAAAGCAGTCTCAGACAACTTTCTTTTTCAAAGGCATATTGACCTGCCGACACTTGTGACTGTGTGTGGCTGATTTGAGGCTTGTTCCACTAAGTCCTCGTTCCTCTGATTTGTTTGTGATGACAACTTGCCTTCATCGGACAGTTTGACCAGAGAAAAATAAACGACAAAGCAAATCATCCCAAGCACAATGGTGAATCGCAACGTTCGCAATTCAGGTCAGGAACAATGCAGCAGTAGATGTGAAGATGACATCCCCACGCCCAAGCAGATATGTAACTTTCACCCCCTCTGTCAAAACCATTTCAGACCCAATTCAGAAAGCGTAGGAATTTTCGAATATTCTCCAAATTAACTTCAATTGTCATAACATCTCAGAATTAATTTTCAAACGTCAACATCCCACAAAAGGAACTCCAATTCACTTGACGATGTACAAATAAGGGTGCCAGGAGGGGTAAGGAGCGCGAGGACAAGTACGTGTAGGCATTTCCGCTGTGTCAAATGAAACTGACAAAATTTACTGTTTATTCCGTGAAATAAAAAATAAGTACACGTAAGTACTCACTTGAGATACAATAAAAATGATATTACACATGTAACCCTGCGCTCAAGGACCGATTGTTGTCTCCGACAAAGCAACACAGACTGCCGCACCGCAGATGAGAAACCAAACAAAAAAAAGGAAAAGCAGAAATAATAAAAATGAAGTAGATTACTTCAGTGGAGATACAAATACGTTCACCGATGCTTTCGCGAATGGATGCATAGCCGGGCGAGAGCAACAAAAACAAGGACACAAACGACGACAGCAATATCGGCGGTGACGGCGGTTATGGCGGTTAGGAGGACGACAGGAATAAAGTCTTCCGCTCCGCCGCTGCCACGAATTCATCTCGAACCATGCAGCGGTAACGGGACCGAAAGATACACCACAAAATACAATTTAAGGACTCTCCTCTTCACTCTCTGAACATGACAAATTCAATTTAGTCATCCTTTCCGTACGCTCACAGAATGATGTACCCATGAAGCACACAATTGCACAAATTTATTCCGCACCCTACCCCAGCTCCCCCCAACTTGTGCGTGGTTGTGTGAGCAGGGCACATTCCTATCAATCAAACAGATTGCCGTAGATACAGGATACAGGAACTGCTGCAAAAAGAATCGAAACCAAAAGTTCATCTTCACATCTAATGGACGACTTTCATATTTCCCATCCCTCCCCATCCCCGCCTGTGGACTGGGTGAAAGTGGGAAGTTGCGGTCGGATCCATTTGACAGGATGCAATTGACCCATAAATTGAATCACCTCTTACAAGTATCCTTTGCAGAGTCTAATTTCGGTTTTAACTCTCTTCGGTGGTCTGTCAAAGAAGAAACGGACTTCTGCAGTTTTTGATGACGACGTTGACCAGACCTTGAGCAAACACCCATCAAGCAACCAACTTCTACACCATCTCGTCCTCTCTACCCCCAGTCCCCTTTCTTCGCAATCGATTGAGCAAATATCCTTTTACCTTCGGTTTGGTTTTGCCGGCACTCCGGTCGCACGACCACACACCACCCGCACACCACCCGCACACCACCCGCACACCACCCATGCCATCACCGATGGCCGTCTTTGATCATATGAAAGGCAAACATTGAGTTAATATGAAAATTGAGAGATTGGATTGATGAAACTGGGTGTGGCGTTTAGATTCTTCGGCATAACCCAGAACTGCATTTGATATTCCGGACAGAGATTGCCGGCTTGTGTTGGTGGCGTGAGGCGGGCCGTGCATCGGACGAGGCGATATGTGGGACTGCAACCGGAAATGATGTCGATGAAGACATTTTAATTGGTTCAATGGATCCACTCTGGTGGTTGATGCAAGTTTGAGCCGCATTCACAGACCGAAATCGGACTGACGACCAAATGACGCAACTGATTTGATCTGGTTTGTTAACGGAGAGCCCGTTTCAATTGAAATGGACTGCAGGATGTTACTGAACAAATTGTGAATGGTCAATTTATTCGTTGGCCAACGGACCTGGTTGTGTCTAGACATTTGTTAGACCCTGCCTGTGATTGTGGTGTAGTGTGTAGTGCGGAATGTAGGTCTTTAACCGGTTGGTGCCTCTTGAAGCAGATGAATGGATTGAGGATTTGTGATGCTTTGTTGTGCACTGTTTGGACTGTTGACTGAATTATCTTGAATCACGTGGAGGAAGGAATCTTCGAATGGAAAGGGAGTGTTGAGGTTGCGCTGCACAAATTGGATCAATGGACTGTTTGGAGAAATTTGCGGTGCCTACTTTGCAATTAAACTTCTGGCTTTACCGACTTTATATTGATGAGAAAGTTACTTGAAATGTAAATCACTACAGGGAAACTTTATGGTTTTGAAAAGATGTACGAGTATACTAAGGCTGCCTTTTATATTTCGGGATTGGGTAACTCTAGTGTTGCAATTTGGCAACTGCCAGCTCTATCGTAAAGTTTGACAATTTTGAGGTTATACGTCCTCAGAACGTTTTAACATACGAGCGCTATTTGTGTTGTTTACAGTAACTTAAAAGATTCATCTCGCCCAATAACTGGAATTATATCGTGAACATTTTCGCGCGATTATTTTTTGCAACTGTCGATGTGGATTAACTCAACAACAGTGCGTCGATGAACTTAATTCAATTTTTGGCGATGAAGCTCCATCTAAGGCCAGTGTTTATCGATGATATGGTGAATACAACCGAGGTCGTAGTTCACTTCAAGATGAATTTCGTGAACGTCGTTCAAAATCAGTTGTTGTTTCGAAACCATTGATGCTGTGCGCCAACTGATATTGCAGGATCGTCATGTGACCTATCGTTAGATTGGGACAACCCTAGGCATTAGTACAACCAGCATACACTCAATATTGTATGAACATTTGATTGTCAAAAAAATTTGTTCGCGTTGAATCCCACGCAATTTGTCAATTGCTTTAAAAAAGGCTCGTGTCTATTTGTCCAAAGAAATGCTCCAAAAAGAGCGATCGCGGTGCTTTGAAACACGTCTATGACATTATGACAGGTGATGAATCGTAGATTTACGCGTATGAGCCCGAAAGTAAACAGTAGTCGACTATATGGGCGTTTCAAATTGAGCCAAATCCAACAAAAGTTGCTCGCGCATGAAGCACTTTCAAGCAAATGAAGGCCTGTTCTTTCGGAAAAACTGGACATGTCGCAACCGTACCCCTAGATCAACGCAGAACAGTCGATTATGAGTGGTACACAACCATTTCTTTGCCTTCCAAGAAATTAGGAAAACCAAACATCGAAGACGGATCCCTCTTCACCACGACAACGCGAGCTCTCACACATCGGCTCAAACAACTGCAGTTTTGAGCGCTCAAAACATCTATTTAATGAGTCATCCGCCGTATAGTCCTGACTTGGCATCGAATGACTTCTTTTTATTCCCGTACGTAAGAAATAAAACGAGAGGTCAATGTTTTTCGACACCTGAAGAAGCGGTTGATGCGCTCAGAATGCATGTTTTGGAGATACCCCAATCAGAGTGGCAAAATTGCTTCGACAATTGGTTCAAACTCATGCAAAAGTGTATAAATTGTTATGGGGAATATTTTGAAAAACAACAAAGCTATTTTCGATGATTAGTATTTGTTTTTGTTTTATAATCCCGAAATATAAAATGCAACCCTCGTATGTGTCCTTTTTTGACAACTGCACATGCTCTGTTCTGCCCACATTTATCGCCAGATCCATTTTAGCCGCTCCCACAATAATGCAGACAAGCCTCTTTGTTTGCTCGCTGTGTTCGTCCAATCATGCCAATATCGTCTGCGTAAGCTACCAGCCAAACTGACTTTTGGAAGATCATGCTACTGATGTCGACATGTGAGTTACACATGATCTTCTCAAGAATTGTGTTTAAGAAATCGCATCACAGCCTATCACCTTGACTTTCTTGACGTTGGAGTTCTCTGTGAACTCATTACCGAGATTGACGGATCAGCGAGAATTCTTCATCGTCATCGTACACAATCTGGTGAGAGTAAAAGGAAAGGACCGAAAATTTAAAAGAGCTTCTTAGCATACGTAAAACGCGTAATTCGGACTCCAAAACATTCCGCATTTGTCGTCACCGTGGTGTAGTGGATAGAGTGCTACACTCACACTTCGAAGGTAAAGGTTCGATTCCTTACTGAACACCAAGAATTTTTCACGGGGCCACCACTTTCGAGCTGCTGACATCACTCAAAGAATAATAACTGTCTTAGAAAAAGCTTCTCAAACTTTGACGTTCGGAGTCGGCTAAAAACTGTAGGTCCCTTCTTCTTGTGAGATAACAGTAGTGCGCACAACACGAGTAGTTGAAGAGCAAGCTGGGCCCTGCTTTTCCTGTGGACTGTGGCACCACCAAATTATTATCATTATTAACATTCCGCATCTATCTGGCACAGCATTATGTGACTTTTGACTGTTTGCAAAAGTCTAGGCGCTTCCATATTTTTTTCCCTAATCAGCAATGGTGATTCCAATCAAAATAGAATTTTCGACACAACTCTTTTTTAAAATTGATGTGAAAGCTTTGATGTTTATTTTTTAATTTTAGGACAGATTCGAATATCAGTATCGTTGGAAACAAAAAGTTGTAGGCACGAGATGTTGTCCTGAGGGAAAAAAGGGAAGTTAGCGAAGCATATCCTTAGTCTGTTCTAGCAAAGGGGCTCAATAGGAATGTGCTTCCTGTTGGCTTGGTTTCTTCCCATATTCCTTCAATTTCGCAATACATATTTTTGCACTTCTTATAATTATTTACGACATTTTAAAACCAAATGTTTTCAGTTGAGTGTCAAGGTAGGCCGAATTTTTGTCGTCTATATTCGCTGCGCTGGGTCTTGCGGTAAATGAGGGCAAAACGAAGTACATGCTGTCATCAAGGAAGGACATACAACATCGACGTCTCGGACGGAGCGTCACACTAGGCAGCACAAACTTCGAGGTAGTTTAGGACTTCGTCTACCTCGGCTCCGCGGTAAACAGAGACAACAACATCAGCGCCGAAACCGAAATCAGGCGCAGAATCACTCTTGCCAACCGCTGTTTCTTTGGGCTCAAGAGGCAATTGAGTAATAAAGCCCTCTCTCGAAGGACTAAACTGGCTTTATATAACAGCTTGATCATCCCCGTCCTACTATATGGCGCAGAATCTTGGACGTTAGCAAAGGCGGATGAGGAAGCCCTTAGTCTTTTCGAAAGAAAAGTTTTGCGTGCGATTTTTGGTCCTGTTTGCGTTGATGGCATCTGGAGGAGAAGATTTAATGACGAACTCTATAGGCTGTACAGCGACATGCGCCTGGTTAAGCGTCTACGGATACAACGCTTAAGATGGCTAGGCCATGTAGAGCGTATGGAAACCACTGCTCCGGCCCGAAAAGTTTTTGAATCCGAGCCATTGGGACAACGCAACAGAGGACGGCCTAGACTGAAGTGGCGCACACAAGTGGAGAAGGACCTCAACCAACTTGGAGTGCGCAACTGGAGACAGCTGGCGAAAGATCGTGCTGGCTGGAGAGGCATGTTGGTTGAGGCCCAGGTCCACCCCGGACTGTAGCGCCACAAGAAGAAGAAGAAGAAGAAGATATTGGCTGCATGGTTTAATTATGTGTCCGGCTGTGCGCCCTTCTTTGATTTGAGCTTTCGCCCAACATACCACAAAACCCATTCAACTCACTTCTATTTCAATGCTCGACAGGGCCTCACTGATGGCCTCATGAGACCTTAAATGACATATCTCGCGTCATATGTGGAAGGAAAACGTTTGTCGAGGTACTGTCTACACCGAAAGAGTGTTAATAATAATAATAATTGTTGGCGCTACAGTCCAGAGGGGGACCAGGGCCTAGCTTGCTCATCAACAACTCGTGTTGTGCGCGCTACTGTTCTCTCACGAGTAGAAAGGACCTATAGTTTCTTGCCGACTCCGAACGGCGAAATTTGAAAAGCTTTCTTAGACAGTTATTACTCTTTGAGTGTTGTCAGCAGCTCAAAAGAGGTGGTGTTGAGCTGGGAATCGAACCTAGACCCTTCGGCGTGTGAGCGTCGCACTCTACCCACTACGCCACGGCAGCCACCGAAAGAGTGTTACATCTTTAAAATACTTTTTTTTCACCTCGGTTATTATGCAAGCTCTTGTGCATGGTTAGGGCATTGCTGTTTGTACAAAACAGAAGCAAAGCTCAAAAGCTCCAGTGCGAAGGCACCTTCTATCTTGGGCCGACAGAAAGGACGAATGGGGACGAGACTCATCCTTCGGCTTGTTTGATTAACACATTTCCTGTGCACATTATTCAGCTATTCATGCTGTTTATCAGGTAGACCACCAAGATCTTCCCCTCCCCCCACCCATCCTGAATTCACTTGTTTCGAATTGAAAACGAATTCAGATCACATGAACGTACTCCGTCCAAAAACCCACAGGATATCATTAATTCCTGTTCAACTGTATTATTCGACATGTGTTGCCCATCATCGGAGGGAGAGCTTCCGCATGGCAGTGGTTACGTGAAGCCGCCACCGATGCTTTGGCTAGTTAACATGTCTCCAAGGAGCAATAACAATTCATTTCGGCTCGCTTCACTGCACGTGGCTGGGTGTGTGCGTTCATTCTCCAGATGTCATCCGAAACCGACCTATTCTGGCTCCCAGTTAAATTATATTAGGCACGCTTCACCTACACTTGAGCAACAAACAACATCCCGGTGTGTACGTGCGGCCCCGCATAACATTCAAATCGCCGGGAGAGAATCATCCTGAATCACATTCCCAGTCAGTCTCGCACTTAATGCAGCAGCAAAACACAATTAGTTAGCATGCGGAAGCTCACATTAATGCGTCGGTATTTTTAATTACACACTGAAGCCCGTCTTTAATTGGGATATAAGTTCGATGAAGAGGAAGCAGGGAACGCGTGTGTCTGTGTATGCGCACCGCACATTGTAATCAAGCGGTGCCGCGCAAACACCGCAAGGTTCTCTGATGGAATACACATCCCCCCCCCCCTACAACACCACCCGTGTGTGATACAAATTGTAAGCGCCTTAGCGCGCGGCGCTCTGCCGTGATGACGATGCTGACAGGCGGGGCCTACACACTCTCGAATAACGACGGCAAACAATATCGTCTCAGTCTCAGTGATTTTGCAGTGAATTGACTGGAAAAGTGCTCATTTCCAGGAACACGAGTACAATTTGCACATCCACGCCGTGCGTCCCTGTGCGAGACACCTACACCCGCCCGTTGTCAAGCTTAAGGATAAACATTATTATTTGTATGAGTTCGTGCCTGCAGAGGGATTGCCTGCTCTGCTCCCAGTTGGGGCAGAAAAACGAACACAAAGTGGTGGATGGGGAGGGGGGTGTGCTTTGCACGCAAGTGAGTGTACTTGAGAGAGAGTGTATCCTTCCAGCTCGCTAGCGTCGACAGCACCATCCCGGCTGATAATTGGAAAAGACAGATTTTGATATTAAGAGATCACAGCTACGCGGCGGTGGTGTAGAGCAAGGCCTGCCTGCTCAAGGTGCCACTCTCCATGGAAGAGACGAGCTGGCAGAAAAAAGGATTCGATCCGGTTGATGGAGCCAGCCTGTGCTCTGAATCGTAGGCGAGAACGAGGTCGTGCCTGTGAATACGCAGAGTCGACGAGATGTTTACTCGAAACACTACAACAGGCACACTCAAGTGAAAGGGAAACCGTCGGTGGCATTCTGGACGAGTTCGCTGGAGTAAGTGCGCCTATGTACCGACCGCCGCCCATGGTCCTAATTACATCAGCCAACAGAAATGAATTTTTAATCAACTCCAGCGAGGAGACAGCACTTACTGGCTTTCTGAAAGTTACAAGCGCTTAAGGCCTCGAGATATCCAACCAATGCCACCTGCCTAAAGGCAGGCATAAATACGGCATGCCTTCCAATTTCAAAGGGTACACACAGGCGGCAAAGCATTCCCCTCCAGGCAGCTCTATTTTGTCTTACACCTCATTCGGATGTTTACGCAAACGCTGTGATACAGAGACACACCACGGGATATCCTTGGAGGCACTCCACCACCTGGATTGACAATTTCACAGTGAGAAAATAATTAAGAGCGCAAGGCGCAGTTGGATAGCGGTTGTCATTGGCAATGAACTTGACGTTGTCATAGATGTGCAGTTGATTGATATTGAAATGGGAAAACGCGAAACGTGCGCCACGCTTGAAAGGGAAAATCTTTTTAGGGAGATTAATTGCAATCTTGGTGGGATTGATTGAGTGGATGCCTGCTGGTGGTGGTGGTGTAAGTGGAAGTGATTGCGATTGCGGAGGGGTTTTGCGTGCATCGTTGAGTGTTGAGGGCGGAATTCGTTTTCGATTGAGGGATTTTACACTTTAATCAAAGTGATGTTAGGGGGGATTTTCAGTTAGTGGAGATTCCGCGATTTGTCGATAATTCGTGGAGGAGGACGAAGAGAGGATGATCCTCAGCTTCTTCGTCTCGTTTCAATCACGGGTGTTTGGTAAGGTGAGAAAATTTGAGTGAATTTCAAATTAGATAGAGCGCCTCGAGAAATGAGATTATAGCAATCGGAGGAATTCTTGGCCTTCAACTTTCTGTCGTCAGCTCAATTTCGTGCAACATGTTGGTGCACCTCAGATGTTGCTCATTCCCAACAGCTCGGATTTTCAGGTGCTTTGGGCCCTACTGACTATGTTCTCCACACGACCTAGACATCTAGGGCATCGTAGATGTTGGACACCTTCAACACAAGAAGGATCGCAAGCCACGTGGAGTCCCTATGGCAAGAATGTGTGCACGGTCAGCTTGGCTTTTCGAAAGCGTTTACCGTCCTAAGCTCTTAATGATAATTGGATGGCGCGACAGTCCACAGAGAGCCCAGGCACTTGCTTGCTCATCAACTACTCCTGTGGTGCTGTTCTCTTACGAGTAGAGGCAACCTACAGTTTATGGCCGGCTCCAAACGGCGAGGTTTTAAGAAGCTTTTTCTTTGGCAGATATTATTCTTTGAGTGATGTCAGCAGCTCGAAAATGGTGGTGCCCTGAAAAATTCAAAGTGCTCAGCTGGGAATCGAACCTGGACCTTCGGCATGTGAGTGCCGCACTCTACGCACTACGCCACGGCAGCCACTCGATCTTAAGTTAATTGCATTCATTTGTGCGCCACATGTATGTGCGCCACCTCAGATGGTGTCTGTGCGTGTAGCATTGTGCTGGCCCATATGCTGAGATGCTTTAGACTCAGACAATATTGATCGTGCTCTTTGCTTGATCTTGCCATCTAAGACAACAGAAGTTCAAAACCTTCAGCACAAGAAGGAACAAACAGCCATTTGGTGCCTAACTACATTGATCTGTACACGGCCAGATGGGCTTTCCTAAAGCGGATTACATTCTAAGCGTTTAGGAATATATAACAAGAGTCATTCTAACCAGGATTTGGGTTATTACGGTGTTTCCTTTGGTCACTTAGCAGGATTCTCTTGGATCCATGGAGTTCCTTGTGATGACAGCGACCCGTCTTCCGAGCGCTCTACCGAAATAATACAGACTTTGGGCAGAAAGTTAAAGGGTCTGTCGAGTTCTTTCTTTCTTCTCAAGGTAACTGCATACCAGCCTCAGAACAGGAAGGCAGGGGAGGGTTTTCAACCCCTCCACATTCACTCATCTACAGAGCTGACCCTAATCTTGCAGTGCAGCCTACTTCTTAAAACGCCCTCCTCAGTTTGAGACTGGTAGGAATGTGCATCCACTTCTGGACACGACTGCCTCAAATATCGATAGGAGTAAGAGCAAATAATGCCCGTTACCACAACACAGTTTGTGTTGTTTCGATCACCTAATTTGGGTACAGAATCCAAGTTTCAAATTTTCCGCTTGCAGAATGTCATTTGCTTGCAATGTCATTTATTTGACTGAGTCTCTCTGTTCTAGGCTGTTTCAAAGCCGAGCAGAGAAGGTCATTGGCTTAGATGTACACCAAATTCAGCCGCCTGATTTCTGATTCATCGAGCTTAGCTTGTGTCTACTGGAACAAGTTTTAGGACAACTGTTTGTATGTGACAGAAGCAAGCAAAGTTTTCCAACTCGTAACATCGTAGTAGCAAGACATAACGAGTGACAATGCAGTTGAGCAAAACCAAACTCTACGTGGGATGACCATTTGCAAAGCGCCACAAATCTGTTGTGCGAACGAAAAAGAAACCGCCTTTTCCAACGTCCCCAGTTACTGAACTTAGGACCTACTTAGACCTTAGTGCGTATTTTGCCTTTAGGGCTTGGTTCACACCCATGCAATATGAAACTGACTCAAGAATTGAAGCCGATAGATCATTTGAAACGACTTTCGTTCTCTAAATGGGATCTGGAGAAGATGCGTCAAGAAGAAGCTTGCTCTTGACTCAATGGGCTCGTTAATAAGAAAAAAATTGTAACTGGTTGGGTGGAATTCCACATGTGCGTCGCAATTGCTCACTTTAGTGCGGTTTGCATGTTGGTGGCACAAATGGTCACATTTTTTCTTTGGCGCTAAAGATTACTTCTAATTGAGCGTTTTTACGCTTTGATTGCAAATCATATTCGGCTCGAATTGGGACATATCAACTTGGACACGACATGTGGCTCCAACAGTGTGATGCACATGTTACAATCGACATACGGTGGATCCCACTGGTGATGCAGCAACTCTGGAAGTGCGGGCATGATTGGATGTGGGCATGATTGGATGTGAGCATGATTGGATTTGGGCGTCTAATATTTATGAAGAAATGGGCCAGATGTGGGATTTGGTTTTACGTGATCACCTGCCATTACGGCTTATATCACGGAGTCCATTTTCCTAAGAGTCGAAAGTAACGCAAGACTAAACGCCTTAGTTACCCAAGTACCAAACTGAGATCATGCTTGAGGGGCAATCACAACACCTTGGTTTGATGCGAAGCCTTTCTAAAACTTCTTCCGCTCCCCGGGTCGCAGCGCCCGGTTGAGAATGCAATTCTACACTAAGAAGAAATAGTCCCCTAACCGCCTTGCCTAGTTGTGGGTGAACAATCAACTAGACCAGTGAGCACAGAACACTATCCTCGACTCTTAGGTGGTAAACCACAGCCATCTCGATACTCCCACAAGGGGGCCTACCGCACGGTCAAGCTGGAACCGAAGTTCCAGGGACTCCTGACCTCCCGTGGCACCAGAGTATAGCCTCTGGTCAAGCTGTCACTACCAGTCAGGTTCCCTCAAAGCCTGGGTCTGTTAGCCGCCATCCCGCCACAGATGGTCTTTCCCCCATCAGTGTTTCCGTTGTCACCATAAATAGTGATACGGATGTGATTTTGAATCATGTGATTCATAAATCCAGTCACATCATCTGGAACTGGTAAGAGGTGATACCATGAAACAATACAAGGTGTTCAGTCCAAAAATCCAACCTGGGACCAGTCGGGCCAGTCGAATGCTCTTCTTGTTAGTGCAGTTCAACCCCGCTTGACTTTTTTCTTGTGAATACGTTAAGTCGTTCGCTCATGCCAACAAGCCGACTACTTTGAAACGCCGCAGAGGTAAATAAAAATTATTTGTTGGCGCTACAGTCCAAAGGGGGAACAGGGCCTAGCCTGCTCATCAATTTCTTGTGTTGTGCACGTTGCTGTTCTCTCACGAGGGACCTACAGTTTTTTGCCGACTCCGAACGGCGAAATTTGAGAAGCTTTCTTAGACAGTTATTACTCTTTGAGTATTGTCAGCAGCTCGAAAGAGGCGGTGCCGTGAAAAATTCGAAAAATTGTTGTTGAGCTGGGAGTCGAACCTAGAGCCTTCGGCGTGTGAGCGTCACACTACCCACTACGCCACGGCGACCACCGCAGAGGTAACGTTGAATGCCAAAAAACAAACCTTTCGGTCGAAATGTGTTGGCAAGTCGTTGAAAAATGGGTCCACCAATTGATAGGACACGATGTGCATGCGGCGGCTAAATAAGTAAAGTCGAGTTGTTGTTAACCCCACTTCACGGCGTTTAATTTGTTTTTTTTTTAAATTGGCGCGCGCTATGGGTATTGTTTTTACCCTTAATTGACCAGAATTAAGTCACAGCATCGACCGAAGGTATAGAGGGAAAGAGAATATACGAGCTTGACGCGACTTCACGATCCTTTTCTCCTTACTACGTTTTGAGATATTTTTTGCAGTAATTTAAGGCACGTCCTGTCCAAGAAAAAAAACATAAGCTGCGCACAAATACGAATACTTCTTAAGATGTAAAAAGTATTCGTCTCGCTTTTGAGAAGAGTCCCCACAGTCACCGCGATGATTGCCCTCTTTGTGGTCAATGTCAAGTCCTCGAATGTATAAGGCAAACTGAAAATGCACTTTCTACAACAAAGCAACATCAATGCCAACTTGGACGACAATGGAAATAAACAGGACAAGTGGGAGTTACACTCGAACAAGAAAGGAAGGTTTCGTTTTGAAGTAAATACATGAACTTCGAATTTCTTGTTAATCTTAACACCTCCAACCGAACTCCGTATATGTGAGTGTCCCAAAAGCGCTGCCACGACTTTTGACTTCCTCAACAATACGCAACGGTGTTTGAATTTTTGTCACTTCCAAAGGTCACTTTAAGGACGAGGTCTTAAAGTTTTGACACTCGTTATGAATTAAAGTTTACGAGTTCTGACTAACAACGGCTTAACTTTTTAAGGCAGAACAGATACAATTCATTATGCATTGGTCAAATTTTATGATTTTTCGGTACATTTGAAATGAAAATGGCGGGAAGGTGATTCAAGAATGCATCATTTTGTCGATATATGGCTTTAGTGGGTGAGGTTTTGTTTCATTGCATCACAACCGATGTGTGAGTTACTTCACGACTTCGAACGGTGATGTTTGAGAAACTTTTTCTTAGGCGATTATTACTCTTTGAAAATTGTCAGCAGCTCGAAAGACGTGGTGCAGTGAAAAATTCGAAGTTTTGAGCCACGAATCGGACCTAGACCTTCGGCATGTTAGTGCCGCAATCTACCCACCACGCAACAGCCACAGAAATTGTTGTATATTGCACAATGCATGTAAATCCTTTTGGAGCCGTTTGAATTGGAACGAATACGACGCAGAAAAATCTCGTGGACTCTTTCATTCAGTCTGTAAATCGCTGTTGAATCGCTACAAAGGAATCTATTTCTGAATAAGGCGATGACTGATGACGAAAAATGAATCACTTATGACAACAGCAAGATACAAATGACAATCAACGCACTGGTTGACACAGAAGAGTTTTGATTAGATTCCTTTGAGTGAACTCTTAATCCGCACATGTAAAGCTAACAACGACGTTACTAAAAGCAGATGGGAAAACCCTTAGTCGTTCCAAAAGTTTTGCGTGCGATATTTGGTCCTGTTTGCGTTGATGGCATTTGAATGAGAAAATTTAACGACTCTATGGGCTGTACAGTGACATGCGCCTCGTCAATCGTCTTCGGATACAACGCTTAAGATGGCAAGGCCATGTACGGAGCAGTGGTGTCCATACATGTACGTATGGACACCACTGCTCCGGCCCGAAAAGTCTTTGAATCCAAGCCATTGGGACAACGCAACAGAGGCCGGTCTAGATTAAGATGGCGCACCCAAGTGGAGAAGGGCGGATTCAGCGTTTAAGATGGCTAGAAAAGTTTACGAATCAGAGCCAACACAACAGAGGACGGCCAGCGCTTAAGATGGCTAGACCATGTAGAGCGTATGTACACCACAGCTATGGCCCGAAAAGATTTCGAATCAGAGCCAACTCAACCGAGGACGGCCTGGACTAAAGTGGCGCACATAAGTAGAAAAGGACCTTAACCAATTTTGAGTGCGGAACTGGAGGCAGCTGGCGAAAGATCGTTCTGGCTGGAAGGGCATGTCAGTTGACCCACCCCAGCCGCAAGAAGAAGAAAAAAGTCACCCGCTATGTCGTTTGAAAGAATCAATTGTCCAGAAATAGCAGCCATTGACTTGGAAGGGAAGTCGTCTTTCTTTACGTAAGGCCACACCAGACACAAATATCTCCGCAGAAGCTGAGGAGTTCGGTTCGAGGTTCCTTTGCGTCGGCTGAAGGATCCCTTGCGTCGGCTGGAGGTTCCTTTGCGCCCTCCATATAGCCCATCTAACTCGTTTCTGTCCATCTTAAACAATTTTGCTGGTGATCTTTCGTACCCAAGGTCTCCAGCAGAGTGCTACAGAATAGTGGATTGGAATTTGGATTAACATGCCTTGTTGGCTTATACCTGTGGCGGCCGTGGCGTAGCGGGTAGAGTGCGACGCTCACACGCCGAAGGGTGTGGGTTCGATTCACGGCACCACCTCTTTCGAGCTGCTGACAACACTCAAAGGGTAATAACTGTCCAAGAAAAAGCTTCTAAAATATCGCCGTTCGGAGTCGGCAAAAAACTGTAGGTCCCTTCTACTCGTGAATGAACAGTAGCGCGCACAACACGAGTAGTTGATGAGCAAGCTAGGCCATGGTCCCCCTTTGGACTGTAGCGCCAACAATTATTATTATTTATATTGGCTTATACCATGAGGTCCATTTTTCAAAGAGTCTAGTCGTTTAGTAGACATTTTAGAACCCCAAGTCCAAAATTGAGATCGGGCTTGAGGGACAATCATGTCAACTTGGTTTGCGAGCGAGGGCTGTTGCTCTCTAGGTCGCAGCACACGGTTGAGAATGCAACTTCACTCTGAACCGGAAGAGTTCTATACCTGATTGGCTTTGTCAACAATTACAAGACGAGTCAGCAAAGTAAACTTACCCAGTTCCTGCCCTCGATGTTTGATTTCAAGCCACTGGCACCATGATGCTCCTACAGGGAGACCCACCGCACGGTCAGGATGGAACTGAAGTTCCTAACCTTCCGTGGCACCAGAGGCTCTGGTCAAGCTGTCGCTACCAGACCCAGGTGTTCCCTCAACTGGGTCTGGTAGCCGCCGTCGATTCAGTTTTTCCGTTGACACCAGTAATAGTGAACAAGGAAACCCATCATATCATCTGGACTGAGAGGTACAATCCATGAAACTCCCTCCTAGCTGGCAGACACTTATATAATATCGGAACTTCGTGCGCCTTCAATTGCATGCAAAATATCGCTGCTCTGTCGACTGAGATATCGCAGACATGGGTTTAGTTTCCTAAAATCACAATCTTTCCAAGTTCCACGCATATGCGTGCGTTGACTTGGCTCTTCCAAGTGTGTCTGTAAAATCTTAGAAATTTCATGGAATCCGCTTCATGCCTGGAAACATAAGTTTGACAGACAGGTTAGACGAATGCAATGACGGGTGGACTAACGACACACTGGAACTGAAAATGTCACCTTCTGTGGAGGGCAAACCAAAGAACATGATTTTTTTGTTGACCATCGCAGTTCAGTTGTCACACCAAAGTCAGCCAAAAATTCAAAACCCCAAAAAGGTCATCCCAAATCGACTTCTGAGAAAGTTTGAATGCATTCAAGCTTAATGCCGACTTAAGACCGCATCTCATCCCACATCGCCGCAGTCCAGATTTAGAACACGCAGAAAAAGAAAAATCAATGAAGTTGCGAGAGCAGGGATGAAATCAAAAGTACGAGAATACACCGTGAAACCTGTAAGCGCCAGCCCCACCCCCTTATGCAGGGGTGACAAATTTCATTTCATGAAAATGCTCTTATAATGCGAGGGAACGATTCTGAATATTTCATCAACGAAATTGAGTCTGATGAAAGGCTCCGTGCCAAAGGGTTTTTTTTTATGGTTTCAAGAAAGTACCTCCAGGTTTTTTTTTGGATGGGATTCAGCAACAACACACGGCTTGACGTGTACAAATGTTTGAGGGCTGAGAGGATTTTTTTCCTGTTTGTCGCTTTAATTGAATTAAAATTGAAGGAGGGAGTTGTGAGGTGAAATTGGGTCAACATCGTTTGACGATGACGCGTCTGACAAAGGGATGCTGTGGCGGTATTGCAAGTGCAGTTTGTTTGCTTTGTACCCCTGCGGCGGTAATGAGAGGATGTTTATGGAAAACTCAAACGGTTCTTGCGCGATGGGTGCAGGCAGTGAAGGTCGGCCGTTCTTAGGGAAGAAACGCCAGGGACTTCTTTGAGTTGTGGTGTGAATTGCAAGTTTCGTCCTTTGTGTGTGAGTGCACTCGAGGAACATCTGAAAGTCTTTATTCCGAGGAGTTGTGAATGGATAAGAAGCTTTGTAGGCGGAATATGTTCGTAAACTTGAAATTCCGGGAAAGAACTTTGAATGGCATTGACACTTAGGCAGAGGATTCGAAGAATACGAATTGCTTTGCAAGATGGTGAGTAGTCCGAATGTAGCCTTGCAACGTGAAGAGGTGGTTCTCTGTTGGAATTATATTGCCTGTGGATCGAGAAATTGGTTGTAAAGTGCTAATTGTCTTACAACTGGAGAAATTAGACAGGTCTGCTGTGCACAACAGACGCCATTGCCAAACCACGAGACGGATAAATTCTTGTCTCTGTGACGCTTGGCACAAAACCTGGCGAATTTAAAGGGAAAACAGTTCTCTGGTCTTGAAATTTCATGCTTCGGGAATTGCAATTCTTCTTCGTATGGTGGTCGTTTGGAGGAAAAGAGGCTTATTGCTAGACGGATGAGATTGTTGTGAAGGGATACGGTTCTTACACTGGGATCTGCAAGCAATTGCGCAGACAGGGCGTCCCACAACTCCGATGCTTAAATGACGCGGTAGTAGCCCACTTGGTTTCTGTTGAACTTGATCCATGTTACGGCTTCTGGCACAGTGATGATCACTGAAAACATACGAACGGCAGTTCTCAAAAGCAGTTTGTATTTGTTAACATTAACATTGACTGACAAGCACACTTCATGTCTTATCTATGCAGCATGGAGACTGTAAGTCTTTGGACTTTCCGATAGGGGTGTGCATCTAGATTATCTTCGAAAGAAAATAACTCATCGGAGATAGCTGCAATCGCCAGGGAATCTCCGGGAGAAACCTTGAACGTTGTATTTATGATTGGAAACTTAGATTTTTGAACAAGATTTTAAGTCGATCGTAGATTAGATACTTAACGATAGTAAGAACAAAAAGCGCCGAGGAACTCTATAGCAGTATGTGATTGATGATTGGTAAGTCGAAGGGAGAGCTGCACAATACCGAAGAAGCTCAGACAGATCACAAAAGTCTGCAAAATGTGAGGCTAGAAAGTGATTTCTAGAAATACCTCCAGTTCGAGGGTGGAGGCTTGAAGCTATTATCAGATGGATCTATTGAACTTTTTTTGTTCTAAGGATAGTGAAGGACTTCTTTTAGGAACATGAGCGACAAAGTTTCAGAACTTAAGGGACTACTCATCACACCGTCACTTCCAATTTATTCACTAACCTCAACATTTGCATCATGAGCGAGTGTACCTGGGCCTTAACCAACATGTCTCTCCAGCCAGAACGATCTTTCGCCAGCAGCCTCCAGATGCTCACTCCAAGAAGAACAAGGGAATTGCAATTGGCCACCAAAAAAAATGTTACGTGAAATTGACTGGATCAACTTCCGTTTATCTGCAAAAAACGTGTTCACACTTTTAGTCTTCGAACTTTGAAACCCTCTAAATGTCCAAAGCGGGAAGAGACCCGCCCAAACTTTCTTTCAAAGGGAACTGTAAACGACGCAATGTTTGTTAAGTTTGTTTTTTGAGACATTTACACTCATATTTGGTTGGCAACTTATTGTGGAACAGTACAAACTTGGGTACCGTTTTCAAAATATTCAAATTTATTGGAAATTTGCGTTCAGTCACCCCAGCTTTCAGAGCATTAATACAATTTTTTCAATGCCGACGTGGATGAGTGTGTTCCACTTTCCCTCGTAGATGTTTTGTTGCGGTCCTTAGAAATGTTCAAGCAGTTGAATACGTTTTCTTGTTATTTGTGTGCTCAATGTTACACTGTCCATACTTCGGATTTTCCCAATAGTTCGAAGAATCCTTGGTCCATGCATTTAACGTGGCCAACTCGCCCAAATTGTTGTATTCGTAGACAATTCAAAATTCTGTCGCCATACAGCGTTCGTCGCTGAATCGCCTACTCCACTCACCAGGAACATAAACCGATCCGATAATCGCACCCAGATTTCAGCAAGTTTTTAAGAAGATTGCGGTACCTTCGATAAGGCAGATAACAGGGAGGAGGTGATGTCCAAAGTGCTGGAAGTTTCTAGAGGGGGCGTGAGACTACTCCTCAACTGTCCCTTGGACCTTTTAACTGGCGGTTGGCAAGATTGAGTCTAACGTTTGATTTTGTTATTGCCTTGGCCTTAGTTTTGCCTGTCACTTCAAACGTAAAAAGCAAAGCATAAAATTTGAATCCATTTGCTGCAAAGCGTATCAATGCAAACGATACAAAGAATTATGTGCAGTGGACAAAATATCGAGTGGCTGGGTGACGTGGGAACAGGGTAGGCACTGATTGGTATCAACCTGGCGATGCTCAGCTGTTGTAACTGCTTCGCACACATCAATTGTGCTTATTCTACCTCCACGTTGGTAGCCACCGGGTACTGGTTGTTGTTCATCCGAACTGAATTTGCTAAACCTATAAGTGCGACCTCCGCCCAAGAGGTATAAAAAAGGGCAGGCTCTTTCCTCCAGGTTGGGAGTGTGCGTCGGGAAAACTGCCCGGCCACAGTCAAGAAATACCAGTTACGAAACGACCGAATGCCTCGGATACGGATGGATACACTGTTGACAACCCTCGCAAACGTACAAAGGATAATGATTTACGGATCTGCACGTGGAATGTGAGGTCCCTAAACAGACTACGTGCAGCCGATGAACTTGCGGAGGCCCTGGACTGCTATGAAGCAGACACTACCGCAATTCAGGAAAAGCGGTGGTATGGGCCGGGCAAGAGAAGAGTGAGAAACTGCGACATATACCACGGCGACTGCTACAGGGAGAGAGGGAAACGCTTATTTGGATGAGGTTTTGTTTTTCTAGGCAGACTTAGGCAAAAAGTCTTAAGCTTCCAATGCATAAGCGAACACCTCAAAACAATCCGCATCAGGGCTAAATTGGGGAATACAAACCTCATGTGCGCCCACGACCCGACGGAGGAGAATGATGACAGCAGTAAAGAAGACGTAGTAGATAGAGTAAAGAAGACTTCTATCACCTCCAAGAAAGGACATACGATCGATTCCGCAGCTACGACACCAAGATCGTTCTAGGAGATTTCAACGCTCAGCTGGGAAGAGAAAAAGTCTTTGCTAAAGTCATCGGAAGATACAGCTTGCACGCCAACACCTCCGGAAACTCGAGTTAGTTGAGTATCACCGCCGTAAGGGCTTCCATCCTGGAGGACCCAGATCAATCTCTCACAGGAAACTCTCAATATGTGGACATCTGTATTCCTGTGGTCTTCTTTGCGGCAAATTTTGCCAATAATTCACAACGGCATCCATACTGCACCAAGTTGGCACAAGAATGTTGGCCGTTGGACCGTTTAATGCACCGTTAAGAGCAGCTTGATATTTGTACTCATTTTCATCGAAACAAAAACTTTTCAGCGTTGAGGCTCATGTATGGCTCAATGGGTTTGTCATGAAGCAAACAAGCAGCGCTTCCCGAAAAAATTACACTTTGGTGTGGATGACATGCCAGAGTTTCGTGGGACAACATTCTTTGTTGATAATGCTTATCGCCACATGCATTTGAATGGAAAAAGCTATCCCACCCGAATAACTTATTATTTTTGGCTTTGATTGCAAAGCGTGCATTTGCCTTATATGTAGTTTTAAGAGAATGTTGCCACACGTCACACAGACTATGCTACAACCAATTAATTGAAGGGTACGTTTGAGTAAGGCGTTCGCTTTGCCGCCTCATTCACGTCATCTTGCAGCTCTGGCTATCTATTTGGGATTACATGAAGTCATCGGCATTACCGGCAACAATGGCTGAGTTCCAAACTAATGGTTCCCGCCCATTATGGCATAGAAAAGTAAGCTTAAAATGGTTCCGTGTCCTCGTAAGATTCACTTTCCAAGTCGAATGGAATGAATGGAATGCACCCACAACACCGACGTCTCGGATGGAGCGTCACAGAAGGCAACAGAAACTTCAAGGTCTTTATGCCATAGAGAGGTAAGCCATTGCCATTTATATTAGTTCAGTGTCCTCGTAAGCTTCACTTTCAAAGCCCAAAAATGAATGGAATGGACCCACAACATCGACGTCTCGGACAGAGCCTCCCACCAGGCAACAGAAACTTCAAGGTAGTCAAGGCATTCGTCCACCTCGGCTCCGCAATAAACAGGGACACCAACATCAGTACCGAAATCAATCGCGGAATCACTCCTGCCAATCATTATTTCATTGGGCCTCAAGAGCCAATTGAATAATAGAGCCCTTTCTCGAAAGGTTTTGCTGGCTTTATAAAACACACTGATCATTCCAGTCCTATCTTATGGCTCGGAAACCTGGACGTTACTAAAGGCGGATGAGGAAGCCCTTAGTCTTTTCGACAGAAAAGTTTTGCGTGCGATTCTTGGTCCTATTTGCGTTGATGGGATCTGAAGCAGAATATTTTACGACGGACTCTATGGGCAGTACAGCAAAATGCGCCTGGTCAAGTATCTTCGGATACAACGCTTCAGATGGCTAGGGCATGTAGAGTGTATGGACACTACTACTTCGGCCCGAAAAGTCTTCAAATCAGAGCCATTGGCCCGACGTAACAGAGTACGGCCTAGACTCTGTTCTCGCACACAAGTGGAGATGGACCTAAACCAACTTGGAGTCCGCAATTAGAGGCAGCTGGCGAATGGTCGTGCTGGCTGAAGAGGTATGTTGGTTGAGGCCAAGGTCCACTCAGGACTGGAGTGTCACTAGAAGATGCAGAAGAGGAATGGATGACAAGGGTTCACTTCTTTGAAATCGGGGACTGCGGGACTCCAGCGACAGCACCACTGTCACCAGCGACAGCACCACTGTCACCAGCGACAGCACCACTACTAGCTGGAGCGGGACCAACTCCGAAGCCATTCTTGATGTTAATTCCCTCAAAAGCCTTTGCGAAGAGACCGGGCCAGTATGGCTCGACATCAACATTGGCGGCCCTTAAGATTGTGTAGATTTTTTCACCAGTAACGGCGACATCGTCATCAACCAAGATAAGCGCTGTGTAGACACAGGAGAGTTCAGCTTTTGTAAGCATTTTTAAGTTTATTAATTTTTTATACAAGCGCTCTAAATCAAACGCTCAAATTCAAAGCAATAATCGATTCGGATCGTACAACACGTGAGATTGCAGAGAAACTCCATGTTGATATATATAATAATAATAATAATAATTGTTGGCGCTACAGTCCAAAGGGGCACCAGGGCCTAGCTTGCTCATCAACTACTCGTGTTGTGCGCGCTACTCTTCTCTCACGAGTAGAAGGGACCTACAGTTTTTTGCCGACTCCGAACGGCGAAATTTAAAAAGCTTTCTTAGACAGTTATTACTCTTTGAGTGTTGTCAGCAGCTCGAAAGAGGTGGTGCCGTGAAAAATTCGAAAAATTGGTGTTGAGCTGGGAGCTGAACCTAGACCCTTCGGCGTGTGAGCGTCGCACTCTACCCACTACGCCACGGCGACCACCCATGTATCACATACACGCATTAGAAATCGCTTAAAACAACTCTGCTATGAACGAAAACTCGATACGTGTGCTCCCGGTGAACTGAAAGAAAGTAATTTAATACAATGTATTAACACCTGCGATTGCGAACAGAAACGTAATGAAAATGAGTTTGAAACGATTGATGCTGATTGCTGATGAAAAATGGTTTGCACTCAACAATGCCAATCGGAAAAGATAATGGAGCAAGCCAGGTGAACGAGATCAAGCCACTTAAAAGGCTGATATTCATCATGAGAAAGTCACGTTCTCAGTTTGGCGGGACAACAAAGGAATTGTCTACTTTGAACTTTGAAAAACACAACCGAACGATAAATTCAGATAATGCATTGAACATCTAACAAAATCGAACAAGGGAGTTGAAGAAAAGCGTCTCGAATTGACAAATCAAAAATATGTTGTATTCCATTATGACAATGCAAGGCCAAAAACATCTTTGGTCATTTGGCAAATATTATTGGAGCTTGATTGGGATTGATTGATTTGCCACATCCACCATACAGTCCTAACCTTGTACCATCCATAATTAATTGGATGACGCTACAGCCCACAGGGAGACCAGGCTTGCTCATCAACTACACATGTTGTGCGCGCTACAGATCTCGTACGACTTGAAGAGACTTATAGTCTTTAGCCGACTCCGACCGGCGAAGTTTAAGACGCTTCTTCTTAGACAGTTATTACTCTTTGAGTGTTGTCAGCAGCTCGAAAGAGGCGATGCCGCGAAAAATCCGAGATGTTGAGCCGAGAATCGAACCTAGACCTTCGGCGTATGAGTGTAGCACCCTACCGACAACGCCACGGAGGCCCCCTTGCACCATTTGATTGGTTCTTATTTCGATTTTTGCAAAACTCCTTGAATGTAAAAAAAAGTCAGTAACGATGATGATATCAAATCGTACATAGTTCAGTTTTTTGCTGACAAAAAAAAGAAGTTTTTTGAGCGTGGAATTATAATACGTCCTGAAAGATGCCAAGGGTGATTGCTCAAAATGGGCAATACGTTACAGAGTAAAGTTTTTTTTTCGTATGTCTTTTAGTTTCTAAAAAAAAAATTGGGGAACATTCTGTTTCGTGTTTTTCTGCCATCAATTGCCCGCACAAATTGTGGGACCTTCGGACTTCTTTCTGTGAAAGTGCATAATGTTTAAGGTGTTCAGGTTTCTAGCCAGCTAACTGACGCTTTGACAGCCAAAAATTTGCGAGTTACGTGTCGCTATACTCGAATGAGTCGACCGAAGGTGAACCTGCAGAAAGGACCACTGTGGTGGCCGTAGGCCGTAGGCGTAGTCATGGCGAACATATACATGATTTCTTTCTTAGAAGGTAAATGCCATGAACTACGCTTTTCGGTAGGCGGTTTGAAAAATTCGAGGCGTTCAGCCTGGAATCGAACCTAGGCTATGGGCGTTGTGAGCCCCCCGACATAGTACCATCGTAGTGAGCGTCGCACTCTACCCACTATGCCACGGCGGCCACCGAATCACACCTAACATTTTATAAAAGAGCAGAAAGTCAAGACCCTGAGGGAACTTTACATGAAGTTGTGACTTGTTTTTTAACTTTCCGGGGGCAGAATTGTGTGTGATTGTGTTTTTAAAGCATAAACTCGGCTATTGATCTTCTACAAGTTTCTGTTCATTGCAGCAGTTGGCAGGTTTGTCAGCATTCTGATATCATTCATAGTCAACTGACAACGATGTAGGTTTTAAGCCTTAAACCCAATCAACTTTTGTGATTTTATATTGTGGCAAATAGCCAAGTCGAAACGAATATCCTTAGACACCAACTTCAAAGTTTCCGCCTGCCGACTTAAGACAAGTAAACGTTTGCTCACTGTCAGCATTCAGAGCATCCCGTCAGACAGAGAGAAGCGCAAACCATTTATTTAAAAAAAAAAAAAATGCACAGTTCCCTTGAAGTTTTTCCACAAAAATCCAGCCTGCTCCAGAGGACAATGCAGCATACCCTTACCCAACTCCTCACAACAATCGGAGTAACCTCAAAATTCGATTCATCCTGACAAGATAATTCGCAACATTTTCAGCGAATAGCTCTCACCAACCATAAGTACTCTCAAAAGTACGATATTTCACCCGTCATATCTCACCACAATTAATTGCATATTCATAAAACACACTCATACGTGGCAGCGCCCGTCACACGTATCCAGGAGATACAAATCGTACAAATCACTGCACACATTTCGGAGTCGAAAGTTGAGAGACGTGAACACTCATCAATATTTATTAGCTTATCGACCTGACGATACACATCTCCCGCACCGACCACATATCACCTTTACCACACGTTCACGCACGGTTAACATTATTATTGAATAGCGGTCAGAGATCATACACTCCACGAGGACATCGTCGTTGTTGTGAGCAATCTCACCATGGAGCACACTTCGCCCCTCCTCGCCCAGGCTCTTGCTCACGCCCGTGATCGTGCACCGTGCGGATATAATCATCCTCGCGTGGTTTATTCCTCCCCGCAAATGCGGATGGTGGCGGCAATTATCCTCTTTTCGAACAGATTTCCCCGCCCCAAGGCTGCGGGGGCCACAACCGTGCAACAGCACACTTCACCGTTAATTCGTTGAGTGCAGTTTTATTTTATTAGCACACGCACACGCGAATGAGTCTATTATGAGATTATTGTTATTATTCGGTTCAGGATCAGGCGCTCAGATGCTTATCGCCGCAACATCGAAGGAGTATCCATAAAGCATTCAATAAAACAAAAAAAATCGGAATGTTACGACAAGGGCGACGAACGTATGTGTGAAGGGGAGCACGGTGACCAGGCACCGTGGCGTTTGCCGATCAAAATGCCTCCACGAGAGCGTGAAGGACACGAACGGCAGTCAATTGTTCGTGTTCAGATTTCAGTCGTGTGATAAGGGCGGTGAAGAGCGCGTTCGTTCGTCCCTTTTATGTGATTCTGTCTAACGATGTGTCCGGGATAACTCAATTCGCTTAATCGGTCAATCAGGCCGGCCGGGGGCAAAGTGAAACAGAAAGGGTTAAACTGAGGCCACTGTCACGGTGTTTGAATCGTGACCTGTATCGTGTTGCATGCAAATCGATGTCACAGGGAAGCGCCGAATGACACCTGACAACGTGGTCAAAGGAAACGCAGACGGATTTGATTCGTGCTCTCACTCCTCGATCGCAACCCACCGCTGAAAAGCACTAAAATGCCGCAAAATGAAAAAAAGAAACACAAAAACGCATAAAACCGAACTGAGGAGTAACCTCGTAATTATCACGTGTGTAGAGGCTCATCACAAACATTGCTGCTTGTCACACACGAAACACATTTTTCACAGCGCCGAGGGACGTACACAACAGCTTAAGCACTCACGGCCTAGCGAGGAAGCAAATTAAAATAAAATTCGCCCCCGTTTTGGGGGGTTTTATGTTTTTTCTTATTTCTTTGCACAAAATTCAACAAACACTACACTCTGTGTAGGACGTACATGAACCTCGTAGTGGCTGACAAGTCGTTACGGAAAAATCACAAAACAAAAAAGAACACAATTTCAGGCCAGAAGGATAATGGATCCTGTGACCAACCAACAGTGCACACAAAGAGAAAGAGAAACGAACAGCTAACGAGTGCGACGTATCCGAGTGCGATTTGTACCGGTGCCACTGTTACGAGAACCCGTTTACAACTGATACGACGAAAATCAGAACGTTGGAATATAAAATCATTTCGCCCATTTCGAAATGAAAACAGAGCACGACGAGCTCCACTACCACTCCGGAGTGGAGTCTCGCCACGGCACACTGAAGTGGCCAACAGCAGCTGTGTGATGGTGTGCACGTGTTTGTACGTTTGTATGCCTGTGACTGTGTGCTGTGTTCTGTGGGGGAGCATGTCCCTTGCGATACCCGCCAAAAAGCACATACAACATTGTTGCACAGTGCTTGTCAAACTGTCCGTGAATTGCATCATTCTCGTGCCGGCGAATTCGCTCCACGAAAGCTTCCACAACGAATCTCTCTCTCCCGCTGTGCGCTCTCGCAAGTCCTTCTCTCACACTCTCGCAAAGGACCTGCCTTCGGAAGAGCTTTCACTTCATCAGGTGAACCATGAATTGCCATACACAACCGCCCCCTTCCCAGCACCGCTCAGCACAGCACAGTAGAGCACAGCACAGAGCAGAGCACATTGGAAGCCATCTCAGCTGGGGCCTGTAATTGACTTTTATATGCAACTGTATGTGGTAGTGGCACAAAAAAGGCGGGAAAAGGTTGAATCCTACCGAAAAACGGATACAAAAGGTTACTGCTTTGTTGGCTGTGTTGTCTACGACGGGACTCCGGTCAGGTTTTTTCTCTCTCTGCCTGCTGCCGTCGTCGTTGCTGTTGTTGTATCCCATTCAACCCGCCTCTGTTATTATGCAATAATCATTGATTTTCTATCCTTAGCAATTGTTTGTGGAGAAGGCAACGATGGTTTATTCGGCTCTTGTGGCTGTGTTGGCTGTGCAGCGCAGGGGATGGCGTGTGCCGTGTGGTGTATTGTGAATGTCGTATGGCCTGGTCGGCTGGTGGAGAGTGTGACTGTTTATTAGCGGTTCAAATGAAATTGTAATTTCTTTGTCAATTCATATGCGATTGGGTAGTTACAGGCATTACATATGAATTAAGGACTCTGCGGTCGCCGCAGCCGCTCCACTGAGTTCGAGAGTAAATACTTGCAGGTTGATTATCTAAGATTTATTTGATGATCGCCGATTAGTCATGAGGTGTGCGGATGTATGTGTGTGTGCGCTACTGGGTCGAGAGGATATGTGGACTGGATTAATTATTGAACGGTCCGGCGGTTGGTGCTTACGGTTAATAGGTGAAAGTTGATTCTCTTTTCGGACGTGTCGCTGACGCTGTTGGGGGCTTTGTACTTGAATAACGATTAGGTGACGGTATTATTTGTTGAAATTTGTGTAGGGTGTTCGTTTGACGATAACTGTCGGGGGCCTTGAAGAATGAAGCAATAATTAATGGCCACGTCGATTACGGGGAAAGCGTTTCCCGCGTATGCTGAAGTTTACATTTGATTTGTTGACTTAAAAAATGCAAAGACTGAAATCTTGGAAAATGCTCTTTAGTGCTGTAAGGAAGTATGAGAGTTTGTGTACTTTGAAGAGGACAGTTCAGTTTCTATGCTCAAGCGGCTGCCAACGGGTGAATGTAAGGATATTAAAGTCCTTTGGATTTGAACCATGAGCTCGGGGATGAGGCTGGTAACTTCTTGTTTTTAAATTTCCATTGAATGGATGTTAGTCAGCGTTCAAGCCGAGGGAGGGCTTTGTAAATGTCATCGTTTTGTTCTTGATCGAGTTTAACGTCCCATATGTTCTGCTCCTGCACACCCAACGCACCCTACATAGTTGTTGAGCCCTCATAACGATTACGAGGCAAAAGACGTAGAATCCATCTACTTTACTATCGTCAAACTCTTTCAGGCAGAAGGAAGGAGGACCTAAAAAAATTGTTTGACAGCTTTGTTAAACTCAGACTACATAATGAGTTCTATGATTAAAAATTGTCCAATTAAAAGTACAACGGGCTCTAATGTGGCTTATGTATGGCTGTCCAACCGCTCAAAACCACACTAAACTCAGGAATCTAGAAGCATTAGTGTGATGAGAGGATGAGAAGAACGTGCTGAATTTGAGCGTCAACGCCAGACGCACGCCAATCCTGACATTTGTAAGAAAAAATTCGCAAAAGGAAGTGGCATTTGTATGTCATCGGAGGGCGCGTCAATCAGTGGGATGTTTGTGAGCATCAAGAGAAAGTGACTTAAGTGAGCCTTGGGTCAATGAGGGTAAGACAAAGTTCGTGCTGTTCCGCCAACATCGACGTCTTGGCCATAACGTCAATTAAGAGATACAGAGATATAGCTACGCCGCCGTGGCATACTGGGTAGAGCGCGACGCTCACACGCCGAAGGGTCTAGGTTCCATTCCCACCTGAACACCTCGAATTTTTCACGACACCACCTCTATCGAGCTGCTGACAACGCCCAAAGAGTAATAACTGTCTAAAAAAGCTTCTCAAACTTCGCTGTTCGGAGTCAGCAAAAAATTGAAGGTACCTTCTACTCATGAGAGAACAGTAGCGTGCGGGTTTAAAATCGATGAAAAGATGGTGACTACCGATTTAAAACTCACTTGTCTTCTCCAGGATCTGCCTTAGTGTGAAGAGTTGATCTATAGGCGATTTGCCGGTCCGGAAGTTGTACTGGTACGTGCCGATTAGTGCGGTGCAGAACGGCTTTAGACGTTCACACACTACGCTGGATAGGATCTTGCAAGCTAAACACTTAAGAAACCGAAGACAAATCGGTTAAACCGAAGACAATTCGGTTAAACCGAAGACAATTCGGTTAAACCGAAGACAATTCGGTTAAACCGAAGACAATTCGGTTAAACCGAAGACAATTCGGTTAAACCGAAGACAAATCGGTTAAACCGAAGACAATTCGGTTAAACCGAAGACAATTCGGTTAAACCGAAGACAAATCGAAGTTAAAACTTCTGGTTGAATGGTTAACACAGCCTCCGACGAGATGATGTTTTCTGTCATGTGAGACTGGAGGAGATTTGTTAATCTTAAGTCGGACGTAAGACGTTCCTGATATTCACTAGAATGCGCCGGGATCCTGAAGTCTACTGGGCAATGTGAAGAAAAATTCTTCCTTAGAAGGCATAGCTCTGCTTGCACTCAGTTATTTTGTTTCCACGGGGATTCCTGTTAAATTTCCTGCAGTCTTTTTCTTTCGAAGCAGATGAGGAAGCCTTTAGTCTCTTCGAGGCAAAAGGTCTGCTTGCGATTTTTGGTCTTGCTTGCGTTAATGGCATCTGAAGGAGAAGATTTGACGACAAACTCTATGGACTGTACGAAAGTTGCCTTTTATATTTCGGGATTGGGCAACCCTAGTGTTGCAATCTGGCACCTTCCAGCTCTATCGTAAAGTTTGACATTTTTGAGGTTATACGTACTCAGAACGTTTCGACATTCGAGTGCTATTTGTGTTGTTTACAGTAAATTAAAAGATTCATCTCGCCCAAAAAATGGAATTAAATCGTGAAAATTTTCGTGCGATTATTTTTTACAACTTTCGAAGTGGATTAACTCAATAACAGTGCATCGATGAACTTAATTCAATTTTTGGCGATGAAGCTCCATCAAGGACCAGTGTTTATCGATGGTTTGGTGAATTCAACCGAAGTCTTAGTTGACTTCAAGACGAATTTCGTGAAGGTCGCCCAAATTCGGTTCCGGAAACCATTGATGCTGTGCGCTAACTGATATTGTAAAATCGTCATGTAACATATCGTGACATTGAAGCAACCTAAGGCATTAGTGGGACCGACATGTATTCAATATCGCATGAACATTTGACTGTCAAAAAAATTTGTTCGCGTTGGATCCCAAACAAATTGTCAATCGCTCAAAAAAAGGCTCGTGTCGGTTGGTCGAAAGTAATGCTCCAAAAATACAATCACGGTGCTTCGAAACACGTCTATGATATCGTGACAGGCGATGAGTCGTGAATTTACGTGTATGAGCCCGAAAGTAAACAGCAGTCGACTATATGGGCGTTTCAAATTGAGCCAAATCTAACAAAAGTTACTCGCGCACGAATCACTTCCAAACAAATGGTCGGCTGTTTTTTGGAAGAAACTGGACATGTCGCAATCGTACCACTAGAACAACGCAGAACAGTCAATTCTGTGTGGTACACAACCATTTGTTTGCCAGTTGTCTTCCGAAAAATCAGGAAAACCAACCGCCGAAGACGGATCACTCTTCACCACGACAATGCGAGCTCTCACATATCGGCTCACAGAACTGCATTTTTGAGCACTCAAAACATCGATTTGATGAGTCATTCGTCGTATAGTCATGTCTTTGCATCGAATGACTTCTTTTTATTCCCGTACGTAAGTAATAAAATGAGAGGTCAACGTTTTTCGACACCTGAAGAAGTGGTCGCCGTGGCCGGGTGGGTAGAGTGCGACGCTCACACGCCGAAGGGTCTAGGTTCGATTCCCAGCTTAACACCAATTTTTCGAATTTTTCACGGCACCACCTCTTTCGAGCTACTGACAACACTCAAAGAGTAATAACTGTCCAAGAAAAAGCTTCTCAAATCTCGCCGTTCGGAGTCGGAAAAAAACTGTAGGTCCTTCTACAAGTGAGAGAACAGTAGCGCGCACAACACGAGTAGTTGATGAGCAAGTTAGGCCCTGGTCCCCCTTTGGACTGTAGCGCCAACAATTATTATTATTAGAAGAAGCGCTTGAAGCGCTCAGAATGCATGTTTTGGAGATACCTCAACCAAAGTGGCAAAAGTGCTTCGACAATTGGTTCAAACTCATGCAAAAGTGTATAGATCTTGATGGGGAATATTTTGAAAAACAATAAATCTATTTTCGATGATTAATATTTGTTTTTGTTCTCTAATCCCGAAGTATAAAAGCCAACCCTCGTACAGCGACATGCGTGTGGTCAAGCGACTTCGGATACAACGCTTCAGATTGCTTGGCCATGTTGAGCGTATGGACACCACTGCTCCGACCCGAAAAGTCTTCGAATCAAAGTCATTGGGACAATGCAAAAGAGATCGGCCTAAGCTAAGATGGCGCACACAAGTGGAGATGGACCTCAACCAACTTGGAGTGCGCAACTGGAGGCATCCAGCGAAAGATCGTGCTGGCTGCTGAGAGGTATGTTGGTTGAGGCCCAGGTCCACCCCGGACTAAAGCGATACAAGAAGAAGAAAGAGTCCCTCTATGACATCACTGTTTCAAGAAAGAGTCCCTATATGCCATCACTGTTTCAGCAGACTTTTGTTTCGATGAATATGAGTTAAATTTAACCAACCTTGCCGCTGGAAATATTCCAGTTGCTAAGCGCGGGTTGCTAGAGCCTAGAGCACACGAATAGCTTAGGCCACCACATTTTTTTTGAAAAAAAATCCATAATCTGTCCTGGGTTTTCTTGATTGGAATAATTAGCTTCGAAGCAAAGCATGAATCAGCCGCTATTCCCTTCTGCCTTCAGCAGCAATCAAGATTCATCAAGTACCTCCGCCCCCTTTCATTAGTTCCTCAAAAAAATCAGCTTCCACCCGCCCTCGTCCTTTCAATAGTCCATCAATTTTCTATTGATTTGCCAAATCTACTCAGGTACCTTGAAAAATCAAAAACATCACAACGCATGTGAGAACAAGCTGAAAACTTGCAGCAGAAACAGCGACGTCTCATCCTTAACTGAGCACCGAAATCGACTCGGTTTCCGTCCTGCCAAGTGTTTCATTAACACCTCCTCTTTGACAAATCAACTCCTAATTTAATGATTTATAAAGTCCTGCCAGCAACCACGTTTGGTGTGTAAATTACACCATCTGCAGCAGAGCTAGGATGCAAGCAATTTCGTAGCAGACCACAGTTATGCTGCTCTAACCCACTTCTCGTATCATCCACTTGCACACATCCTGGGGGGCAGCCTCAAGGAAACACACAAGTCAGTCACCCCCAACTCACATCAGTGCAAGTCCTGCAAACTTTCGTTCCTCTTCCAGGCAAGTGCGTCGCCAGTGTGCGCCTGATAGCCAAGCTGCAAGTGCTACTGTAAAACTACTTCCGTCAGACACCGCAGAGCACTTTAAGTGGTTGGATTCAGTTTCTCGGTGGGAGAAGGCCTCCTGGCGTCGTTATCATGAGAGCATTAATATGTACACACACGTGCTGTAACGCAAGACATCCGTTGTGGTCATTCGAAAGGACATCACCGGGACTACTGACTCTGAGGTGCATAGTGGCCGATGTCTTGCCAAAATTCGTCACTCATCTTGCCGGCACTGGAAAGGGGGCAAAGTGACCGAGATGAGGAGTAATTATTTTTTGAAAAGTTGCCGCAAGCTTTCATTTTGAATTGATGAGAGTTTTCAAGTCAAAGGGCTTAACCGAATTAAGATTGAACCGGATATGAGTTGAAAAGTCAGCGCATCTGCATCCCACACGAGCACGAGATACGCCCCAACGTTGCTGACATCGCCTGTGTCTGTTGCAAATGTAGTCACACTTCGGGGAAAAAGAGGAGGGTGCTGCTGCAAAAAGGAAGCCCAGGCATTGTAATGAATTCAATCTGAAAATAACAATTCCCTCAGGGGGAGGCACTTAATGCCTGTTGGCTGAGTTGACAGACGGGCCTCGCAATAATGCCTCGAGGAGTCCCGCATACACACTGTGGAAGAAGTTCCCACTTGAGGGATCCTTGGCCCCGGGCGCTGGTGACACGGCTACGACGGCGGCCTGAGCTGTAGCAGCAGGCGTCACAGCACGGTTATTATAACTTCATTCTGCATACCTACGCCAGCCGCAACAATGGGAAGCATCCTGGCGAGAGGATGTTTATGTGGGTGAGTGTGTATTGGGTGAGTGTAAAATTCCAAAGTGAAGCTAGGAAATTGTGATTCGCTTTGAGTGATGGGTGTCGCAAGTCAGCGCGGCGGACGGGGTCGAAACCCAATGATGAAGTGTTGGATCTGAATGTGAAGGGTGCCCCAACCGCAATTAAGGGATGATAAATTGCTTTTAAAATGTCTGACACATGGTTGACAAAATCTGTCGCGATGGATGTTGTTGTTTGACTGGCGGGTGTGGGGACTGGTTCTTCAATGTCCTCAATGACCCGGTCTATCGTTTGTCTTTTCTCAAAGGCGCCTTTTCCCGCTTTGAGTGCTTTGAGTGAATGACCATAAACAAACGATTTTCTTGCATTGAGTAGATGTGAAGAATTGGAAAAGGAAGGCTTTCTAGTGTTAACATGGCTTACTCGCGTTTTTTCTGAATATATTTGGAATGCTAGTGGACGTTAATCGGAGCTTTTGGCAACGGAAGCACCTGCATCTTCACTCCAAGCCTGGTCTTTGACACTGATCTGATGAATCATGATGCAACTCATGGATCTTGGAGGCTTCCTGGCCTCCTCCGAGGATAGCCCGACAGCTGTTTTGACAGACTGCGAAACAGAACTTCTTCGTGGAGGTAAGCTTTCATTGGCTTTCTTGTTCTGAACTGCTAGCGAAAGAAAAGTCAGACGGAATGTGGAGAACACGGTGAGCTGTCATTCAGGGGTTAGCGTAAATATAAAAATTTTGGCTCCACTATGGCAGATGTGTGAGTCGGTTTGCTGTTTCCTGAAATTTCTCTATCTATGGAAGATCCCTAGATAGACAATCTTGTAAGTTCCAGCAAACTGTGACATTATCGCCCTCTCGGCAGCACTTTCGCCGGGTGCAGACAACTGAATCGATTGTTACGTTGGTGACATAAGAATGGAGGAGAGGATTCAAAAACGAAATTTATGAGATGTAAGGCGACATGCGGCTGATTCTGCGGTTTCGAATACAACACTGTAGACGTCTAGACCATATAAGGTGTATGAACATCAGCCATTGCGACAATGCAACGGAGACCGACGGCCACACAAGCAAAAAATGACTTTAACCAACTTGGAGCGGATATTTGGAGGCAGCTGGCGTGAGATCGTGCTATCGTGCCCAGAGCAACCCATCACTGTTGCACCACGCAAACAGGCAAAATAATCCGCATTTCCAAACACAGTTTAGCTTCTAGAATACCGACACGCGACACCGGATCAGTTTTTGAGTCTGGGGAGCACCCCAGCCTCCCGCAAAAAACAAAAACAAACTCATCACGTCAATTTTTATCGGTCGCCACCGAGGAATTCAATGGCCCCTTGATTTTTCTAGCCAAGCGTCGATTAGTCGATTTGTATTGCTCCACGGTGGTCAAACCGAACTCTAAGTCCGATTCACTTAAGCAAAAGTAGCGCCATCTGTATAGCTTAGTAGCAACTTTTTTTTGAGGTTGGTATACACTGCACTGGAGTGCTTAGACTCAAATACTAGTCCATTGTACTACCAGGCAGTAACCTTCATTTAATGTAATATCTTGGTTTTCCGAAGAACGACCAGAACGCCCTTCTGGTTTTCAGTTCCCACCACAACAGCGCCAAACAGTTGCCAACTGATACGAGCAAAGGCGGGATATTGACGGAGAAAGTGCTCTGAAGGCAAACACTTCAGGCGTCGCAAAACGGTGCCATCAATAAGCCCATGCCGACTTAGGTGCTTAGCGAAGGTAAGCCGACAAGTCGTCTGCACTCTTTGCTGTCTAAAGATTGTATAAAACTCGCAGATTTCTTACGTTTGCTTACGTTTGGAGAGCATACATTTGTCATCCTGCATCCTAGAGAGTCACGACATCTCTCGTTGTTCTGTTGGGACACCAAACCGTCGACGGTATATCAGTAAGCCCATGCACACTTAGGTGCTTAGTGAAGGTAAGTCGTCTACACTCTTTGCTGTCTAAAGATTGTATAAAACCCGCGGATATCTTGCTTACGTTTGGGGAGCAGACACTTGGTCATAATGCATCCTGGAGAGTCACGACATCTCTGGTTGTTCTACTGGGAGACCAAACCGTCGACGGTGTCATCAGTAAGCCCAAGCAGACTTAGGTGCTTACGTAAGGTAAACCGACAAGTCGGCTGTCTAAAGATCGTATAAAACCCGTCGATATCTTGCTTACGTTTGGGGAGCAGACACTTGGTCATAATGCATCCTGGAGAGTCACAGCATCTCTGGTTGTTCTACTGGGAGACCAAACCGTCGACGGTACTATCAGTAAGTCCATGCACAGTTAGGTGCTTAGTGAAGGTAAGCCGTCTGCACTCTTTGCTGTCTAAAAATTGTATAAAACCCGCGGATATCTTGCTTACCTTTGGGGAGCATACACTTGGTCATCCTGCATCCTGGAGAGTCACGCCATCTCTGGTTGTTCTTTTGGGAGACCAAACCGTCGACAGAGACTCTAAATAAGGATGCAGGTAGTCCCAAGGTGGGTTCGTGCCCTACGAATGCCTGTTTTGAACCCTGCCTAGCTAGTTCATTGGCAGCGCATTTCCTTGTCATCAAATGTCTTCAAAAGACAGGATTACAGCCTAAGTTGGTCCAAACAACACTTAAGATCTTGTAAGAGGCTGTCTTCTACCTGGGTTGGAGGTGGACTCATCCTCCGTCGAACTCTATAGCACGACACCCAGGGGCAGTTCTTCTCTTCTATACTTCTGTACACTTCTGTACTGGGCCGTTAAAAAGTTTCCGATAATCTCAAACTCTGCTGTGTGCCAACTGATCCTACAAAAGGTTATGTCTTAGATGAACTTTCAAGTGAACTCAACTCCTAGCCTGCGATGATTTGAATTTAAAACACACTCCATGATACCGCCACTAAGATCCCAGCCACTGTCGCAATGAACTGACGTAACTAAACGGGCTAGAGACTGGAAAGCTCCAGACGCTGGTAGTGTACGAGGCCTTCTTCTTTCTCCTATGCCATGCAGCAATGAAAGCGGGGTAGATGCTTTTTGCCTCAGCTCAGAAAGAAAATAAAATGACGACACAGCCTCATTCCGAGAGCTGCGCTCTATGGGTTTGATTCTAAAAATACCTATTCCTTAAGGACTACAGGGTTCCACATAAGCATTAGTTCAACTTGTCAGTCTTCCTTCAATAGAACAGGGTCCAACTTAAGCATGTGTTCATC
Source organism: Eristalinus aeneus (assembly GCA_955652365.1). Classification (NCBI taxonomy): domain Eukaryota; kingdom Metazoa; phylum Arthropoda; class Insecta; order Diptera; family Syrphidae; genus Eristalinus; species Eristalinus aeneus. The sequence continues at coordinate 108,152,181 of OY019130.1, read as the reverse complement.
TTGCCAGCTTTCAGTATGGGCTTCTATATGGTAGATGAAGTGATCTTTTGTGTGGCGTTTTAAAAGGTAAGAATCCTCAAAAGCAGTATGGAAAAGAGAAGGTCACAAACTTGCGGGTGGTTGCAGTTTATGTGTAAATTTAGCAATTCTACGAGGGATTGCTCAGGAGCGCCAAACGAGGCTCTTCTAAGAAATCAAGTCTAGCTCCACAACATGAAGATTTTTACAAATTTTCAGTCTAACCCAATCATAGCTTTGGAAGAGTTCTTAGGCTCTAAGGTCTTATCAAAATGCCATGACTTGGCTGCAGTTCCAAACAACTGCCTACGCTGACTAGTTTTAAGCCTTGCAAATCTAAATTGGGATTGTATTCAATTTCAGGGTATTTAGGATGACGCGGGTAATAAAACACGGGGGCAGACTAAGTTTTTGAACACGAAATAAAACGAGAACAGCCGTGGCGTGGTGGGTAGAGTGCGACACTCACACGCCGAAGGTCTACGTTCGATTCCCGGGTGAACACCCCGAATTTTTTCACGGAACCACCTACCAAAGAGCTTAGTTCATGGCATTTACCTTCTTAGAAAGAAATCGTGCAATTTTTCACGGAACCACCTACCAAAGAGCTTAGTTCATGGCATTTACCTTCTTAGAAAGAAATCGTGCAAATGTTGGCCATGACAACGCCAAAGGGATACGGCCACCACAGTGGTCCTTTCTGCAGGTTCATTTTCGGTCGACTCATTCGAGTATAGCGACATGTAACTCACAAAAAACGGGAGGATTGTTGACTATCAACACTTCAGTTAGCTGGCCAATAACCTGACCACCTCGAACATTATGCACTTTTACAGAAAAAAGTCCAACGGTCCCACGATTTGTGCGGACAATTGATGGCAGAAAAACATGAAACTGAATGTTCACCAAAACATTTTTTTTTTTTAAACAAAAGACATAAGAAAACATGGAATGAAATAAATTTACTCTGTAACATATTGCCCATTTTGAGCAATCACCTTTTGGCATCTGTCAATAGCTGTCTAAGAAAGCTTCTCAAACTTCGCCGTTTGAAGACGGCAAAAAACTTTAGATCCCTTCTACTCGTGAGAGAACAGTAACGCGCACAACACGAATAGTTGATGAGCAAGCTAAGCCCTGGTTCCCCTGTGGAGTGTAGCGCCACCCAATTATTATTATTATTGTAATTAATAAAGCGAGAACGAAACCATAGCTGAGTAAGCTCCACTTATGCTCTAACATGACATGCGTCGCTTCTAAGGCGATAAACTAAGATCTGAGTTACGTATCCAAATCAAACTGAACTTTGATTGAACGCCCACAAATGCAGCCCACTGGCCCTGGGTTGAAATTCCAGGTTCCTTTACACCTACTGCTTATAGCCTGCCATTGCACCAAAACACATGTAATGCATACCTAAAACCTGGATGCGAAAGTGTCATAAGGAGGAGACCAATTTTACCCTGTTACAAAAAAGAGAACAACACAAAACAACAGAGTTCTCTGCTTTACATTTCTGAATCGTCTTGAAGCAGATTTGAAGCAATCGCACGGAGAGGTGGCAGACTCACACAGCCGCCCTTAAACTTTTCCCTTAATTCGCCACGAATGGAATCTTGCACCTCCTTCATCTTGACCACATTCTCAATGTCCGTGCGAAATTAACACCTGCAAAGCCTCTGAATTCCCTTTCAACACTCACTCCCAACCAGACCGAAAGTTGTCCCGCCACCATCGCCGCCCGAGACGGGCAAAACACACGGCAAGCCTCGAGGGCCCATCACAAACTTCTGCTGATGAAGAGCAGCCAGGAACGTGATTCTCACTTGAAAGAGGTTCCTTGGCTCGAAGCTCTCACATTTATTTAACATTTCGTCGTCATGGCCGACATCAACATCATTTCACATCACAAAGCCGTGCCGGGCGTTACATGCATATCCCAGTCATCGCCTTGCCAGAGCGGGGCTGAGTCGCGCCCAGCCCCGTACATTGAGTACATAAATTTTGGTTTTCAAAAAAGGGACATTCTGTGCATGTTAAACGAACTCTCGTCCGTTAGCTCATTCGCTGGTCGGCGAACACGTTTGCTGCTTTTTGTTCGCTCCCACAGCGCTGGGAATGGCCCGGGTAGGATGGGAGTTTGGTCGGAAACTCTCCAAAAGAGTTTGCCCGCTGCCACCGCTGTCAGAGCAGATAAAACATCCTTTCCTCGACTCTGTGAGGACGAGTAAAAACTAGAGGAAATGCCTGTTAGTGATGTTGCATTATGCATGTGACCGGCGGGAGGCTTTGGTTTCACCGCCGAAATAGGAGAAAAGAAAAATACAAGAAACAGCCCGCCCACTGTTTGCACAGCAAGAGCAGCCCCGTTATTGTACGACCCGCGAAGAAACAGTGCCGGGAATATGGGCTTCCGTAGGTGAAGAGCCGGGGCGCATTCTAAATGATCCAATTGCCCCCGCCACACGACCGCGGAACAGCGACTTCGCGACCTCCTTAAGAACGTCATTGTATCATTGCATTCGTACGGTGTGTCGTATTATTTAGTGAAGTGAATTCAGAAGCGGATCTTGTTGCAATCCGCTTTGCCTACTTCTCCTCCCTCACCCACCGCAAGATGTGCGACATGACAAAGGATCGCGGAGATTCAGATGTTTTTTTCTTATCCTCTATTTATGACAACATGTGGCTTATTGTTATTTTCCAATCTGCATGTGCATCAACTCGAACTAACTGAGTTTGTGGGGGCGGTGCTCCGGATGCCTTTGCGGGGGCTTTGTTATCCTTCTGAGAAGCTGCTTTCGGCATCAGCAGTTTTGCCGTCATTTGACATTGTTCGGCATGCACCAGTGTGTGCGGCACTTAAAGGAGTTACATCCATTTGCAGGAGATTACACACGGCGGTGCATGCGGCGGAGGTGCACATGCCACCGCCCGAATCGCAATGACAAATGAAACTCGTTATCTCTCTGAATGGTTGCGCAAAATTCTGCATTTATGCATGAGACTGGGGTAGGCAGAAATACCTCAAAAGGAGCGAGTCTCGGTTGGCGGAAGAGACGACGTGTATCCTGCACAAACGGCACTGTGTCATTCCTCCATCAATCTCAAGGCGATGCAGCCCCTCTCTTCGTCTTCATTCGCATTGAATTAGGGATTAGAAGAGCGAGCGTGTGTCTCCGGCGTAAGCACAAGATTAGCATTTATATGGAATGGAATATATGTGCTCGTGGATGTATCTGTGTCATTGGGGGTATTAGTTGTGTTCCAAAGAACTTGCGATGGATCCGATGCTCATCGACGACGTAAAATATACCATCGACTGTAGCTACCTTCTTTGAGTTTGCAATGTGTGCAAAAATGTCCTTGCCGGGAAAGGAAAGGTCGAAAAAGAGGTCGGAAAGCTAGTCCAAGAAGCCAAGTCCTTGGTTTAGGATGAACGACGACTTGATGGGGATTGAAAAATCGCTTAGGTAAAACAGCCTGATCTCGAGGACTGGAGGGAGCAGGATCACGGTTTGGTACAGCTCCCAATGTTGCTCCTGCCTAGTTATTAAGGAAAACTTTAGTATTCTAGAGGCGATGAAGATGCTGCCGCATTCTGGTTGCATACCACAAAAGCGGAAAAGAGGTTGGAATGCTAGTCCAAGAAGCCAAGTCCTTGGTTTAGGATGAGCGACGACTTGATGGGGATTGAAAAATCGCTGAGGTAAAACAGCCTGATCTTGAGGACTGGAGGGAGCAGGATCACGGTTTGGTACAGCTCCCAATGTTGCTCCTGCCTAGTTATTAAGGAAAACTTTAGTATTCTAGAGGTGATGAAGATGCTGCAGCATTCTGATTGAATACCGCAAAACCTTCTTGACGATTTTGACCTAACCAGCCAGGCCAAATGAAACTCTTGGCAGCCAGATTTAGTGGGTCTGGGCTAAGAAGGCGCAAAATATTCAAGAGTGGTCACAAGAAGCCTAGAAGCTGTTCTCTGAGATTAACCTAGAGGTTGCGACCAAATGGAAATTGCAACAACCACGTGTTACCTCCTCTGCCGGTTCGCGAATACCTCCAAAGACAAAAGTAGCCACCTTAATTCCTAGATCTCGAGGTGGCAATAGAAAGAAGAATACGAAGAATTCATTTAAGCCACGCTGTCTCTGAAAAATGTCGGTCAATCTTAAAAATTGGCAGTTAGCTGACGAATAGTGAGACAAGTGATCGTTGTAGGGCTAGACAAGGAAAGGAGAAACCGACTCGCTAGCTCCGAGAGATTATTGAAAGCGTGAGTTACGTCAAAAACTCCTATTCCCTTCTCCACTCCTTATTCCTCGCCCTAACTCTATTTTCTTATCACAAATGCAAACACCTCCTTCCCCCTTTGCACTGATGCGCATGTGCTATCGGATACCGCCAACACCCTCGCACATCCGCTTCAACAGGGACCACACAGTAATTACCTCTCCTTTCACCCAATCTCAAGTGCTTAATCAACAGTGCATGGATCATGTTACAACCTCTTCCCACAGACACAAAAATCTGTGTCAAAATTTTAAGCCTTTAAGTTATGAAGCACTGTTTAATTCCGGGGCAGTTGCAGTATTACAGTTCAGTCAGTGGGTAGCAAAACAGTTCAGTCACAGTGCATAATTAGTTTATTCGGTTTTCTCCACACATATTTGTTGGCGAAAGTTATATGCTTTTCCTTATTTGCCTTACTTATAAAAGGCTTCTTCCTAGCAACTCGGCCATTGAAATTGTGTTTCCTTAATATATTTCTGATGGTTTCTGGTTTGGATTTTTTACCAAGGTATTTTGATGCTTCAGCAGCAAGTTTCGGTAGGCCCAGGTCCACCCCGGACTGTTTTCTTCTTCTTCTTGTGGCGCTACAGTCCGGGGTGGACCTGGGCCTCAACCAACATGCCTCTCCAGCCAGCACGATCTTTCGCCAGCTGTCTCCAGTTGCGCACTCCAAGTTGGTTGAGGTCCTTCTCCACTTTAGTCTAGGTCGTCCTCTGTTGCGTTGTCCCAATGGCTCGGATTCAAAGACTTTTCGGGCCGGAGTAGTGGTGTCCATACGCTCTACATGGCCTAGCCATCTTAAGCGTTGTATCCGTAGACGCTTGACAAGGCGCATGTCGCTGGACAGCCTACAGAGTTCGTCATTAAATCTTCTCCTCCAGATGCTATCAACGCAAACAGGACCAAAAATCGCACGCAAAACTTTTCTCTCGAAAAGACTAAGGGCTTTCTCATCCGCCTTAGCTACCGTCCAAGATTCTGCGCCATATAGTAGGACGGGGATGATCAAGCTGTTATACAAAGCGAGCTTAGTCCTTCGAGAGAGGGCTTTATTACTCAATTGCCTCTTGAGCCCAAAGAAACAGCGATTGGCAAGAGTGATCTGCGTTTGATTTCGGTACTGATGTTGTTGTCCCTGTTTATCGCGGAGCCGAGGTAGACGAAGTCCTTAACTACCTCGAAGTTTCTGCTGCCTAGTGTGACGCTCCGTCCGAGACGTCGATGTTGTGTGTCCTTCCTTGATGACAGCATGTGCTTCGTTTTGCCCTCATTTACCGCAAGACCCATTTTAGCCGCTTCCGCTTCAATGCCAGCAAACGCCTCATTGACGGCTCGCTGTGTTCGTCCAATCACGTCAATGTCATCAGCGTAAGCTAACAGTTGAACTGACTTCTGGAAGATCGTGCCTCTGGTATTGACTTGTGAGTTACGCAAGATCTTCTCGAGGATGATGTTAAAGAAGTCACATGACAGTGCGTCGCCTTGTCTAAAACCTTTTTGGACATTGAAGGTCTCGGTGAGTTCGGTACCGACCTTGACGGAGCAGCGAGAGTTCTCCATCGTCATCCTACACAATCTGACGAGTTTGGTAGGAATGCCAAAACTAGACATGGCACTGTATAGCTCGTCTCTATGCACACTGTCATATGCAGCCTTGAAATCGAAGAATAGGTGGTGAGTGTCAATTTGCATTTCTTGGGTCTTTTGCAGGATCTGCCGTAATGTGAAGATCTGGTCTATTGTGGACTTCCCTGAAACCACACTGATAGGGACCTATCAGGTCATGGACAAATGGTTTCAGACGCTCACACAATACGGCAGAGAGGATCTTGTATGCGATGTTCAGGAGACTAATCCGGACTGCAGCATCACAAAAAGACAAGCAAGTTTCGGTGTGAGATGTGGTCGGTTCTTGATTTACCTTAAAAGCCATCGTTCATCAATATCGGAAAAAATTTTCCGCTTGCTCGGTTTTGAATTGTTAGCAAAACTATATGCACCGTTATACCGTTTAATTATATTAAACACTGTAGATGGAGGTTGATTTACTATTTCTGCAAAGCTTCGCACCGATTTACCAGTTTTGAAATGCGTTAATATCAGTTCCCTAATATCTGCTGAAGTTTGAGGACCGCGTGGTGTCATGACTGATATCCTGTTTGAATAAGCGTACTTAACTGATCGAAATACAACTTTGAATGAAATAATGGGATTCCCCGTATATGTCATATAAAATAAACTCAAATATTTACCGGTAACTAGAGCAAAATAAATTAGAGTTGCCGTGTGTCCCATTATTACTTTGATCTTAAAAACTTGATTTTTTGTTTTATTTTTTTTTTGCTTTTATGTTAATGAATTCATACGATTTTTGTTTCTAAATAAATTAATGGAATGAACATTCAAATTCGATATCTATTTCATTTGTAACATTTACAAGTTCCTAGGAAATAATTTACAAAATTAATTTTGGTAAGTGTCAAATTATAATGTTGAGCCACTGTATTTAGTCTACAATGCATCGGCAGATGACTGCCATTCGACTAACTAATGACACGGACTGACTTTTCTGACTAAATAACAGGTTTTACACATGAGGAACTCTAACTTCAGCCGTCAGTCACAAAAACAAATTGTAATCGTTCAGATTGATTGTACCTTAATGTAACCATTGATCGTAACCAAAATAGGCACTTAGCCCTAGTGTAACGGCCATGGCGCCTCTTTAGTCACTAGTGAGTCATTTCTGAGTCCCCCAACCTGTTAACTATGTTGTCGAAAGATGGCGTAGTCTGCAACTAGTGTCTGAGCTTGGAAGCGATTTTCCACTACATTGGACAGATGTGACATTTGTGGGCAGAAAGCATCTGTTGCACACAGCAAAATTATTTTTTGCTTCTTCGAATATGTCCGTAATTGTGCCAAGTAAACAGCATTTGCTGAAAGTTTTGATTTTCCATTGGAAGACATTTACAGCTGATGCCCATATAGTGCTCGAAAAAATTTATGGTGAATCTGCTTTCACCAATGAAGCATGCATTGAGTGGTTTTGATGCTTCAAAAGTAGTCTTGGCAAAGAGCGTCGCGTCCAGTACAAAAAGTTCACAGATGGGAACTGGAAGGCTTTATTGGATCAAAATCTGTGCTAAACGGAAGGTAAACTTGCAGAATCAAGGTTTTTCGTTCGATTAAATAATTTTGAAATTACTAAAATCCTGCCGCAGTGGCGACACTCACACGCAGATTGTCAAGGCTCGATTCCCGGCTAAAAACCTTTAATTTTGCAAGGTACAACCTCTTTCGAGCTACTGACAACAATTACGGAGTAATACTGTCTAAGAAAAAGCTTCTCAAACTTCGCCATTCGAAGTTGGGATAAAACCGTACGTCCTTCCTTCTAGGAAGGCAACCCTAGTGTTGCGATCTGGCAACTGCCAAATCTATCGTAAAGTTTGACATTTTTGAGGTTATACGTACTTAGAACGTTTTGACATACGAGCTCTATTTGTGTTGTTTACACTAACTTAAAAGATTCATCTCGCCCAAAAAATGGAATTAAATTGTGAAAATTTTCGTGTGATTATTTTTTACAGCTTTCGAAGTGGATTAACTCAACAACAGTGCATCGATGAACTTTATTCAATTCTTGGCGATGAAGCTTCATCAAGGACCAGTGTTTGTCAATGGTATGGTGAACTCAAACGATGTCCTAGCTCACTCCAACACAAATTTTTTCAAGGTCGTCCAAAATCAGTTCAGTTCCGGAAACCATTGGAGCTGTGCATCGACTGATATTGCAGGCTGATCATCAACTACTTGTGTTGTGCACGCTACTTTTCTCTCACGAGTCCAAGGGACAGTTTTTTGCCAACTCCGAACGGTGAAATTTCAGAAGCTTTCTTAGACAATTATTACTCTTTCAGTGTTGTCAGCAGCTCGAAAGAGGTGGTGCCGTGAAAAATTTGAAAAATCCGTGTTGAGCTGGGAATCGAAACTAGACCCTTCGGCGAGTGAGCGTCGCACTCTACCCACTACGCCACGGCTCCATACATGGAAACGCCGAAATTGGGGGTCTTTACAACCTTGCAGTATTCTCCAGATATTCTACGCTATGACTTTCTCTACGGACTCGGGGTTCACCGGTTCGGACCTTGGCAAAGATGGCAGAGAGTATTCATTTTTCAGAGATGATATCGGAGAGACAAGAAAAAGGAGCCGCTTCCGACGGACAACCTTTTGAGCAATTCATTTTTTCCTTTTTTTATAATTTCAGTTTTTCTATAAAAATCAGTTTTTTATTTTAAATTAAAAAGTGGAACGATTGAAATTATTTGTATTTCCAATAAATAAGGTTATTTACATCTGAAAGTGGGACAGCCCGTACTTCTAAAGGGTGATCTTTTAAAAGCTAAAGGAAAGTCTTTAAAAAAAAAACATATAAAATTCAGGAAAATGTATGAAATCTTTATTTGAATCGTTTGTACGGTTCATTTAATTAAATATCTGAAGATTATTTCATGCAAATGTTGACCTTGACTGCGCCTCAAATGGCCCATCCGCCTGGTCCAATTTCGGCATACTTTTTCCAACATTTCGGCAGGTATCTCAAGAATAAATGCTTTAGTGTTGCGTTCCAATGCGTCACTTGAAGCGAGATTGTCTGTATTAACATAAGGTTTAACATAACCCCACAAAAATGGTCTAAGGGCATTAAGTCGCACAATCTAGGCGGCCAATTCACCGATCCCGAGCGTGAAATAAAATATTAACCGAACTCGCCTCTCAACAAGTCTACCATATTGTTGCGCGTGCTGTGTGGCATGTGGCACCGTCTTGTTGAAACCACATGTCATGCAAGTCAAGCTCTTGCAATTCGGGCAAAAAAAAGTTGGATATCATCTCACAGTAGCGCTCACCATTCACAGTTACGTTACGATTCGCATCATCTTTGAAGAAGTACGGTCCAATGATGCCACCAGCCCATAAACCTCACAAAACTGTGACTTTTTCTGGAAAAATTGGTAGCTCTTGCAATGCTTCTGGTTGATATTCACTCTAAAATCGACAATTAAGCTTATGTACGTACCCATTGAGCCAAAAATGGGTTTCGTCCGTTTTTGATCATAAAAGGGAAGAAAGGCGCGATGAACTTTTTTAACAGAGCACGCATTTTGATAATAAAATTTAACTATTTGCAAGCGTTGTTCGTTCGTAAGACGATTCATGGTTAAATTATAGACCAAAATGAAGACGTTTGACAGTGAAACAAAACACGGAAAGTGCGTCAGCTGTTTAAACTAGTATTGGCAAAAAAAGCTAACAAATCACCCTTTACGTAGCTTTCGTACGTTACTTAACAAATGCTGTTTAGATGTTGGCCTTCTTATGGAGGTTTCTTATTTTGGATTCCTGAATATATTATACCCTGTGTCTTAGGGCAACGCGTGCATTTCTCCTAATCTTCCTGCTCTTTCCCAATTCTCGTTTGGTTAATTTTTTTTTTCATGTGACATTTGTAATCAGAAGCTCTCTGTATGCTGTGGTTAAGGTCTTTCAACAGCATTACCTTATTTTTTGGCAATGTTTCTGTCTTTAAGGAATCGCGTAGGTTTGCTATTCGCACCCAACATACAGGGAAATGGCCAAAAGCCAAATTTCATCTTCCATAAAACCCGGAAATTGCACTTATTGTCTAGCCAATATTTAAGGCTCATATCCACCCCGGACTGTAGTGCCACAAGAAGAAGTAGAAGTATACCAATAATTGTTGTCCATTTTCTTTGGATTTCTTTGCGAAACAAAAATTGCCGAACGAAAACTCAAGGTATAACTAGGCCAAATATTTCGCTGCTTAACCACAAAAGTTCCTCTTGGCTCGACATTATCGTTTCTGCTTTATGACGGGCTGTAAACAATGGTAGAGGGGTACAGGGAATGAGTACTTCTTAAAGTGGAGCAGTTTTAACGAGTAATCGAGTGGAGCCCTCGGATGATTTCTCAGTTTCGGATGTAGGTCACCATTTTGGTCGACAGCACTACTTTTGGGTTAATCCGAACGAGTTTTCTGTGTAAGGGGAATACTACGATTAGTGAAGTGTGCAGAATAGATGCAAAAACTTTGCTCTGAAGTCGTCTGTCAGTTGCACTGAGCACACACCGCACTCAGTGTGCCCTGAACTATTCCCTACCCTGAACTATTCCCTTACTTGGGTTTCAAGTAGGATATGATCTAATGAAAAGCTTCCTTACTTAATTGCTAACTGATCCGGCACATTGAGATCCCGTGCAGCAGTGGGTAAGTGTCTACACACCTACGTAGAAGGTTCCAGGTATGAACAATTCACATTTTGCGTACACCACCAATTCCTTCGTATTTTTAAGACTCAAGGACCTTCAATTTTCTATCAAAACGGATTCTCAGTTTCCGCCGTTTGGAATTGGCAAACTATTTAACGGTCCGTTCTGACCGTGAAAAAACAACAATGACTCTAGTAGATGCTCTCGGTGTCGGTCGCCTGTTGGCTGTACGTTAGAACAGTCGCCGAATTCCTTGATTTTGCTTTTCGATTTTTTCAAGTTTTTTAAAGCCCGCAGACCCTAGACCGCAGACCGTAGCCGCCGTAGCGTAGTGGGTAGAGTGCGACGCTCACACGCCGAAGGGTCTAGGTTCGATTCCCAGCTGAGCATATCGAATTTTTCACAGCACAACCTCTTTCGAGCTGCTGACAAAACTCAAAGAGTAATAACTTTCTAAGATATTTTCTCAAATTTTGCCGTTCGGAGTCGGCGAAAAACTGAAGGTCCCTTCTACTCGTGAGAGAACAGTAGCGCGCACAACACGAGTAGTTGCTGGGCAAGCTAGGCCCTGGTCCCCCTGTGGACTGTCGCGCCATCCAATTATAATTATTAAGTAAGAAAGACATACACGAAAGCGAATTGTCATCGCACTCCCTGAAACTGCAAACTTAAAAACCTGCTTCACGCTAAAACGCTAGGTGTCCATAATAAAAAGTTTTAAATAAATCCAACGCAACGTCCATTAGAGTATTGAAATATTTGCCCGTCCACTACTGGAACGGGTTCAATCAAGTTCAAACGGCCCGCACGGTGCAGTGTTTATTCCACTTCAGTCCGCAATATAAAGCATACCTCGCCCTCGCCAGTGCCCGTATTTGCTTTAACTCAGCCCACCCCCACCCCTCAAGTTCCGAGTGCAGTAAGAATTATTAATTGCTTACACAAGCACAAAACAAAGGTGCACGCCCTCTCGGCCAAATTTAGCGTGACTGTAAGTGAAACACAACACACCGACACGCTGAAATGAAAAATGTCCGCACACAAAGTCGCAGTGTTGGGGCGAGTGGACACAAAATGAGAGAACAAACAGCTCTCTCCATCGATCGTTAGAACTTCTCAATCCAGCCGGACTTCATTCTCTCCCTTAACTGCACGACCGAAGAACGACTCACAAGAGTACGTCTAACAAATGACAGTTCATCGAAAGCGTGCACAATGCCCGCTCATAACACACGCCAATATAGCGACGTCACGACAAACACGACCCACTTCAGTCGTCGTAGGAGTCGCTTCAACGCCCACAACCACCGCCAAGCAAGTGCAACCTTCCTTTGTGTGCCGTCGAAAAACAAAGCGCAGAGCGAAGTGCAACTAAACCAGTCCTTACCGACGCCGCTTCGAAGTTTTGTCTGCACTGTCGCCAAATTGTCAAGAAGCGGGCACACCACCAGCGCCACCACGCTCGCCACTGCGTTCCTCGGTGTCGACTGTCCTTTCAAATTGTTTTTTGCCCCACATCGCGGTGGCTCAGAGCAGAGCAGAACAGCAGTGTGCAGCGCGAAAAAGAGGAAGAAAGCAGATAATTAAATTTAATTAATCCTGTCAGCCATAACTTAAGTTTTTCAGTCTTCGCCCTGCACCCAGACAGTATTGGCGGTGTCCTGCCGCTTCTCGCATTTCACTGAGGAATTATTTAATTTGTATCTATTCCAAGACTGTTTTTCTATTCCATTCTTCTGCCGGCCGTCTGTTATCCGTGGCTGTGGCGTATAAACTTAAAAGGATACGCTTCCCTTCGCGAATGCAAACAATTCGGATCTTTTGGGACTTACACGCCACGCTAAGGATGGCAGGAGGCAAGCAACGAGCAAAAAAAAAATGCAGAAACGATTACCACCTCCACAGTGAAGGAGCCAGGACTTGGCGACAAAAAGTAATCCCCAGCCACCTCCTTCACCGCGGCACACAAACACATCACATTACTTACTATTGAACTCAAAGAGGGTGACTACACATGCACACTCGCCCACATCCCTGGGGAGTCCATGAAATGGTGTTCCCCTGCACGAAAAGGTGTTCTGTTCGTGCGGAGTGCAGTGTGCATGTGGGAGGCTCCTCGTCTTCGACGCCTTTAAGCCCCATAATTCTTTCCGATACCCCACCCGCCTGAGGAGAGTTCGTCTTCTTCGTCTGCTTCTGCTGCTGCTGCAGCTGCGTGTGAGTGTGCATCATTTGCTGGATTGTGGTGGCTACAATTAGAGTGCGAAACTTGTATAGTTCCAGTCGACAGGGACGGAGGGCTGAATGTGAAGCTCCTTATGTTTTGCCTTATGCTACTTGAATCGCTTTTAAAACCGGATTGCGGAGTTCGGGGGTATATGAAATTGACATTTTGTAATGTTATTTGGGGGGGGATTTGTTGAAAATGTGCAGCTCCACGGATTGTTGGCGAATTGGGGCACAGTAGTGGCTTCACAACGAGGATGTGGGATAACTAGTTCTTCAAGGCGGATTCCTCAACGTGGCGGTGTCTGTTGATTACCATTTTTTTGATTCTTGTATTGGGAGCTCTCACTCTACATCGCCTTATCACCTCCATCATGGAGCACCAAGAGGGGGTAATCAAAAATGGACAAATTTGAAATTCTATCAAAACTCAAGAAAAGATCGTACCCGGGGGCTTAGTGCACCCTGCTGCTGTAAGGTTTATTCAAATTCAGTCTGAATTGCATGAAAATCACCACTAAATTGAGTTCGTTCATGAATTTTGAATTAAATTTGTCCAGAAGTTCAGGTCTTTGTGGTCGTCTAGGCGTAGTGAGTAGATTTCCACACTCAAAGGTCCAGGTTCGATTCCCGGCTGAACACCTCGAGTTTTTCACGGCACAACCTTTTTCGAGCTGCTGACAACAGTCAAAGAGTAATACTGTCTGGCTTCTCAAACTTCGGCATTCAAAGCCGACAAAAAACTGTAAGTTCCTTCTACTCCTGAGAGAGAACAGTGACGCGCACAACACGAGTAGTTGATGAGCACGCTTGGCCCTTGCCCCTTGTGGACTGTAGCGCGACCCAATTATTATTATTATTATTAGAAGTTCACTTTTCAGGTCGTCTGTTCCAAGACTGAAACAGAGTTCTAATGAGCAAGCCACCTTCAGCGTTGTAGACGCTTGTCGGAGTACATAGTACCGTGCACACTGTAGAGGTCACTGTTGGTTTTTTTTCCTTGAGATGCCATCAATGAAAGCAGGACCAAAATTCGCGCTCAGAACTTTCCAATCAAATGCGTTTGATTTCGCTTTTCATGATTTTCAGATTTGTGTATCACTAGCCAGACAGGATAGGGATGAGCCAGCTGGGTCTTTTGAGAAAGCGCGTTGTTGATCATTCTCTCTAAAGCTCAAAAACTTGTGCGGATGACAATGGCTTGGTGCGGTACTCATATTATTTTTCAGTTAACAGACAACGTTTTTGACTATCAAAGTTGTCGCTGCCCACTTTGAACTCGTTTGCCGCCAGACGTATTTAAGTCACTTTAATTTTAAACACATCCAAGGCCTCATGGCGGACTCGTTCTACTCGTGAAATCACGTCAATGTCATTTACGCTTGACAGCAGCGGAACTTATTTCTCGCAGATCGTAACTCTGGCATTGGCCTGCGGGTTCAGCACAGTTTTTTTAAGAATGATGTTAAGGAAGTCACTTGTCGCCTTGCCTATAACTTTCCTTGACATTGAAGGTCTTGGTGAGTTCATATCCACCTCTAAGAAGCACTGATATTCCTCCATTGTCATTTGCCGAGTTTCCTGCCAAATGTGGACATGACAGAGAACAGCTCGTCCCTGTGCACGTTTATACGATATATTGATGGTGGGTGTCGATTTCCATGTGGGTATTTCCTCGGACCTGCCGAAGTCTAGAATTCTGGTATATGATGGGTTTCCCTGCGCTGTAACCACACTGACGAGGATTTTGAAAATTGTACACGAATGGTCTGAGCCCTTTCCACAAGGCGGAAGAGTACTGTACGCGATGTAAAAGAGGCTTATTCCTCTATTCTCTCATTGGGATAGTATAAGGTGCCTTAGCCCCCCCCCCCCTCCATATCTTTTGGGCAGCGTAGACTCTACTCAAATTCCACTCATCGAGCATGCTTGCCTCTAACCATATTTTAGAGATGCTAATGCATGCGTTTAACAAGCTCACCTAAAACTGCTTTGAAGCTCCATCAATATGTTTGGCCTCAATATCGATATTGCGGTTTTCATATTGCGAAGATCTCAGGGACAGAATTCTCAAATCCTGCTGTTAGGCATAAGGTTCCATTCTATGTGGTAAGATTCCTTCTCGTCCTTACAGAATGAAACCTTGTTCCTAACAGCAGGATTTGCCTTTGTCACGTTGGTTGATGAAACTTTTACGAATTCTTACCATCGAATTGGATATCACTATGTGCTCAAAGTTCTAAATTTCAACGAAGGTCGATCCGCGGTCAATATTCACCGGTCATATGCTTTCCGGCAAATTGTCTCCAGCTGCTTTGAAGTTCGTATTGCCTTGTTTGCCGTCAATGTCGGTTTTGACGAATTGACATCGTTCAGGGCTGAGGGAAGAAATTCCTTCTCATCCACATTGAATGGAACATTTCTCCTAATGTTTGGCTTGGTCAGTTTGGTTGATTAGACTTTTGCGAATTCTCACCATCGAATGGGGCTCACTACGTGCTCAACTTTCCAGTAGCAACGAATGTTGATCCGTGGCCAATATACACCGGTCGTATGCTTTTCAGCAGATCGCGTCCAGCTGCTTGTTTGGCATCAATGTCGGTATTGCCGCCTTGACAACATTCAGGTCTAAGGGAAAGAAATCCTTCTCGTTCACATTGAATTGAACATTTCGCCTAATATTTGGCTTTGTCACATTCGTGGATGAGATTTTTAAGAATTTTCACCATCGAATGGGACTTCTCTTCGAGTTCAACGTTCCAATTTTAACGAGCGATAAGTGTCCTACATGCACCGGTCATATGCCTTCAAGCAAAAGTGGAATAAGACGAATGTAGACGACTAGTACAGTGAGAATGATTTTTCATGACCAAGTCATTACGTTGTTGCACATTTATCCTACCTCTGTTCAATAGATTTTTTAGCATTTGTAAGTGTGGTCGTCGTGGCGTAGTGGGTAGAGTGCAACGCTCACACGCCGAAGGGTCTAGGTTCGACTCCCAGTTCAACACCAATTTTTCCAATATTTTATGGCACCACCTCTTTCGAGCTGCTGACAACACTCAAAGGGTACCAACTGTCTAAGAAAGCTTCACAAACTTCGCCATTCGGAGTCGGCAAAAAACTAAAGGTCCCTTCTACTCGTGAGAGAACAAAAGCGCGTACAACATGAGTAGTTGATGAGCAAGCTAGGCCCTGGTCTCCCTTTGGACTGTAGCGCCAACAATTATTATTAAGTGTTGTGCAGATACGAATTACCGACTCCAGGCAGGAATTACAACAGAAATAAATGACTACCAAATTTGCACAAATGTTTCGTTACACAAAAACTGCTATTATGAGTAAGTCAGCTGAATTCCTCCATTTCAAGAACTTACCCGCAATACCCGCCGCGCTAGAAGTGCATATCAGTTCACCTTTGAGCCCACACTCGAATGTACAGTTAGGTTCAGAAACTCGGTCTTCAGTTAAATTTAGAAACTCGGTCTTCAGCCGCACCACACGAATAAGGAATGCTTGGTCCGGCGGATCTTTTTCTCCCTATTACAATCCATGTGCGCTTTAAGTCAATGTACATCAGCATTTCCTTTCCCTCTCTCTCTTTATACCACCGTCCCTTGATGTAACTTAATCCCGGTCACTTCCAGATACCAAAGTAAATAAATTCTTAGGAAAATGTTTTTTATTATTGGCGCGCGCCTATTATAAAAAACATTTTCGGCGAGTTGTGTAATTTTTCCATTCATTTGTTTGGAAATGCGACTCTAAAACTCTTTGCAAATTTTAGACTTCACATCTAAGGGCTAGAGGTTTAGGATTCTTGATTTATGGCAACGTATCCACATGGGCATCGTGGCGTAGTTGGTAGAGTGCGAAGCTCACACGCCGAAGTGTCTAGGTTCGATTCACGGCGCGGCATCTTTCGAGCTGCCGACAACACTCAAAGGGTAATAACTGTCTAAGATAGCTTCTCAAACTTCACCGTTCGGAGTCGGCAAAGAACTGTAGGTCCCTTCTACTCGTGAGAGAACAGTAGCGCGCACAACACAACTTGGCCCTGGTCCCCCTGTGGACTGTCGCGCCAACAATTACAAATTTTATTATCTACGCAAACATACTTCATTCACTGAACATTGAAATGTTCAACATTCTGATACGGTAAGGAAGAAATTTGTTCATGGTTAGTTCAGGGTCGATGTAGGTACATAGGCTGCAAACCTTCAGCTTGGTCACTGACAATGCAAAGGTGCATTTCGCGTTCGATAATGACATTGAACAGTTAGCCAGCCCACCCTTGTTCCCCAATCCATTCTCAAAGTTCTCGTCGAATATTCGTCAAAAGGTGAGAATCGAAAGCAAAGTCCTTGATTCGGCCTGATGAGTCCAAACAAGACAACAGCAGAGAAATGAATTCTATTCAGAATTTCAATACCGTTTCAGCTGCAGTTTATCCGTGCTTTCATCTGCTCTCTGCTCCACCTTACATCGCTCTATCAGAGACTCGGTCAAGTTTAATTTGTGAAAACGAAGATAAAAAGCAAATTAATTAATTTCTCGATGCAAGCACAAACAACGCACAAAGCCGGCTATTTAGGGAATCCTTTTCAATTCGAAAAATTCAAACAATATGTGTTTCGATGCGAGCAGTGAAAGAACGCGAAACATGCTTGTGAACCGGGGAGCAGATATAACCGAAGTCAACATCACCTCACAGAGCTACAGTGGGACCATGCCTCGCTTTGGCGGGAATAAATTTGAAAAGCCATTGTTTTGAACTATGTTTGGAAACAACTCAAGTGTCGCATACGTGTTAATGTTTCGATCGCTTTGGTTTCACCATGTTTAAGGGGCTTGCCTACAACAAGTGACTGCGCACAATGGCTTAAGGGGTTATTATTGTTTTTTGTTTTTCAATTTTTTTTTATTTTATAGTTTTTCTAATTCAGTTAGTCTAGCTAGAAAAATACTTGAACTAGTTATATTAATTATAATTCTTAATAATGATATTACTGGCCTTTCGCGGGCACTCCAAGTTCATCGAATCTTTTCTTATATTTAACAGCCATTCAGCGTGTGTGATTTTTTTCGTTTTAATTTTAACGACAATTTTTACAAATTTTTTACTAAAAAATAGAAAATTTAGCAATCTAATTTCTTTTTTATAAAACTAAGTACATACTGTAAAAAGCTATATTACATTTTTTTTGTTTTGTTTTATTTATTTTTTACTTTTTTTTATTTTTTTATTTTTTAGAATGGTACTATCCTATTTTACCTAACCTATAAGGTGTACCGGTATGAAGTTAGCATCATGATACAAGTGTCTCGATAGGGAACATTTGTTGCGAACGAGCCTTAATTTTGTTTTTGTTTGTTTGCTATGACATCTGTGAAAGATATTTAGTATACATCAATTCAATGAACAGACAACATCATATTTTTTCATCGTGTTTAAAATGTCGAATCTTGTAACAGAAAGTGATGATTTGCGGAAAGCGTTAATTTTTTGTTTATGCTGCAGAGTCTCATGGAATGCTTGTCAAGGCATATGGTGATCAATCTCTATCAGAAGCAACATGCAAAAGATGGTTTCAACGGTTCAGAAATAATGATTTTGATGTGAGAAATTAAGAACGTGGAAGACCACCAAAAAAGTTTGAAGACGCCGAATTGCAAACGATATTGGATGGAGATGACAGTTTGAGGCAAAAGCAAATGACAGCAATGTTATATGTTGTACAATAAACAATTTCTGACCGTTTAAAAGCTATGGGAAGTATCCAAAAGTGTGGAAAATTGGTGCCACATGAATTGAATGAAAGACAGATGAAAAACCGGAAAAACACTTGTGAAATTTTGCTTCAAAGACACGAAAGAAAATCGGTTTTGCATCGGATTGTTACTGGCGATGAAAAATGGATTTATTTTAAGAATCCTAAATGGAAAAAATCATGGGATAATCTGGGACAACCATCAACATCGACTGCAAAACCAGATCGATTCGGCAAGAAGACAATGCTGTGTGTTTGGTGTGACCAAAAAGGTGAGCTGTACCACGAGCTCCTAGAACCTGGTGAAACCGTTAACACTGATCGCTGCCGACAAAAAATAATCAATTTGAACCATGCATTGACCGAGAAATGATCAGAATGGGCCGGCAGTCACGGCTAGGTAATTTTGCTCCATGACAATGCACCTGCACAGAAAACAAACCCGGTTCAGCATACAATCAAAATACTTGGCTGGGAGCAGCTACGCCACCCGCCGTATCCACCAGGCTTGGCTCCTTCCGACTACCATTTGTTTTCATCGATGGGACACGCATTGGCTGAGCAGCACTTTGATTTCTACGAGGAGGTCCAAAATTGGGTGTATGATTGGTTTGCTTTAAAAGACGAACAATTTTATTGGCGTGGTATTCACAAATTGCCAGAAAGGTGGTTAAAATGTGTATGAAACAATGGCCAATACTTTGAATAAAATGTTTTTACTTTCCCATTATTACTTAGTGTTTTATTTTCAAACCGGTATACCTGGTATTTGTTTTCTTGTAACGTATTAACCCATCCTACCTAACCTATCATAAATGTAAATTGGTCGTAGGGGACCAACAATATGCATTCTAAGCTGACAGCAGCTGGGACACTTGATGTGGCTCTAGGCACCAATACAAATGCATATTCCTTTCCACCTCATTCCTGTTGTGAATGAGAATGGATCTTCGAAGATCACCCGAACTTACGATTATTAATAATAATAATAATATAATAATAATTGTTGGCGCGACAGTCCACAGGGGACCAGAGCCTAGCTGGCTCATCAACTACTCGTGCTGTGCGCGCTACTGTTCTCTCACGAGTAGAAGGGACCTACAGTTTTTTGCCGACTCCAAACGGTGAAGTTTGAGAAGCTTTCTTAGACAAGCAGTACTCTTTGAGTGTTGTCAGCAGCTCGAAAGAGGTGGTGCCATGAAAAAATTCGAGGTGTTCAGCCGGGAATCGTACCTAGATCCTTCGGCGTGTGAGCGTCGCACTCTAACCACTACGCCACGGCGGCCACACTTACGATTATGAAAGGTTCAATATTCGCTTTCTTAAACCACCCCGATCAAGATTCAAATTTCATGAGGCACCTGAACTCTTTCCAGGACACTCGGCTTATGAGCCTTGCTCTCTGATCAACGAAGCTTCCTCTGCACTTGGGGGTAACACATAAGGGCCGTCACGTCAAGTTTTTATCACCTTTACAGCTCATCCAGACAACGTTCGGCAGAAGATTCAACTTCTTCACAATTGTACCGATCATGCAGTGACAAGCACCGAATTTAGATCTGTTTAGTTCCGAGTGGGTCAATTTAAGGTCAAATGGTAGTCCCCAAACATGTCCAATGGATGACTGGATAACTATGAGAGCCGTTCCTGCACCTGATCTTCAGTCGGTGTATAGAGATTTCTCAGGCTTTCCATTTTTATCAGTGGCGGAGTAGAGCAGCAGAGAACACTCTTGTTATGATTTGATACAATATTTCTGCTTTTAGCAGTCTTTGACAGACTTGAAGGAAACGGATGTTCTATCAAACGCCATCAGGTGTACTCAACTGTCTATGCAGACCGCTTTGTGGCAGAACTTGCGCGGCTTCTTCAAGACACAGAACTCTTCCTGAAAGAATGTAAGAAATGGTCGGTCAATCAGTTGATTTTTTCTTCCTTTTCATCTCATGCAGGACTTTCGCTCGCTTGGAGTCGTTTGTCAAAGGCAAAAAAGGCATTGGGCTTTCCTCCATCGTCCCTCTTTAGCGTTGAGTTTAGGAAATTTTATCAAAAGCTGGACTCGAGAGTGCCATAGTCCAATGCAGTCCTTTAGCTTTATTGACTTAAAGCCTACTCATACAGGCGAGTATAATTCGTATAATCTGAGTGATAAGCTTTTGGAAAAATTCTTCATAAGAAATCGCTTGAAATGCTTATGATGTGCACAACCTATGCTCACACTGCAGGAATTTCTAGTAGAAAATGTTAATTGTCACTAAGGAGCTTTTCCTTTTCGACCAGATTAAGTGGATGTGGCAAGATTACTTAAGACCACTTAGTGCACGATGGGAACTAATGTGAGCCACTTGCCACTCATATGCCCAACCCTCCAAATAAATCCAGTTTATTCCTTGAGGAATTTTCTTATGTTTCCTATTCCGTCATCAGCTAGTATATCTGGATGGTTGAAAACAGTAGTTGTGGAATTTGGTTTTACGTGATCACCTGCCGTCAAGGCCTTATACCAAGGGGTCCATACACCCATAGTCAGGAGAACGCCGACTAACTCCTTGGGAGCTATCCCAAGTACCAATCTGAATTCTTGTTTTAGGGGACAGTCACTCCTCCTCAGTGAGGAGCGAGGTCTTTCTCACACCTCTGCTGTTCTGTAGGTCACAGCACCCGGTTGAATGCAACTCCACATCGAGTGCAGCTCCAATCGAAATTCCCATAACCATATGACCTAATCCGACCCAGGTGACTGGGGCAGATCAGATCATATAGCACGGTTGACTTCTTCCGTATTCCCCCCGCTATTTGGGTATAAACATAACACAGCCACCACGATACTCGCACAAGTGGACTGACCACACGGTCAGGCTCAAACCGAAGTTCCAGGGTCTCCTGGCCTCCCGTGGTACCTGAATATAGCCTCTGGTCGAGCTTCGCAACTGTGTTGCTCTCGGCAGGATTCCTTAACATCCAGGACCGATGACCTATAGTCCTATTCTACCCAAACTATGCCGTAAAGGCAGCCATTCTAGCCCCACGTCTGCTGAAAGCTTCCCTAGATTAGGAGAGAGCAGTATAGTCTAATCGTAGATAACTCAATTAGTAAGGCGGTAGACAACGGTCATTTCTTCATTCTCAGTCTCAGCCACATCGAAAGAAGTAATTATTTCCACGCCTTGAAAAGCACACCTGTTTTCAGGCGACCGTCATATTTGCCTTCCCTAACGGAAAAATTCAGCATTCGATCGCCTGCCTGTCCTGTAATAATACAGGCACCCAGTAATGTGTAACCTCCAGTCAGCACTCCCTGGGGCATAACTAAACACTTTTGCTTTCGAAAAAAAAAATGCGTTGTGATGGCCACGGACTTTCTCCTGTCACGCTTATTCTTTGGCTCCTTCACTTCATAAGGAAGTTGCATCTAACTGGCTCATTTTTTGCTCTTCTTATAGATGAGATGGTGTAGACATATATGCAGCTACATCTTCTAGCAAAGCTGTATTTAAATGAGCGACTCGTGCAATCCTAAAGTTCCAAGATCCCAAAGTCTCAAAAGGCCCAATTTTTAAGGTCTATCGACCTATCCAAAATCTGTGCGTTTCAAATTTTTTAGCATTTTGGAACTTGGTCACCAAGTTAAAGAGATAATGCTACTTTTAGCCAATTGCCCCTAAATCAAAAAGCCACGAAGACTTGGAGCGAAACGCCGATTGATGTGTGATTGACTTTTGTGCTGAGGACCTGGTAGACGGCGCTCATTGAAAGTGTATACGCATGCGTTTGGCAGTTTCAACACAAGGCTACTTTTAGCCAGTTTCCCCTTAATCAAAAAGCCACGAAGACTTGAAGCGAAACGCCGATTGATGTGCGATTGAGTTTTGTGCTGAGGATTTGGTAGAGGGCGCTAATTAAAAGTGTATGCGCTACGTTTGGAAGTTTGAGCACAAGGCTACTTTTAGCCAAATGCCCCTAAATCAAAGAGCAATCGAAGACT
The DNA here is from genome assembly GCA_955652365.1 of Eristalinus aeneus. Lineage (NCBI taxonomy): Eukaryota > Metazoa > Arthropoda > Insecta > Diptera > Syrphidae > Eristalinus > Eristalinus aeneus. The sequence goes on along the minus strand of OY019130.1, from coordinate 108,129,591 downwards.
TGAAGAGAAACGCCGATTGATGTGCGATTGAATTTTGTGCTGAGGACTTGGTAGAGGGCGCTCATTGAAAGTGTATGCGCATGCGTTTGGCAGTTTGAACACAAGGCTGCTTTTAGCCAGTTTCCCCATAGTCAAAAAGCCATGAAGACTTGAAGAGAAACGCCGATTGATGTGCGATTGAGTTTTGTGCTGAGGACCTGGTAGACGGCGCTCATTGAAAGTGTATACGCATGCGTTTGGCAGTTTCAACACAAGGCTACTTTTAGCCAGTTTCCCCTTAATCAAAAAGCCACGAAGACTTGAAGCGAAACGCCGATTGATGTGCGATTGAGTTTTGTGCTGAGGACTTGGTAGAGGGCGCTCATTGAATGTGTATGCGCATGCGTTTGGCAGTTTGAACACAAGGCTGCTTTTAGCCAGTTTCCCCATAATCAAAAAGCCACGAAGACTTGAAGCGAAACGCCGATTGATGTGCGATTGAGTATGAGCTCATTGAAAGTGTATGCGCATACGTCTGGCAGCCGTGCACAACGGACTAAATATGTCTTCAAATCCGTATTTGGCATATAAAATTCCTTTTCAAAAACATCTTTGAATCGCAAAGAAACAAAAAACAAAGCTTAGCAAACCTTTGTCAAACTTTTGCAGACAATGAAATTCATTCCACATAAGTGCTTCCTATTTTATTGTTAGCTTTCAGCCGTTCAATTTCGTCTTTCCCAACAAACGAACTGTCCCACTGTGCCGCTCGCCTTGACTCGTTTGCAAAGAGATAACGCTGAACTTTAAGGACGACGTGTCACGTAGCCGCTCTCGAAGCAAATATATGCAAGGAAAATAAAAATCACATGAATTCGATTTGAATTTAATTATAAGGCGATTGAATTAATGCATTCATTGTGCTGTGTGCGCGAGTGTTCCAGGATGCGGGCACTCTCGCTGAATGCGAAAATCATTTCTATGCATTTTTTTTACTTGTGTTCCATTCGTATTCGGAGTGAACGCTTTGTATGGCAACGCCAACGACGGAGGCCGACGAACAAACGTACAAAAGGGATACAAATATGTATCCTTTTGTGGGACTTGATTGAAGAATATACTTAATTTATATGCGGTAGGCTTATGGTTATGATTATGTGACAATACGTCGGGGCTTTGCCATTGTCTGCTCCGTTGTCGGCTTTGACGACTGACTCGAGAGACAGATGGGGGGATTACGAACGATGGGGGGATTACATTATGACATGGGCGCGGGTGTTAACACTCCTGTTAACAGGGGCGAAAAGGATAAAGGACTATTATTCAAAGTAATTACTGTGCGGGAAAAGGAAATTGTATGCACAGTATAAATCAACGGAACAACGTCCACTTGAGACGTTTGAATGACTTCTTGAGTACAGGCGGAGGCTTCTCACAGTTTTATTGCGGGAGTACGCATATTAATGTATTGTCGGGGGGCCCTCATAACTGACGCATTCTATTGAGCGCCCAAAACAAGCACTACGCAGATCAAGTGATTCTCTTCAATGAGTGATGAGAGGCGAACCTTAGAAGTTCATAACCTCTCTTATTCAGGCGGGCACACATCCATCCATCACCATCAGTGGAGGTTGATGGATTTAGTTTGCTGAGTCTGACGTGAATTTCGATGGTCTTCACATTGGTTGTTGACGGCGACAGGACGCGTGTTGGATTATTGGCGCATTTATTAGGCAGGTAATAGGAACGTTCTCTTATCGCTCTGATTGCAAATGTACTTCATGTGCTGCCTGCTCCTGCCAATGACTAGGATTAGAAAGGATAACAGGGTTCATTTCCATTTGAAAAAAAAAATTGTACAACGTCAGAAACTGTGTGATAGTTACAACAACGGAGATTTTCCTGTGGAAAAACAAACATTTCTTGCTAAGCAAGTTTTGAGATGCACACAAGCGGAGAAAGACCCCAGCCAATGCAGCCAGCTGGCGAGAAAACGTGCCACCCAGACTATAGCGTAACACGAAGAAGAAGAAGTTTTGAGACTCGTGTCAGTTTAGTCTCTTTCATGCATTACCAATCTACCATGGGCCTTTCAGCCTTTTGACAGTTGAACAGGCTTCAGAGCTGCATGGTGACTTCTTTTCTTTCTTTTGATCATGCCCATTTCGCGCGTGGAAGCAAATGTTATTGAATGTGTTACTAGATGGCGCCACCTGCAAGTTGTGGTTGATCTTGGAAGCGATTACGTACTTCATTGGAAAAGTGTGACATTTGCCGGCAACAACTAGCGTGCCTGAGCGTCTGTTTACAACAAAAAAAAAAAAAAACATTTGGCAGACTTTTTGCAAATTGTTGGATTTTCTTAAACAAACACCAGTTTTGATTTATATTTTAATTATACAAAACCTGCAGCTTAAACCTGACGAATTCTTAATATTGAAAGTTCTCTGGCCGATTAGTCGTGAAGAAAGTGGTTTCGACGCTTCGGAAGTGGTTATATATTCGTCGAAGACAATGAGCGTCCTTGCATTCTTCACAGCCCAAGAAGTTTGGTGTTTGTACATGTGGAATTGAAAATTTCACTGGATGGGGATCCACGTAAAACGCACAGTGAACTTGCAGAACCGTTGGGACTGACACAGCAAACAAATTCCGTTCAAATGCAAGGAAATTGTTTGATACTGAGAGATTTTTCACTTCGCAGCTGCTTCTTGAAAGACATTAAACGAAAAAATCTTTGCAAAGGAACGTGGCTGAAGATGAAAATTGCATAAACTACGATCAATCGAAGAACGTCTGTAAGGTCTGGTCAATAGGTTCCCTCACCGTCTACATCGACACCAAAAAATCCACGGTTCAAAGGGAATACTCCGGATATGGTGGGAAGAGACGGGTGTGATGAGCTATGAGATGCAAAACCATTGAGAGGAAAAGTAGTCGTCTGCGATTAATGGGTTTGAGCACTGCATTGCGTCTCACTCAGTGAACATATCATAATTCCGTGGGGGACATGCTTCGAAAGGAATGCGGAAGAACTGCTACCGGAATAATCCTTTAATGAGAGAAATGGTAAACAGGTTGTCTTGCCCCTGTTTTCTGGCAACCATGTAGGTGGGGCTACACTCGTCCCAATCAGTTAGAGAACAAGTCCCTTAAGGAAAAGTTTGTCTCTACCGGAAAGCCAACTGGAACGGCCAAAACAACTTTTTTAGGGATTTTAACTGGTCACTAGCTTCCTCGATGTTGACGTGGGTGCCGCAGCTGGTATGATTACGAAAAAATTTTTGTCGAGTATTCCTTCATTCTTCACAGAGTGAAGAATATCCAACCTCAGACAAACGCGTGGTGCGACTCGAGCTGAGGCAATCAGGTTGAGAGAAATAAGCTGCCGGACTTTCAAAGCCAATCCTTCTGACAAAAAACCGAAAGAAGTTCAAAAGGGCCCGAAAAAGATTGCAATGCATTTCGTTGGGAACAGACAACCTGCAGACCGATGAAAGAATAAATTTAAGAAATGAAACGAGAATAAATAATTACATTTACAAATAACAACTTCTTATTTAACTGCGGATATGTCTACAGAACTGTACAACAATTGGATTGAGAGTGCAAAAGTTTCTCTCTGCAGCCAGAAGTCATCGCCTCGGTATCTTTCAATGCGACGATAGGTCCAAAAAAATGTGCAACAACCTCTATGTAAAAAACATGGAACGGCGGAGGGTCCAGTGCATCGGGTGGTGTATCGGTTTGACTTAGGCCCGGGACATCGTGCGATGTTTGGCTTTGATTCAGGCCCGGTACTTGGAGCGATGTTTGGCCTTGAGTTCAAGGTCAGTAAAGTTTGGTTCAGGAAGATTTACACCAGTGACGAAAAGTAATGTGCCAGACCAAAACAGCATTCACATAAGGTTGTCAAATATCTTCCGCTTTTTTGCTCTTCATTCAATGCTTCATAAAATTGTTACAGTGATCGGGTTAAGTTTACAAATGCGCCGTTTGTTCGATAATCTGTTTCCATCTAGACGGCAACTTCATAATACCCCCCTCGTAAAGTCCCCCTCCTTATTTGCGAAGAACTCGAACAGCCATTTTTCACAAGCGCCTTTTGAGTTCAACTTCACACCACCTAGGGCGTTCGCCATGGACAGGAACAGGTGGTAATCGCTTAGCGCTTTGTCCGGGCTACATGGTGGATGTGATAAAACCTTTCATCGGAGGTCTTGTAGCTTCTTAGGAATCATCAACGAAGTGTGTGGTCTGGCGTTATCCTAGTGGAACACTACACCCTTCCTGTTGGCCAATTCTGGGCGCTTCTAGTCGATCGCCCGCTTCAAGCGGTCCAGTTGTTCACAGTAGATGGTAGATTTAAGCGTCTGGCCATATGGGAGCAGCTCACAGTGGATAATTCCGTTCCAATCCCATGAAACATACGGCAAAACCTTCCTGGTCGTTAATCCCGGCTTGGCCACCGTTTGGGACGATTCATCGGCATTCAAACACGACCGTTTTCGCTTGATATTGTCAAATGTGAACAATTTTTCCTCGCCAGTCACCATCCGCTTCAAAAATGCGTGGAGTTCGTTCCATTTCAGCAGCAGGCGTTGATTCGGTCCAGAAGGTTTTTATGCGTCGAATCATGCGACACTCAAACATCGAGCTTTTTTTGTATCCAGCCTTCTGCAGATGATTTGAAATAGTTTGGTGACTAACTTCCCTTTCCTGGGCGTTGTCACGAGATACCACATGCCGGTCTAACTCGATGATTTTCATGATTCGTTCGGTATTCGTCGTCACAGGTCTTCCGCCGGTTGGCTTATCCATGGTGTCGTTTTCACCGGCTCTAAATAGTCGAAACCATTCCTCCGCCGTTCGAAGTGATAGAGTTCCATACTCCAAAACACCATTAATCTCGTAGAACTTTTTTCTAGTTCTCTCTCTCTCTTTAACGAAGGAAAACTTTGAAAAAGCGAGAATTTCGGCGTTAGTGAACTCCATGTTTACACGTCTATAACTGCTGAAAGCAATATTCAAACTAATCATGCATAGCGACGTTTTGTAGGTTATGTCAAGACCTTTCAAATGATGAATAACATTGCCAGATATGAGCTCTGTAGCGCTTTGAACATAGCCGGAAATTTCAAAAGACAAAAAGGCGGAAGGGAGATATGTGTTCATCCTTTCTCGACCCTACACAACCGGAAAATTCAAAAGACGAAAAGGAAGGGAGATATTTCACAACCTTATAAGTCGTGTTTAATTTTCCTATTATTAAAAGTTGTGTGGTCGCCGTGGCGTAGTGGGTAGAGTGCGACGCTCACACGCCGAAGGGTCTAGGTTCGACTCCCAGTTCAACACCAATTTTTCCAATATTTCACGGCACCACCTCTTTCGAGCTGCTGACAACACTCAAAGAGTAATAACTGTCTAAGAAAGCTTCTCAAATTTCGCCGTTCGGAGTCGGCAAAAAACTGTAGGTCCCTTCTACTCATGAGAGAACAGAAGCGCGCACAACACGAGTAGTTGATGAGCAAGCTAGGTCCTAGTCCCCCTTTGGACTGTAGCGCCAACAATTATTATTATTATGTTTAAAAGTTGACGCAGAAAGTGCTACAACGCAAATGTTTTGCTGCCCTTAAGACTTTGCTTTGTAAAAATGAAAAGGCTTTGTAAGAAACGTAAAGAATTCCGCCTCGTCTTCAATTCCTACAGTCATTTGTAATGACATTGCAGCTGCCAGCTCTTTGGACAAAGCAAATCTCTTAGCTGCACATTTTGAAGCCAGCTCAACGCCTTCTAATTGTTGTTTGTTAGTGCCTGTACACGAGAGCATAAAATGTTCCATGGGACAAGTTCATTTTCTCACTGAAAAATACTCAAAGATCAAGAGTACTCTAGGGTACTCAAAGATCGAGACATACACAAATCCGCTAACGTTCTATCCCCCTGTTCTTCCAAAGAGGTGTTCTTCTAAGCTGGCAAATCCACCGCGTAAGCTTTTACATTTGTCCTATTTTTTAGGGCTCTATCCGAGTACGTGGAAAACAGCATTTGTCCAGGCCGCCCCTAAATAGGGCGAATCATCATCACCCACGTCCTATCGAATCATAGCACTTAGTCCCTACTGTCTATGCTCACGGAAACGCTGTTAAATCGTCAGCTTATGAAATATCTTGAAACCCGAAAGTGTCTTAATGACCGGCAATACGGCTTCCGCAGCATCATGTCCACTGGTGATTTCATGACATATTTCACCGAAAAATGGGACCAATCTTTGCACAATGTAGGAGAAATCAAGGCCGCTGCGCTTGATATTTTAAAAGCATTTGGCAGAGTCTCGCATCAGGCTCCCTTTTTGAAAATGCGTGCAAAGATGCGTGGGACCAACCTTTGCACAATGTAGGAGAAATCAAGATCGTTGCGTTTGACATTTCAAACGCATTTGGCAGAGTCTCGCATCAGGCTCCCTTTTTGAAAATGAGGCGATGAATCACTTCTTCGAACCGGTCAATACAAGTTGTATTAAATGGGTTCAAGTCTGATATTCACCATATTCACTTAATTCCGGTCACTAAAGGGTATAAACAATCCCTTTAGTGCGCGCAAATTATAAAAAAAATTCAAAACCAGCAGACAGCCACTTTAACCTATCTTGTCATCTGTGGGTTGTTTTAAATCCCATATGCGGGGTCTTTCGATGGATGGATACCCAACGAGTGAGAAACATGCTGCAGCACTGAAGACAATGTTGTACACAGTCTATTGTCGGATGACGACGCAAGGACCCTATCTACAATCGCGCAAATAGTAAGCCGGATTCAATTGTTGCCTAGATTGGACTCAATAAAGCCGGAGATGTAAAGTCAAGTGCAAAATACTGGATTGCGTTCGGACGGGAAATGATTGGAAAAATTTAAGACTAGTTGAGCATCAGAATGATGCCTAGGTCTAACGACATCAGTAGCAATTTCACTCTCTTTCTTTCATCAATTGTTAGTCGACTGTCAAAAGTCGTCGAATTCGCAATCAGTTTTAACAATTTTGCAGACTTGGTCAACCAAAAAGCGATCTACTTTCGTAAATGGCCACTGTTAAACTAATCTAGAGACGCTTCAAACGACACTGGAATTCGGTGGTTAAACGGTGAAACCACGAAGTGAATGAATGATTATGCAATCGCTTAGCCTCACGTGCACAACCGCACAAACTTCATCTGCACTCGTCTAAGACTTCACCCTTTCACAGTTCGAACGCGACATGTCTTCCACTTAATCTTTTGCTCCTGATAGTCCCTTTGACCCTCTCTTTGAAATCTCAAACGCGGCACCCCCTCTCCACAACAGCAAAAACTTAAAGTAATTCATTATCAACTCCTTACAAAAAATATCAAATGACACCAGGACACCTCTGAAAAATTCATTTCAGACACTTTTCAACCTTAAAAATGCAAAACGTCCCCTAAATAATTTATTCGAAAACTTTTGCCGACTCCTGCGAAAGGTGTTCGGGTCGACGGCAAAGAAGAGCATCTCCACAGTCAGACACCGAAGGTGGCTTAACTGAAATTAGGGTTCAAGATATCGCCTTAAAGTCACCGGTGGCGCCCGGTGTCCGGCGGACACAAGCAGAGATTATCGATCAGTGAAAAACTTTTCACATTACACAGCCACACATGTGTGACAATGGGTTGTCCTTTTGTGGGTCCCGCATTCGTCCCACTGCTCGCTCGGATGGATGCGAATTGACAACCATCAGCCTGACATTGCTTTGCATTCACTGGTTCTGATTTGCAGCATATTTGCCGCCTCTCGTCGCCCCCGGGTATCTTCCGCTCAGACTTCAATTTTCTTCAATCCTCATACGAGACGACGGCAGTGTGTGCTTGACGGATACATAATCAGATATTCGGAAAAGAACCCAACAAACCGAATGTGGAGCGCAGGATAATGACGAGTGGAACGGCGACAGTAGCCGAAGGTGTGCAGAGGAACGGCGGTGAATTCAAATCAAAATTTAACCTCACTCAGTGAACATATCATAACTCCGAGGGGGACCCGCTCCAAAAGGGATGCGGAAGGACTGCGACCGGAATAATCTTTTAATGTCAGAAATGACAAGAAGGTCGTCTCGTCCTTGTTCTCCGGCAACCATGCACGTGGGGCTTCCCCGGAAAATATTTGTCGTACGTACCTTCTTATCTATTCGTTTGCGGGCGACTGCCTGATTTTCCCTCCTGTCCTCCTGAGGTCTCTCGAAAACATCGATAACGATAGGTGAACCTGCAAAAGGCAAGCCCGAGGACGTGTATTCGACTGCGATCATCTCGTCGTCGGCTGTCCAAATAGAAGGGGTGCACACATCAAAGAGTGCTCGCTGGGTAACTCCTCTCTGAAGCCTCCCTGTGGGTCACATCGTAAGCCGAAGGAGGAGGTACGTGACCTGCTCACATATTGTTTCTGTCGACACATACTTGTGCGCACAAAGCGTCCCATGTTCGGCGACAAAAATCCTCCTCGGCAGACGGAAACGGACAATCCTCTCCCAATTGTGTTTCCGGGGCGAGCGTGTGAGTGCTGTAATGATGCTGTTCACAAGTTCGACTGCAGCATAAGCTCGGACACTCTTAGCTGACCGAAGCATACGTTATTAGGGTTTCGTGCACGTGTGCAATAGCCTACGTTTCGGTGTCCCGTGTCGTCCGTGGTCTGTTGGTCATGGTCAGTAGTTCTGGCGGCTGCGGTCGGTTCCTGCTTTACTCTGTGTCAGCGTCAGAGATGCAAAAGTTGAGTTATTGTCTGTGGATGAGGGCAGCGGCTTATGGCTGGCTGCTCGCAATGTGAATGAGTGGTTGGACCGACAGTGTGCTCCGTGTGTGAAATGATGGCTAACCTCTGCAAGGGAGGTGCAGGCTTCAAACAAATAAAAGTGCACTTGACAAGGAATCTGTGTGCTGTTCCATTGAAAACAGCGGTTGCTGGATAAAGGACATCACTTATGCTCGAGTTATTGAGTGCATTCGGTTTGTCTGGTAAGTGACGGAAATTCATTGTTATTGCGAAATGGACAAGCGAAGCCTCGAAGTGTGTGTGACTTTAAGAAAGCTTCTCCTACAAGTCGTAGACTTTTGGTGCCATTTTAGCATTTTTTGAGCAACTAAACTGTGGGTGGTGACCATTGATTTGTCAGTCGACTTCTCGATGGCGACGGTTCCCTAAAGCTTGTCTCCTTATGAGCGGTAATGGTAGGGGTAGGGTTCACCTTGCAGTGACGTGATTTGCTATAGATTTCGAAAGCTATTCATACTCGGGCTTGAAGCAAGAGCTCGGGCTTGAAGCAAGAGCTCGGGCTTGAAGCAAGAGCTCGGGCTTGAAGAAAGAGCTCGGGCTTGACGCAAGAGCTCGGGCTTGAAGCAAGAGCTCGGGCTTGACGCAAGAGCTCGGGCTTGAAGCCAGCTCAGGGATGAAGGAGAATTATATATCTCTGAGCCTTGAGATGCAATTCCTTAAAATTTTTGTACATTTAAAACTATCAACTGTAGAGTTTGGCTGGCTGTAGAGAATTTTCGCAGAACCCTATACGCCAGTTGGAGATCAGCTGGTTAAGCGCATGCAATCTGTTGCATAAAGTTCACATAGAAATTGGATAACCTGTAGTGAAGTCCCACTTGGTGGTTCGAATTCGTCAATGTCTTTTCAACCAACCTGACAAAGCCAAACATTAGAAGAAATGTTCGCTTCAATGTGGATGAGAAGGAATTCCTTCCCTCAGACCTGAACGATGTCTACTCGGCAATACCGACATTGATGGCAAACAAGGTAACTAGAGCTTCAAAGCAGATGGAAACGAACTGGAGGAAAGCATCTAACCGGTGCATAAAAGCCGCAGATTAACCTTCGTTGAAACTGGAACGTTGAGAACGTAGTGAGCCCCATTCGATGGTGAGAATTCGCAAAAGTCTCATCAACCAACGTGACAAAGCCTTATCCTGCTGATAGGCACAAGGTTCCATACTATGTGGACGAGAAGGAATTCTTTCACTCAGGCCTGAACGATGTCAAGGCGGCAATACCGCCATTGATACCAAACACGGCAGCTAGAGCTTCAAAGCAGCTGGAGGCGATCTGCTGGAAAGCATACGATCGGAGTATGTTGGCCGAGGATCGACCTCCAATGAAATTGGAATGTTGAACAACTAGTGAAATCGATAGTGAAAATTCGCAAAAGTCTCATCAACCAGCTTGACAAAACCAAATCTTGCTGTAAGGCACAAGGTCCCATTGAACGGAGATCTCGGAAGATGTGGAGACCGTAACATCAATACTGAGGCGAAACAAATGGATGGAGCTTCAAAGCAGTTTGGTTATGAGCATCGTAAAACGCATGCGTCAGCATCTCTAAAATGTGGTTAGTGGAAAGCATGCCCGATGAGTGCAATCTTTGTAAAGTCTACGCAGAAAAGCGGAGAGGAGGACACCTCCAACAAGCCGACAGACGCTGTCGAAGAATTAATCCCCTTTACACAGCGTACGAGATCCTCTCTACCGTTTTGTGTTAAGGCCTCAAACCATTCGTGAACATTTTAAAGATCCTCATAATTGTGGTTACAGAGCAGGAAAGCGCATCGTACACCAGATTCCCGAACTGCGGCAGGTCCTAACAAATACCCACGAAGAGCAAATCGACTCCCACTAACAATATATCGATTTAAATGCCGAATATCACAATGTAGGCCGTATATCACTACAGTGGCCACCATGGCGTAGTGGGTAGAGTGCGACACTTAAACGCCGAAGGTCCGGGTTCGATTCCCAGTTGAATACTTCGAATTTTTCACGGCACCACGTCTTTCGAGCTGCTAAAACACACAAAGAGTAATAAGAAAAAGCTTCTCAAACTTCGCCGTTTGTAGCATAAAGCGTTTCGGCATAAAACTGTAGGTTCTACTCGTAAGAGAACAGTAGCTCTCTCAACACGTGTTGTTGATGATCAAGCTAGGCTCTGGTCCCCCTGTGGACTGTCGCGCAATCCAATTATTATATCACAACGTGCGTAGGGAAGAGCCTTCCTGTGTCATGTCTAAATTTAGCGGTTCTACCAAACTCGGCAGATGACAATGGAGGAACTACCAGTGCTTCTTGGAGGCGGCAACGAACTCGCTAAGATCTAAAAGTTAAAAAAAAGCTGTAGGCAAGGCGACAAGTGACTTCCTTAACATCATCCTTAAGGAAACTGTGCTCAACCCGCAAGCCAATGCTAGAGGCACGATATGCGAGAAATAAATTCCAGTGCTGGCAAGCGTGAACGAAATTAACGTGATTTAACGAGCCCAGCGAGACAGAAATGAGGCTTTGCATGTGACTTAATTAAAAGCGACTTAAATGAGTCTGGCCCTAAATGAGGGCAAAATGGGCAGCGACAACTTTGAGAGTCAAGAACGTTGTCTATAAACTGAAAAATAACCTGAACACCGCACTAAGCCACTGCCATCGCACAATTCTTTGAGCTTCAGAGAGAATAGAGCAACAACGCGCTTCCTCAAAAGATCCATCTGCAATCGCCTAAAACCTTTATCATCTCTGTCTTGTCTGACTTATGGTGCAGAGACCTGAAGGTCATTAAAAGCGAAATTGGACCCTTTTGATTTGTCGAAAATCAAAACGTCTGTTTGCGAATCTTGGACATGCTTGAGTCCATGGCATGTCAAGGAAAAAATCAATGGCCAATTCAACGGCCTGTGTGTTGACATGATCCTTGTCAAGCGTTTGCGGATTGGATGGAAAATAATAATAATTGGGTAGCGCGATATTCCACAAAGAGACCAGGGTCTAGTTTCCTCATTAATTACTCGTGTTGTGCGTGCTACTGTTTTCTCAAGAGTAGAAGGTACTTACAGTTCTTTTGCCGACTCCGAACGTTGAAGTTTGAGAAGCTTTTTTCGAGAGCTATTACGAAGGTTGCCTTTTACATTTCGGGATTGAACAACCCTAGTGTTGCAATCTGGCGACAGCCAGCTATATCGTAAAGTTTACACTTTTTAAGTAATACGTACTCAGAAGGTTTTGACATATGAGTGCTATTTGTGTTGTTTACAGTAACTTAAACGATTCATCTCGCCCAAAAAATCTGATGAAATCGTGAACATTTTAGTGCGATTATTTCTTATAACTTTCGAGGTAGATTAACTCAACAACAGTGCTGAGATGAACTTAATTCAGTTCTTGGTGATGAAGCTATATCAAGGACCAGTGTTTGTCAATGGCATGGTGAACTCAACCGAGGTCGTAGCTCACTCCAAGACGAATTTTGTCAAGGTCGTCCAAATCAGTTCAGTTCCGGAAACCATTGCTGCTGTGCACTAACTAATATTGCAAGACCGTCATGTGACCTATCGAGAGATTGGGACAATCTTAGGCATTAGTGGGACCAGCATACATTCAATATTGCATGAACACTTGACCGTCAAAAAAATTTATTCGCGTTGGATCCCAAACAATCTGTCAACTTCGAAACACGTCTATAACATCGTGACAGGCGATAAATCGTGGATTTACGCGTATGAGCCCGAAAATAAATAGCAGTCGACTGTATGGGTGTTTTAAATTGAGCCAAATCGAACAAAAGTTGCTCGCGCACAAAGCACTTCCAAGCAAATGGTCGCCTGTTCTTTCGGAAAAACTGGACATGTCACAACCGTACCATTGGAACAACGCAGAACAGTCGATTATGAGTGGTACACAAACATTTGTTTGCCAGTTGTCTTACAAGAAATCAGGAAAACCAACCGACCAAGACGGATCACTCTTCACCACGACAATGCGAGCTCTCACACATCGGCTCAAACAACTGCATTTTTGAGCGCTCAAAACATCGATTTAATGAGTCATCCGCCGTATAGTCCTGACTTGACACCGAATGACTTCTTTTTATTCCCGTACGTAAAAATCAAAATGAAAGGTCACCGTTTTCCGACACCTGAAGAAGCGGTTGATGCGCTCAGAATGCATGTTTTGGAGATACCTCAATCAGAGTGGCAAAAGTGCTTCGTCAGTTGGTTCAAGCGCATGCAAAAGTGTATAGATCTTAATGGGGAACATTTTGAGAAACAATAAAGCTATTTTTGATGATTAATATTTGCTTTTGTTCTCTAATCCCGAAATAGAAAAGGCAACCCTCATACTCGTGAGGGAACAGTGGCGCGCATAACACGAGTAGTTGATGAGCACGCTAGGTCTTTGTCCCCTTGTGGACTGTAGCGTCACCTAATTATTATTATTACATAAAAATCAAGAAATTTGGGTGCCGTGTGAGTTGAAGCAGAGAGCTGTCAAAGGCGACGTCTTGGAACTGCTTTTCGAAAGACTTAAGGAAACAATTTATGAATCGGACCGTGAGTTAAGTCCATCCACCTTTCGATAATAACAAATAGCTTAAAAAAGAAAATCTATGCAAACCCTGGTGAACCTGTTCGATCATTGTCTTCATCGATGCCAAACATCCACTGTTCAAAGGCTACATATGGTGGGTACAGACGGGTGTGGTATACCAAAAAAATGATAATAAAAATATATATAATTGGATGGCGCGACAGTCCGCAAAAGGACCAGGGCCTAGCTTGCTCATCAACAGTTTCTTGCCGACTCCGAACGGCTGAGTTTGAGAAGCTTTTTCTTAGGCAGTATTACTCCTTGATTGTTGTCAGCAGCTCGAAAGAGGTAGTGCCGTGAAATGCGAGATGATCAGCCGGGAATCGAACCCGAACCTTCGGCGTCTGAATGTCGCACTCTACCCACTAAGCCACGGCGTCCACTGCTAGATTGCAAAGTTATGTAAAAAAGATGGAGAACATAGTTCCGTTCCTTTAAGTCTTTCAATCCAAGACGTTAGAAGAGCGCCACAGAGAACGAACTCATCTAATAATGCACATTCATCTGTGTAAGGACCTCAACCAACATGGGGTGCTAGTCTGCAGGCAGCTGGCAAGAGACTGTGCGTGTTCTAGGGGCACTTAGCCTGGGACCCAGATCTGCCTTCGTCTTTTGTACTGTCGCGTATCAAAATACACGTGGCGAATTTTTGTCCGTACCGTGAAATTGTTTGTCGGTCCTGTAGCGAGGTAAAAGAAATTCAGTTCTTATGCACTTTAAATTTTGTAAATTGGCCAAGAAGAAGAAGTGTTACTCAAATGGCACATTTAGGTGTCTTTTCAGGGTCAACTAGTAGTACTTTCTATAGCACACAACCGGCAAAATTTAAACTAACAGTCAGACCTTTTGGGGTAATTGAAGAAAAAGTTGTAAAAGTAGTAGAATACCGCCCCCGTCGATGTGTATTCGTGATTGAAGAAGAAAAATGTGTGCTGTAGGCGGTTACTGCTGCTTGTTGCTTAAAAGCTGACGTCCCTTACATGACCATTTAGCTCTTTGCTTACGTTGTTCTGTCGATATGGTATTTCGCAATTTCAAAAGATGAAAACGGCCACAGTCTTCTTTTCTTTTCAATTCGTGCATGGAAACCAAAGGACCTCTTGCACTTCTACTTACCACAAGGTCCACTCTTCAGCTTTTGAAAGAATCTTTCCTCTTCTGTTTTACCTCAGATTCTGTTTTACAAACAAATCTCTTCCTACCACACAGGGCATCACTTTCAAAAGATCAGGTTCCTGGAAAACGTCAAACAACGAAACCCTTTGTTCCCCAGCTTACTTACTAACCCCTCCCCAAGAGTAAACGTCGGCTCCGCAGGGGAACTTCTGGAATCGTTCCCCATGTAGCGCCACCCTTTGTTGCAAAGCCGTACACTAGCACAATATACGTCAATTTTAATTAAACAACTACCTACTTACGATCGCCGTCGGGAACTTACCTGCAAAGAGAAACAATTTTCGCATTAGAGAGGAGTAATTGTTTGGTGATGAGAAAAAAACATAAAGAAAAGGAATTATCAACGGCAACAAAGGCCAACAGATACTCAAAAGGTTGAATGTGCATCCCCTTGCTCGCATCCCCAAGCAGCCAACCGTCAAATATCGCCCTAACCCAACCATAAATAGAGCGAATAACAAACGAAACCAACCGCAATCCTTCTCTCATTTTACAATTTTGTGGCACATTTGCAGTAAATTGCTCCTAACGGCATAAATAACATGAAACACCAGAGAACGGCGAAACGAACCAGCAATGAGAGTGAAGGCAAAAAAATTTGTTCTTCCTTTTGTTCACGTTCCCTTACAAATCCTAGCCAATTTGAAATTTCCGGTTGACTTTTCGGCTTCTCGCGAAAGTGATGAAAATGAACCGCACTTCACCGACAGCTACATGAGTACGAGGGAGGGAGAGAATATCCTTGGGAGCGCTACAAATGCGAATAAGATCACTTCATGGGCATGAACCCTTTTTTCTCCCTCTTTTCATTTTCTTCGTGCGGTGAGTGTCTGTGTTCGTGCTGGGAATGTGGCTGCTGCTTCTGCGGGGGATAAAAAAAAAACCAAAGGATCCACACACACACAGGATGTGCGACTAGATTTCGCCTGGGGAGGGTGACGGCGCGGCGAGAAATGGGACAGGGCTTGGTGTGCGGGAGAATTAACTGCAGGCGTCGAGGGGGTGAAGTGAGACGATTTAAACGAACGCAAAAGACGATGCGGCGTAATTGTAATTGTTTTCTTCCTCCCCGCGGGCCTGGACGGTTGGTAATGAATTAGACGGCTCATGAGCATACTTCAAGGGCGATTACGCTCCCTAACGCTGCTGGCTGTAATGTGAGCTTTGCAAGAAAATCAAATGGAATGGTCGGAGTGGTGGGTGCTGGGAATGGTTTGTTTGACTTGTGAATGGCTACAAGTACATCTGCTGATTTTGGCCTTATGTCGGCTTGTGTGAGGGTATTGAATGTCAAAGATTGCGACGGGATGTTCAAGAAAACGTATCGGGGAAACTGAAAGGTGACCCTTTGGCATTCTCTGGATTCCCTTTGATTGGCTTTAAAGGATTTCCTGGTAACCAGTTCGGTCATGTGTATTTCTTTCTTCCAGTGCCGTGGAAAGTTTTTCTTAGAACTGGTGGTTGAGGGTTATGTAGGCAGGCAGGTGTAAATTTGTTTGGATGTGAAATCCAATGTGAATCGCTACTGATGGCTGAGACCATTTTTGTAGTGCTGAAGACCACCTCTATGCCACAGTGGTGGGAAAGCAAATGAGCTCTTCAGAGTTGGACTACGTTGCGAAATTTCGGTCTCAAGATTGACGAGTGGGACGAGTTTGATTGAGTTCTACAAGCCAGTTTAAGGTCAAAAAGTTATAAAGAAAGAAGAAAACTTAAGCCTGACCTAGGTTTGACTTAGGTGTAGTGCATTGTGGTCGACTATTTGCTTCAGGCTTTGTGTTGCTCAAATATCTTTGTCAGGAGGAATAAGCTCTCATACCGGTAGACGACTGCCTCTCCTACCTAGCTTCAAAAAACGGTCCGTCTTGGCTTCACAGGGATTTTTCTTGTCACGCCGGCCTGCGCATTTGATTCGTTGATGAATCTTCTTTCACTTGATTTTATGTAAACATGATGGCATATACAATCAAAGCCTTCTTCCAATTCAAAAGAAATGACGTTTGGTCCAACTTGCACTGGAGCTAACCCACAAGGTCTGTTCCCATGCGAGGACGTCAATAACCCAGGTACGCCGCTGATACAAAGGTGACATTTTATGGGTCTAGCAGTGGCTTTGGCCAAAATCTAAGCCAGGAAGGGAATATATGATGAATAAATAGAAAAGACGACAGCCAGGCTTAAGGCTTTACATAATCCGCTGATTTTGTAGGAATGATTATGAAGGAATGCAAGTCTTTCCTCAATTTAGTCGGCAAACTAAATTTATTAAAACTTTTCAGTGTCTCGGGACACTTTTGGGCTCCTGAACACACGGGTCATGGAACAGCAATATTGCACTGCAAAGATTGAAAGATGCTCGCATTGCCCGAACACATCTTGGAACTGTCCGAGTTTCTGTTCTGGGCTCCCATCAATAATTGGGTCTCCGGCAGGGAGACATGGCATGACTCTCAAGAATGAAGGCTGATCGAGCTCATTCTCCAAAACGGCAATAAGAAATATGCGGCATCTCTGCTACCTCTATAGAGAAAAGACTGCGTCTGGCATACAAAGGGGGCCTTTGCTAAGCACTTAAGTTTGCTTATTCTACGTAATGAAACATACGGCGAAGGCTGCAGAGAAGGCGAACACCTTTCGGACTACTTCCTTGGTCATTGTACCGTTATTGATCGGATTCCGCAGCCTGAGGGGAAGCTCTAATCTCTTTATGATAGAAGTGCTTGCTAGCATTCCTTCGAAAACTCAAGAAGAGGCACTGAATGTAAGAGGTAGACTAAATTTGAGTGATCCCGTGTAGTTTCCCTAAACCTTCCACAATAACAAGAAACCATATCTAAGCGACTGACGTACTTAGACTCAAGGATGAGGATATTTATCTTTATCTCCAAGCGACTGAGATATTTAGACTCAAGGAAGAATTATTTTGACATTGCATCATCCATACTCTTGGAATCCTTCTGTTGGCTATATGGCTTTACGCCTTTTTCGTATGTGTCAGCACATCCCTTCCGCTAGTGTTCCTTTAGAGTTCATTTCCTGGAACAGACTAACGCGAACTTGGTCTGAGAAGCTTTCCTCTTCTTTTGTTGCTTCCTCTTCAGAAGACCTCATTCACGGTATAATCACTCAACATGGTCATAAAACAAGAGGAGTTGAAGAAAACGAAATTTGTCCTGGAGTGCGGTTGTTTGTAATGTAAGTCTTAACAGTAAGTAGAAAATAAACAAATACATTTTAAAACCAAAAAAAAATCAGTCTTTACAGCAAAATGTTCTTAAGTTTGGCTTAATCTGTACCCAAATCAGTGACAAAGACACTTCTTCTTCAGTTCTTCTTCTTTAGTTCTCCTTCTTCTTGTCGTGGCGCAACAGTTCGGAGTGGACCTGGGCCTATCAACATGCCAACATGCCTCTCCAACCAGCACGATCATTCACCAGCTGCCTCCAGCTCCACACTCCAAGTTGGCTGACGGGCTTCTCCACTTGTATGCGCCACCTTATCCTTCTCCGTCCTCTGTTGCATTCTCCCAATGGCTCAGATTTGAAGACTTCTTCTTTAGTTAATAATTATAATAATATCTCTTTACAGTCCACAGGGCTAGCTTGCTCATCAACTACTCGTGTTGTGCGCTCTACTGTTCTCTCGCGAGTGGAAGGGACCTACAGTTTTTTTGCCGACTCCGACGGGTGAAATTTGAGAAGATTTCTTATATAGTTATTAATCTTTGAGTGTTGTGAGCAGCTCGAAAGAGGTGGTGCCGTGAACAATTAGAGGTGTTCAGCCGAGAATCGAACCTAGACTATTCGGCGTGTGAGCGTCGCACTCTACCCACTACGCCATGCTGCCACTTCTCCTTTAGTTACAGTTAGTTAATTACAGTCCGAGGTGGATCTGGAACGTCCTCCCGCAGGCTATATTCGCTTCAGTATGCCAGTATGACAAGTTGATTGGCGCCGCTGTGGCGTAGTGGGGAGAGTACGACACTCACACGCTGAATATGCAGGTTCGATTCCCGGCTAAACACGTCGCATTATTTAGTCACGGCCTCTTTCGAGCTGCTAACCACACTGGGAGACGACCACACTAAAGGAGTAATAACTGCATAAGGAAAAGCTTCTCAAACTTCGCCGTTGAGAGTCGGCAAAAAACTGTAGGTTCTTTCTACTCGTGAGAGAACCACAGCGCGCACAAGTAGTTCATACTCAAGCTTGTCCCTGGTCCCTCTGTAGACTGTGGCGTCAATAAATTTTTTTCCAAGTTGATTAGGATTTTTCTTCAAATGCGCACTCTATCTGTTTCGAATTTGCACTCAATGACTCGTAACCAAAGACTTTTCGGAGCAATTGTCCAACAATTCCATCATATCACCAATTAAATCATTGTAGCCTTAGATCCTTTACAACGACCCCACCACAAACATTTAAAGAAAATCAATGTACTCTCTTTCGCTGCATAGCGCTCTTGGTCACCGCAAGTATATAGCAAAAAATCAATCTGCTTTCTTACTTTGCATAGGGATCTAGGAAACTCATTCAGAATATATCAACTTGCGGCCTATAGAGATCGCAGTTCAATTTTCCCCTCCAAATGTCATTAACACTATCTTACTTACTTATTTGGCTAAAGTCCCTTAAAGGGTCCAAGTCAAAGGCTGCTTTCCATTCTTGACGATCCTTGGCAGGCTCCTTTCAAGAGTATAGATCACGTTGTCCTGCGTGCGGCATCACTCGGTCCGTTTATCGAATGTTTTCTTTCCTTTCCTTCTCGAGAACGGATGTAGGGCTTCAAAGGCCCTCAATGCATTCTGTTCTGTCGTTTCCTTGCATTCTGGACAACATCCAATTCTTGGTACAACACGTAGAGTTCGGAGTGTTTTCCTCTATACGCTTACCTCGCAAGGAACCATATTTGATGCGAAATTTCTCTTCGGAGGGTACCAAGAATCTGCTCCACCGTTTTGCACATCATCCAGTACTAACCTTCCTATACAACGGAGGATAAGGGCATACTCAAAATCGGCTATAGAACCATCCCCGCGCACATTGACCAACTGTCTTCTCGTCCACTTGGAATAACTTCCAGGGTTTTTGTGCTAAAGAGTAGGAGAGGAAGTTGTGCAATGTAAGTTTGCTGATCCATTTGGATCTACACGGCAATGATAAGACCACTTCTCTCTTGTACATCAGTCGTTTGGTGGAACAAGCTTTCGCGCAAATACGTGACTGCTGCTTTCTCCAAGTTTCAAAGAACAGTTTGTCTCGACTGCACAGGGGCTTTCCCCAGCACGTCTGGCTCTGCTATTGATGCTCTGATTAATATCCCTTCCTTGATCTCCACATCATGGGACGTACACTCAAGGCCATCTCTCGATTAAAATGGAATGGTCTTTGGTTACACTCGCACTGGAGCCTTGATCGCCTCGCACACCGCATCTCCTATGACACTACTCTCATGGACATGCCGTCTGATGCGAGGTCGCCAATAATACAGTTGCGACGCTTATACAAAGTCGACTTTACCCGTGTCCAGGACTGGCTCTAGCCAGAAACTGAACCGGGAAAGGAATCTATTCGAATTTTCACGGACGGCTCCAAGGTAACGGAGGGTTCTGGAGCTGGGGCCGTCGTGGAAAACGACAACATTAAACTTCACACCTTCTTAGGTAATTTCGCGTCGGTCTTCCGGGCGGAAGCCTTCGGGATCCTAATGGCCACCAACTATATTGTTAAGTATAGGTGGAAGGGAAGATGTATATGCGTTTGATGCGATAGTCAAGCTGTGCTCAAGGCCTTACTGATGCCTTTAACCACTTCCAAGATAGTTAAAGAATGCAAGCTTCTTTTAATTCGGTCGGCAGGCTGAATTCGCTAAGACTTGTCTGGGTCCCACGGGTCATCACGGGATCCTGGGAAACGAAACTGCCGATGAACTAGCTAGGCTTGTTTCAGCAGAGGCATTCGTAGGGCCCGAACCCACGTGGGATTACCCGCGTCCCTGGTCAGGGCCTCCGTCGATGGTTGGGTACCCCCATAGCACAACCTGAGATTGCGTGACTCTCTAGGATGCAGGGTGACCAAGAGTATGCTCCCAAACGTCAGCAACAAATCCGCGTCTTTTCTGATACCTTTGGGCAGAAACGAGTGCACACGACTTGTCGGCGTACTAACGGGACACTTCACCTTCGCTATGCACCTGAGTCAGCTTGGGCTTAGTGATTTCCTTCGAAAAACCAAGAACTTACTCTAAATGAAGGTTACTGCCTGTTAGTACAATGGACCAGTATTTGAGTCTGAGCGCTCGAGTGTAGTTAATCCCAACCTCCAGCAAAAAAACAAAACAAAAAAAAATTATGCACGCTTCTATGCTGTCCTGCGAGCAAGGGATCTTTTGCTAAAATGCTTCTTGATATCAAAGAAACTGCGACTGACTAGAGTAACTCTGCCCTTCAGTGGTAGGATTGATTAATTCTGTTGCCCGGGTTGCTCATTGTTTACGCTGCCACCTGTTAAGCATTGTCCGAGACAACAATTCGGCGTGTGCTTCCACAATTGCAAACTGTACTTGCAAACCGCCCAGTTCGGAGTCGGCAACAAACTGTAGGTCCGTTCTACTCGTGAGAGAACAGTAGCGCGCACAACTCGAGTAGTTGATGAGCACGCTAGGCCCTGGTGCCCCTGTGGACTTTCGCGCCAACAATTATTATTTTTTTTTTCAAACCGCTAGACCACATATTTCGTTGTCGATAGAAGCTAAGAGCCACGTTTGTAGGGCGAGTGAAACAAGTATAGGCGTATCCTGCACTACGACTTTTTACCAGAATGTCAGACGATCAACGACAACTATTTTAGGAAACGTGAAGTCGTTTGCATGAATGCCAAGAATTTCTGAAAAAATGTCCAATGCAAAAATCCCTCGTTGTCTGTTTGATTCATTGCTATGACCGTTCCGAAGAATAAGAACGAAGTGGAACTAAATTCAGCTGTCGAAGTCGAATAATGGAAAAACCCAAAATAGCTTCAAGGACCATTCCTCCGGAATCGGGTCCGAGGATTTTGAGAAGATGAAGTAAGCCCTGGCGCGAGTGTGTCTCAGCCCGCTGACTGCATTTTGAAGAGAGAAGGAGCGCAGTCGTCTGTGAAAAAATACCAGGAATTTGTTAATTTGTGGAGTCTTTAACATGAAGTCAAGGAGATCGTTAGTGGTGGCCCCCACAAGCAGTAAATGAAACTCAATGCACTCCCTCACGGTGTAAAGGGCTCCAGGAAACTCAAGCAGAATACTTTGTAAGAGCGCTAGCTTTACACCCATCTGTCATCATCTGCGTTCCTTTACTCTGCAGGTGACGTCTCCTCGGCTTTGGCTTGTGCCGCTAGCAAATCAGAATTCATATGCATAGGCGGAGTTGGGAGCCCTAATCGACGAATAAAAATACCTGTCGGTCCGTACTTCATTATAATTCGTGACACTTGGGATGTTCTCGTCGAAGAAGCGCTTCACACTTTCTGATTGCCTGAATCCATCGAGTCTTTGTGACAAAAAAGAAACGCCAACACCCGCACTTACAATCGTTTTGCATGTCATTTGAATGGCAAAAGGAGAACATCTCCAAGATAAAGTAGTAATAGCCCAGGCTGGGAGTAAGGAGAAATAAATCCTCCCTCACACTGAAGTCCTTCAAGGACTCCCTCCCTTCTCGCACGCAGACACAAGCCGAGCGTAGACCAAATTGAATGGCGACATCATTGAAAGGGATGTGTTATTTAAAGCCGTAAATGAAACAATTTAGCCGCACGACGACTTCGACACATCCCCACACGTACGCTGCTGTCGCTTTCGCTTCGGGGTACCTATCTAGTCCTGCCCGCCGTCTCTGCCGTCACCATACGCATTATATGAGCCGCCTTTGAATCGGTTACGACATTTTTTGCCGCTCGTCCTTCGTCGACGTGAATTTTCTGCCTCTTATCCGCAGGGTATCGCAACTTTTTTTATGTCCTTTAAAATGCTCAACAAAGAGGTAGAGGCTTCACATAGGACGAAGGACGAAGTACGAAGGACGGCAAAAAATGCAAAGAATTCCCACACATACACAGACACACGCACTTCCAGCAAGCGAAAGACATTTGGGGGAATTTATTTTGCAATGTGCCACTTTCGTTTGTTTTATTTCTTCCTTTCGATTTGTCTGGTGGCATTCGTGCCTCTGCTCATCTAGTCGTGTATTTTGTGCTGTACAGTAAATGGCGGGGGATGGGCCGGCTGTTGAGCGGCAGCACTATTGCACAAAGGATCGGGGATATCTTTTGATACATTTGCCAGGCGATGAGCGTTTGAGCGCACAGTAGAGACGGCACGGTGGCGGCTGCTGCAAAGGTAGCGGTAGCAGCAACAACGACAACGGATAAGGAATAAAGGATAACAAGGAAGGCAACCTTTTTTCACGGTGAATCTCAAATGAATTGAAATTTTATTCGAATGTTTGGGAACACTTTACGCGGCAGCCCTTCTTTCGTTTTTATGCTCTTCGTTGAATTTTGTTCTTTTTCTTCCCTTGGCATGCCCGTTCCTTTGTGCATAACTTAGGGCGAATAGTGCCGTGGTGGGTAATTCTTGGGAAACTATGGTCGACCTAGGGTTGAGAATATCGGTATCGATTCGATCGTTATGTGAAAAAATTGGAAATTTATTTTCACCTCGACTGGGGCCGCTCGGAGGTTTTCAATCATTTTGTGAAATAGTGAACAGTTGGCTGGATGGTGGGGGCAATTGGCAGTTACACGCAAAATGTGTGTTTGGAGTGTACGTCGAATGAGGTGATGTAATGGAGGTTGGAAGCAGTTCTGTTCCACATACGCCACAGTCACTCGGAGTGGGTCTTATGTTCAAATCTAGATCAAATTCTCTTCTTAAATTTGTTTTGTATCGACGTGACTGGGTGAATTTCAAGCGGAAAAGGAAGACGTCCAATGAAATCTGTGATCATGTGGAAGGCGTTTAAATTGAGCCACGGCGCCTTGCACTTTGCACTCAATTGAACTTTCCTTTAACTTCTTACTCGCAGCTCTGGCGTAGGACATTGCGAATACTTTATGTATTCTTAGGAGTGCTACATAAGGATGAGAATAGCACATATACGTTCTTTGTGTACGATCTCTCAACGCTTCTTTAAAGTGACACTTTAAGCCCGACAACTGAGGCACTAATACATGCAGCAGTCGCTGCAGTTTTAAGAAAATTTTTTGCAACCCACTGTATATTGCAGATCATGCAACGGATGTTAGCTGCTAATATTTTTTTAAAAACGAGCCACTCAACTTATTAGTTGAGTCACCCGAAGTCTTCAATGCTTTGTTTACTTTGTGTCTAAATACTCTGACCGCTATTCGCACGACGCTCAGTTGACAGGCCAATAAAGAAGCAATTGTCTGCATCTTAGTAATATAATGCTGGTCGCTGCGACAATATAAAAATAGAGTTCAAGTCATAGATTACATTTGCATGGGCTTACACCAGACTCAAACCAAATACACACAAAGGTAGCAACCCTGACGTTGTCTACAAAATCAACTGCAAGGGCAAAGACAACGAATCCTGCAATCTATGTTACATAGGTACCACCAAACAGTGTCCTCGTCGCAGACCAACTGGTCACGAATGAGACATAAACAACAGGAACTCAATGAAAACAGCATAAGCTAACCATTCCCTTCAGACAAACCATCTAACCGACCTTGATGATATTAAAATCCTGCAAACGGAAGAACATACTAACAAAAGGTACACCCTGGAAACCCTTCACGTAATCAAGACCAGGAGCAATATGAATAGGAAACAGGACATACAGAACATATCGGACGTATACTCAGCGCTTGTAACGGCTTAGACATATTGAATTTAAACTAAAATTCAAATTCCACATCATTCCAGATTGTTCTTCACACACAGAAGTGCTTAATATTTTGTTTTATTGTGAATATAGTTTTTCTGTGATAATTTTAAACAACATTTAGACTCTAACATCCACATCCACTTGTAACAACAACACAACTAATGTTAGTTTATTACTCATTTGTTAAATTGCATTGTTACTTTGTATGTATGTAAAATATTTTGTTTTATTGTTTCCCCTGATGAAGGCAGCAATCCCTGCCGAAACGTTGGGATAATAACAACGAACTAACCTGGTTTCATTTCAAGAAATGCAAATTGACACTCACCACCTATTCGTCGATTTCAAGGCTGTATATGACAGTGTGCATAGGGACGAGCTATACAGTGCCATGTCTAGTTTTGGCATTCCTACCAAACTCGTCAGACTGTATAGGATGACGATGGAGAACTCTCGCTGCTCCGTCAAGGTCGGTACCGAACTCACCGAGACCTTCAATGTCAAAAAACGTTTTAGACAAAGCGACGCACTGTCATGTGACTTCTTTAACATCATCCTCGAGAAGATCGTGCGTAACTCACAAGTCAACACCAGAGGCACGATCTTCCAGAAGTCAGTTCAATTGCTAGCTTACGCTGATGACATTGACGTGATTGGACGAACACAGCGAGCCGTCAATGAGGCGTTTGCTGGCATTGAAGCGGAAGCGCCTAAAATGTGTTTAGCGGTAAATGAGGGCAAAACGAAGTACATGCTGTCATCAAGGAAGGACACACAACATCGACGTCTCGGACGAAACTTCGAGGTAGTCAAGGACTTCGTCTACCTCGGCTCCGCGGTAAACAGGGACAACAACATCAGTACCGAAATCAAACTCAGAATCACTCTTGCCAACCGCTGTTTCTTTGGGCTCAAGAGGCAATTGAGTAATAAAGCCCTCTCTCGAAGGACTAAGCTCGCTTTATATAACAGGTTGATCATCCCCGTCCTACTATATGGCCCAGAATCTTGGACGTTAGCAAAGGCGGAAGAGGAATCCCTTATTCTTTTGAAGAGATCAGTTTTGCGTGCGATGTTTGGTCCTGTTTGCGTTAATGGCATTTGGAGGAGAAGATTTAATGACGAACTCTATAGGCTGTACAGCGACATGCGCCTGGTCAAGCGTCTACGGATACAACGCTTAAGATGGCTAGGCCATGTAGAGCGTATGGACTCCATTGCTCCGGCCCGAAAAGTCTTTGAATCCGAGCCATTGGGACAACGCAAGAGAGGACGACCTAGACTAAAGTGGAGAAGGACGTCAACCAACTTGGAGTGCGCAACTGGACATAGCTGGCGAAACATCGTGCTGGCTGGAGAGGCATATTGGTTGAGGCCCAGGTCCACCCCGGACTGTAGCGCCACAAGAAGAAGAAGAAGAAAGACCTGAATTCATTAAAAATCGATTGTGACCAAAAAAGCCGACGAAGAAGAAATAATAATAACTTATTTATTCAATTTCAACAAACAACTTTGATCCTTAGTTCAATTCGCAAAGTTTGACATTTTTGAGGTTATACGTACTCAGAACGTTTTGACATTCGAGCGCTATTTGTGTTGTTTACAGTAACTTAAAAGATTATTCTAGCCCAAAAAATGAAATTAAATAGTAAAAAGTTTCGTGCAGTATTTTTTACAACTTTCGATGTGGATTAACTCAACAACAGTGCATCGATGAACTTAATTCCATTTTTGGCGATGAAGCTCCATCAAGGAGTATTGTTTATCGATGGTATGGTGAGTTCAACTGAGGTCGTAGTTCACTCCAAGATGAATTTTGTGAAGGTCGCCAAAATCAGTTGTTGTTCTGGAAACCATTGATGCTGTGCGCCAACTGATATTGCAAGATCGTCATGTGACCTATCGTGAGATGTAGACAACCTTCTAATGTTCAGACTTCCTAATCATTGTAGCGTGTTCCAAGCAGAAGTAATGGTCATTCGCGAAGCACAGTCTTGGCTGAAGAGGAATTGTTACATATGTATAAGGGATTATTATGAATTGTATACAGAATGGATTTCTAATCATGCAACTGTGAATTAGTCTTATAATGAACAACTAGCTGTCAAAATTGGTATGAAATAGAACACTTCTTTTTTTGGCCTTGGATCGACAGTGCGGTTCCGTTCATCACATTTTTCTTGAGGGTTAGCAAATATCCAACAGGAATAGAATATCCTCAGCTGATATCCTTATTCTTACGGATAGTCTGGCTGCACTCAGGGCCCTGGAATCTGTCTCAACAGACACTAAGACGGTGATGAACTGCCGCACATCCTTAGATGAGATGGCTAAGCAGTTCAATATAAGCCTGTGATGGGTGCCAGGTCACAGAAACATTCCGGGCAACTGTCAATTAGACGAATTGGCCAGGCTAGCCACAACGCAACCACTACTTCAGGAACACGAACACCTCGGTATCCCTCTCGCCACATACAAGTCAGAACTGCACGTGAACGCGATCCATCAGACTAATCAAAGGTGGTCTAACCATAACCTTTGTCGTGTCTCCTAGGAGGTGTGGCCCTCTCTTGAACCCAAACGCTCCAGACTGCTACTGTCGCTCAAAAGATCAAACATAAGCCTGGTCATGGGAGCCATAATCGGGCACTGTCTAATCGGTGAACATGCTAGCAGGCTAGGGGCCCCTCAAACGATTTTTGCAGAAGCTGCAGGGATGAGGAAGAATCAGAAACTCTCCTACACCCGTTATGCGCATGCCCGGCGCTCTTGCGCCTCTGACACAAGCACTTTGGAAGCTATTTTCTCAACGGTCTACATGACCTCAATAAAACCATTTCGATTCGTTGAAGGAAATGCTCCAAAAATACAATCGCGGTGCTTCGAAGCACGTCTATGACACCGTGACAGGTGATGAATCGTGGATTTACGCGTGTGATCCCGAAAGTAAACATCAGTCGACTGCATGGGTGTTTCAAATTGAGCCAAATCCAACAAAAGTTGCTCGCGCACGAAGCATTTTCAAGCAAATGAAGGCCTGTTTTTTCGGAAAAACTGGACATGTCGCAACCGTAAGACTACAACAACGCAGAACAGTCAATTTTGAGTGGTACACAACCATTTATTGGGCAGTTGTCTTCTATCAGGAAAACCAACCGCCGAAGACGGATTACTCTTCACCACGACAATGCGAGTTCTCACACATCGGCTCAAACAACTGCATTTTTGATCCCTCAAAACATTGATTTGATGAGTCATCCACCGTAGAGTGCTGACTTGGCACCGAATGACTTCTTTTTATTCCCGTACGTAAAAAATGAAATGAGAGGTCACCGTTTTCCGACACCTGAAGAATCGGTTGATGCACTCAGAATGCATGTTTTGGAAATACCTCAATCAGAGTGGCAGAAGTCCTTCACCAATTGGTTCAAACGCATGCAAAAGTGTATAAATCTTAATGTGGAATATTTTGAAAAACATTAAAGCTATTTTCGATGATTAATATTTGTTTTGGTTCTCTAATCCCGAAATATAAAAGGCAACCCTCGTATTCGATCAATTTCAACAAACACCTTTAATCCTTAGTCCAACTCTTGAACTGGGTGCCCTAATCAAAAAACACGGAGCCATCATTATTGACAACACTTATTATTGTTTCACAAATGTAACCGTTCAGAGCCGGCACACAACTACAGGTCCATTTTACTTGTGAAAGGCCAATAGCACCCGCAACAATAGTAGTTGCTGGAAAAGCTGTACTCTGGCCCTTTTCCAGACTGCGGCACCATTTCGTTATTTTTATTTATTATTTTTACTATAACCAAACAGAATGGCAGCAAGGACGCTCTTTCAGTCCTGAACTAATTTAAAGTTGTTTGCTAATGTGGCAAACTTTTTGTTTCGAATTTTCTTCAAACTAGTGAACGCCTAATTGAAATCTTGACGTCTTAGCCACAGTTACCGTCGTAAAAGGGACGACGAGTGTAGCTCGAGTGAATATCAGACTCCGGAATTGTTGCGAAGGTTGAATTTAGCAGTGCTCTCGTTAGTTTCCAACTTTGTGAACGTTGTTTATGCGTGTAGACAAGGCATTCCAATTCTTGTCAGGGTTTGAACGGAAATGTGGCAGCTAATGTTATCAAAGTAAGCCATCATCTTAAAAATTCGTAGTTTGCAAAGAATCGTAAAGTGTCAAAGAATAAACGAAGAAATAACAATCGCAGGCGAAGAATTTTTATTTTGTGTTTGGGAGAGACCGGACAGATTATTGGCGACACTGAAGAAAGAGACTTGAGAGGACAGTCAGAATGAATGAGCTGAGTGAGTGACCAGCTTAGGATTGTAAATCAGCTGAGTGACCAGATTGGAATTGTAATCAATCGTAATTAGCAAGGCTTAAACTTCGACATAAGTGTCAAAGTCTAACGTTCCTTGTCAATAGCATTAAGAGCCGCTTGGAGTAAGTCGAGCGAATGTAAACCAATCAGTATCCATCGCTCATCAAGTACAGTGCAGTCGAACGCAAGCTGCACTCCCCGCCTCTCAGAGCTTCGATACCACAACGCCTCGCAGAGCATTCGGTACTTCAAGAGATAAATCGCATCAAGCTTCACAGGGAAAGTGTTTGAATAGTGCTGCAGTGCAATATTACACCGAAGCCCTGCATGTCATCTAAACGAAAACAAATTATACAGCCGCGCTGTCATGCGGTATCAGTTGCCTGTCTAAACGATGACTGCACCCCCTCCACTCGAGCTCCGCATATCCGATGCCTATTCCATCATCGGTTTTGAGCGCAAATTTTGCGTAAATTTCCATGTAATCCGGTGAAATTCCTTATTTAAATTATCCAATAACACGACGCCATAAATCTCGCATAGTCTGGCGGGCGTCACATGATTTTTATTTAAATCGTAATTACCAGACAAATGTAGAATGGAGGGCCGCGTGCGACCGCCGCTGCCATCAGACTGAACGGATGGCAGGAAATCCGACGGCGGGGCCCACGGGCGGGAAATGAATGTGAAAGCGACAGCGCCAGCGCCAGCGCTCTGTCACCGCATACGCCCCCACGTGTCCTTGTGCGTTTTACTGCAATTCGGTGTTAGTTCTGCTAAATTTATGGGTTAAACATTTATCCTGAGCACTGGGTATAGTATATTCCGATAGGATTTTATTTTTCCTTCTCCGCGTTATCCCTGCGTTTCGCAGTCGATTTTTAAAGGTTTCCTTTTTGGGGCCGTTGCGTTGTTGTGCTTCTCTTCGTCAGCCCTTGTAGGCCGTTAGATCTAGGGAGCATATTTATTTAAACTTCTTCTTTTCGTTTCCTCCTCCATCGGCACGGTAGACAGCCCAGAGAGGCAGAAAAAAAAATACATAACGGCACTTTTCAAATCATGATACAAGGCCAAATGTTCAGACACACATGCACACACTCGCATATGCCGCGGAATGGCAGCATGTCGGGGGCTATGAGCTGTTAGGCGCGTTGGGCTTTTAGCTCGATGAATTTTTCGGATATCCTCCCGAATGTCGGTTGAGAGGAGTTTTTTGTCGTTTTTGCGTTTTTGCTTCACATGCGTGCGATTAAACGGGCGTTATTGGATTTGGACTGTGGAGTGGGAGAGAATTGAAATTTATGAGCGAGCGTAACGATTAAAATTGGAGGGTGGCACTTAGTCCGGGGAGTTGAATAAGAATAATGTGCGTAAGGAGTTTAATTCACACTTGAAACATTCATGTGCGGAATTTGCTGCGCACACACGCTTTAAATGATGTTGGTGCTTGGTTCATATATATGTGTGCATTTATAAACATTTATAAATGAACAATAGCACCCTGAAGGTACATTGTAAACAGTGGGGAACATAAATTGTCTGCAAAGTCGCAGCAGGTCTTCCCAAAGCAGAATGCTATCAGAAAATGGTTAAAAATAAGATGAATTAGGATGCGACTCAGTTTTGAAGACTTTCTTAGGTGGAGTTAAAATGAGTGCTGCACTTAGGCCACTCTTAGATCGAGATTCCCGAATGGGATGTGCAGAGACCTTTCTCAGTTGTTCATCGTTTCAATGGCTGTGGAAGGAGAAGCCTCAGTCTACTCTGATAATCGAGTACCCAGACAACGTCCAAACCCCACGGGTCCCAGAAGGAAGGAAGCTCTTTTCGGTTATGAAGTCTACGAAGAGGTCTTGCGATGTTCACACGTGAGCAGTGGTGCACCCGCAGAGACACTTTAGCAACAAATAAAACAGGTGCTGATTACAGAAGAAGCTCACCCTGCTACTTGTGGAATAAGGATATCCAGAAGCTTAGGGCAGCTTGTCTTAAGGCACGAAGGAAATCACAGCGACCCAGACACAGATCAGACTTTCAAGAACGACTTCTGTAATTTAAGCTGGTGAAGCATGAGCTTGAAATAATAACAATTGTTGGCGCTACAGTCCAAAGGGGGAACAGGGCTTAGGTTGCTCATCAACTGCTTGTGTTGTGCGCGATACTGTTCTCTCACGAGTAGAAGGACTAGTTTTTTGTCGACTCCGAACGGCGAAATTTGGGAAGCTTTCTTAGACAGTTATTACTCTTTGAGTGTTGTCAGCAGCTCGAAAGAGGTAGTGCCGTGAAAAATTCGAAAAATTGGTGTTGAACTGGGAATCGAACCTACAACCTTCGGCGTGTGAGCGTCGCACTCTACCCACTACGCCACAGCGGCCACATGAGTTGGAAAAGGCCGTAAAAATAAGCAAAGCAACATGTTTCAAAAAAAACATTGTGACGAGGTCAACTTAGACTCTTGCGATGAAAAATAGTTAGGGGTTACAAAACAGATGATGGGAAATAGAGACACACTGTTGACCTACCCCAGGAAGTGAAGCATCTGATCCCACGAAGAACACCAATGGTAAGTATTTACTCGACGAGCATCTTCTTCTTACTTTGGCGCTACAGTCCGAGGTGGACTTGGGCCTCAACCAACATGCCTCTCCAGCCAGCACGATCTTTCACCAGCTGTCTCCAGTTGCGCACTTTAAGTTCGTTGGGGTCCTTCTCCACTTGTGTGCGCCACTTTAGTCTAGGTCGTCCTCTGTTGCGTTGTCCCAATGGCACGGATTCAAAGACTTTTTGGGCCGGAGCAGTGGTGTCCATACACTCTACATGGCCTAGCCATCTTAAGCGCTGCATCCGTAGACGCTTAACATGTCGCTGTACAGCCCATAGAGTTCGTCATTAAATCTTCTCCTCCAGATGCCATCAACGCAAACAGGACCAAAAATCGTACGCAAAACTCGACGAGCATCACCTTAGATAAATAATTTCGACCCCGGTCCTCCCTAGACTGTAGCACCAGAAAAAGAAATAAGAAGGAATATTTACGCAGATGAAGTAAAATTAATTTATACATCACTAAGTAAGTCCCGGGACAAATAGGGGGCGCCACTTATACAAAATTAATATAAAATTAATAATTTTTGTTTGTGGCGCCTCCTATATGTCTTGGAACTCATTGAGTTTTCTGTTAGCATAGAGGAGCCTTTAGGATTAAAAAACACAATGACCCCGAGCCAGATCAGATCATGAGTACGGTGGTAGTGTCAGCGGCTACGATCAGACCTGATGTTTTCCGGCATTCCTTCGAGAAATGCTGACATACGGAAAATAGATGTGGGGTTTGGTTTTACGTGATCGCCTGCCTTTACAGCTTATGTCACGGGGTCCATTTCCTCAAGAGTCGTAGGAAACGCAAGACTAAACGCTTTAGTTGCACAAACTGAGATCATGCTTGAGGGGCAAACACTCCACGT
The DNA here is from genome assembly GCA_955652365.1 of Eristalinus aeneus. Taxonomy (NCBI): domain Eukaryota; kingdom Metazoa; phylum Arthropoda; class Insecta; order Diptera; family Syrphidae; genus Eristalinus; species Eristalinus aeneus. The sequence continues at coordinate 108,097,325 of OY019130.1, read as the reverse complement.
TGGGTTGATGCGAAGCCTTTCTAAAACTTCTTCCGCGAATGCAACTAGACACTGAAAAGGGATAGTCCCCTGACCGCCGTGCCTAGTTGGTGGTGAACAATCAACTAGACAAGTCAGCACTGTACACTATCCTCGACTCTACTCGCGATGTTAGGTGGTAAGCCACAGCTACCACGATACTCCCACAATGGGGCCTTCAGCACGGTCATGATGGAACCGAAGTTCCAGGGGCTCCTGACCACCCGTGGCACCAGAATATAGCCTCTGGTCAAGCTGTCACTACCAGTCAGGTTCCCTCAAATCCTGGGTCTGTTAGCCGCCATCCCGCTACAGATAGTCTTTCCTCCATCAGTGTTTCCGTTGTCACCATAAATATTGATACGGATGTGATTTTGAATCATGTGATTCATAAATCCAGTCACATCATCTGGACACGGGAAACTGCATCGTCTCGTTCTTCTGCCTATAGGAAAGAAACCGTCTGGAGGTCTATTTACGTTCCATCCAAATTGTCTGTTTGACATACTAGCCATCTGTGGTCGCCGTGGATAGAGTAGTAGTGGGTAGAGTGCGACGCTCACACGCCGAAAGATTTAGGTTCGACTCCCAGCTCAACACCAATTTTTCGAATTTTTCACGGCACCACCTCTTTCGAGCTGCTGACAACACTCAAAGAGTAATAACTGTCTAAGAAAGCTTCTCAAATCTCGCCGTTCGGAGTCGGCAAAAAACTGTAGGTCCCTTCTACTCGTGAGAGAACAGTAGCGCACACAACACGAGTAGTTGATGAGCAAGCTAGGCCCTGGTCCCCCTTTGTACTGTAGCCCCAACAATTATTATTATTACATACTAGCCAAAGTAATTGAACGTATCATTTATGGCAGGTTACTGATGTTAGTGAAATACAACTTCAACAATATGGGTTCAGGAATGGGGAAGAAATTTTGGATGCGACAGCATTTGTGGTAAAATTGAACGCCGACGCTGTTCATCTCAAGGAAAGGGATGAAGGGTCGGGAGGAGGAGGTATGGTGCAGTGCAGTTACACTAGACGCAAAAAATACTTTTAAATCAGAGAGCTGGATGCACATAACAGCACGAACGTCTCTTGCCGCCATGGGTACACCCTCTCATTTGACGAAGATGCTCATGGACTACCTTACGAACAGGAGATTTATATTTAACACCGATAGTGGCGAAAGATCCTACACTATAAGGTGGTCAAATATCCACTTTTTGCTCTTCATTTAATGCTTCATAAAAAGTGTTACAGTGTTCGGATTTAGTTCAAATATGGGCCGTTTTGTTCGATAATCTGTTTCCATTTAGATGGCAACTTCTTAATAACCCTCTCGTAGAAGCCCCCTCCTTATTTGCGAAGAACTCGTACAGCCACTTTTCACAAGCCTCTTTTGAGTTAAATCTCACACCACCAAGGGCGTTCGCCATGGACAGGAACAGGTAGTAATCGCTTGGTGCTATATCTGGGCTATATGGTGGATGCGATGAAACCTCCTATCCGAGCTCCCATAGCTTCTGACGAGTCATCAACGAAGTGTGTGTTCCGGCGTTGTCCTGGTGGAATACTACACTCTTCCTGTTGGCCAATTCTGGGTGCTTTTGGGTTGATCGCCCGCTTCAAGCGGTCCAGTTGTTCACAGTAGATGGTAGAATTAAGCGTTTGGCCATATGGGAGCAGCTCATAGTGGATGATTCCCTTCAAATCCCACCAAACACACAGCAAAACCTTTCTGACCGTCAATTCCGGCTTGGCCACTGTTTGGGACGATTCACCGGCCTTCAACCACGCCTTCACCACAACCGTTCTCGCTTGGTATTGTTGTATGTGATCCATTTTTCGTCGCCAATGTCCGCTTGAAAAGTGCGTGCAGTTCGTTCCGTTTCAGCAGCATATCGCAGGCGTTGATTCGGTCCAGAAGGTTTTTTGCGTTAAGTCATGCGGCACCTAAACATCAAGCTTTTTTGTATCCAGCCTTGTGTAGGTGGTTTAAAATGGTTTAATGAATAGCTCCCATCTCCTGGGCGATGTCACGGGATGACACAGGCCGGTCTAACTCGATAATTTCCATGATTCGATCGGTATTCGTCGTCACAGGTCTTCCGCCGGTTGGCTTATCCATGGTGTCGTTTTTACCGGTTCTTAATCGTCGAAACCATTCTTCCTCGGTTCGAAGTGAGAGAGTACCATCCCCCAAAACGCCATTAATCTCACGGAACGTTTCTCTATCGGGTTTACCTTTAATGAAGGAAAGCTTTAAAATAGCGCGAATTTCGGCATTAGTGAACTCCATGTTTACACGTCTATAACTGTTGAACGCAATATCCAAACTAATCATGCATAGCGCATCATTTTGTAGGTTATGTGAAGACCTTTCAAATGATGTATAGTGTTGCCAGATACGGTAGCGCTTTGTACATAGCCGGACAATTTAAAAAACAAAATGGCGTAGAAGTTTTATAACCTTTATAATGGCACGACTTTCTTAGGGATAAGTCTTGGGAACTATTTTGTTTAATATAATGAATTATGGCACTTCTAGCACTTCCAGATACTGTGAAAATATTCGGCTTTGCTGAAGACATCGCTATCGTTAATGTGGCAAGGTCCATTGGCAGCTACAAATACAGCCAACTCGAATGTAAGAGACTCACTCGAATATGCCGGTCTGGAACTTGTGGCACACAAAACGGAGGCGGAGTTGGTCACCAGTCGCAAGAAGGTGGAATAAGCCAATTTCATAGTGGAGACCACCCAAATGGGGCCAAGACGTGCGTGAAGTACCTAGGAGTCATGTTGGACAACAGTCTCTTCCTCAGAGAACACGTAAAGAATGCCAGTAAGAAGACATCAAAAATTCACAATTCGTCCTCGGCATTAAACTATGTGCACCTTCCTCTAAATGTAAAAAGTTGTCTTTGTCTACTAGCACCCTTTAACCGGCCTTAAACACATGGCGAACTTACGCATTGTCCCCCAGCGCATGTAAGCACATGAATATCTCAGGGAGCATTTGCAATAGTTTGACTTTATGGTACCTTTGTGCACGCCAAACTGTGCCACTAATTGTTTCCCGCCCAGGTGGACGCTCATTAAGTGGTAACAAAGTTAATAAACAGGAAAATGCCTAGTTTGGGTGTACGCCGTCTATCCGCTCACACACACACACAGTCGCACTCCGTCGGAGGGAAGGATTGTGTTCTCCTGGAATTCGTCTAGCATTTCCTTAGTTCCATGAACATAATAAAAAATAATTATGTTTTCTTCGAGCTGGAAGGCACTTCGCCTTAAGAGCGGTCGTGCACGTAAGTTGACCTCCGCAGTGCTTGGCACTCACACACAGCGAAATATGCGGCCGCCCACTGATGGTTTTTTAATGTGGCAGTGCCCTGAGATTCATACACACTGGCCAGTGCGCCGCGCCACCCTGACAGCACTATGGCCATTTGTCCTTTAATCGATTTCGTGGTGGCGTTGATCCCCAACATTGATTACAAGTCGCTGTTCTCGATGGTAGGCCCCTGGAAGGCTCTTGGAAACGGGTAATGCTTGTACATACACCTGTTCTCACCCGCCGCGGGCGTCTTCGGAGAGGTTTCGTGCCAAGAATTCATTTTATTTGCGAGTTTTTAATTATTTTTGCGTGTGCATGCATAATTTTTTCCTCCTATCGAGAGGGAAATACATAAACCACAGATGGCCGTCTGTACGGCCGCCGATGACGAAATCACGTCCAATTTCAAGTGGACGATGGTGGATTTGTTTGCGACGGATGTACGCTATTTTTTATTTCGAAACTAAGCGAGAGGAAGAGACGGAGAGGGAGGGAGAGAGCGGATACACCCCGACATCCATAAAAAAGTAAGCACCTCTTTTCGTTTGTCCAGCCAAGGACTGGCGACGGTTTTATGGCTTATGACAAGTAATGAGTGATGGCTGCGCTTTGTATTGTCATCGGCTCACGCCATAACGCACAAAGCTGCAGGCTTAGGGCGGCGGGCAGTGTTGTCGACGGGCGGTAGTGTTGTCCGTCGCACTAGTTTGGATCACCCCAAGGTGTGCCCACATGCTATGCAATCGTTAAGAGTGTGTCAAATTCAGTCAGGGGTGTGTTTTGCATCGTTTTTTTTTTTGTACAATTGCTTATGGTGGATATATCGTCAGCTCGCGGCGGGTACATTATCACCAGCGCACGACTACCTTCTGTGACCTTGTTTGGAGAGATTCCGTGAACGTTTGAATGAAGAAGTTCAAGAAGATTTTTTTTTTTTACCACGGCCGGAAATTACCGTGTGTGCGAAAGCAATTGAAGACCCAATTCGTGCAATTTGGCCGTGGTAGCCAATGACTTGTGACACGGTGCACTGGTTTGGTGGAAGAGAATTTTTTCTTCTTCATATGGAACACTTTTCTTGCAATTTCTTTCTTCAAATGCAACAACACTGCCAACTAGCATTCGCTGTTGCTCCTTTTGCCTTTCTCAAGATAGCTGATGAATAACATTCCGTGCGCATCCCAAAATACGGATGCCATAACCTTCCCAACTGACCTTTGTATTTTTGGACGCTTCGGGCGTGGCTCACCGGTTGCTGTCCACTCCGCTTACTGCCGATTTAGCTCTGGACTGAAGTGGTGGATCCATGTGTCATCCATTGTGACATAATAATAATAATTGTTGGAGCGACAGTCCACAGGGGGACCAGGGCCTAGCTTGTACATCAACTACTTGTGTTGTGCGCACTATTCTTCTCTCACAAGTGGAAGGGACCTACAGCTTTTTGCCGACTCCGAACGGCGAAGTTTGAGAAGATTTCTCAGACGGTTATTGCTCTTTGAGTGTTGTCAGCAGCTCGAAAGAGGTGGTGCCGTGAAAAATAAGAGGTGTTCAGCCGGGAATCGAAACTAGACCGTTTGGCGTGTGAGCGTCGAACTCTACTCACTATTCTACGGCGGCCATTGTGACATACCAACGCAAGAACTCCTGTTTATTCTGACAAAACTTTTAATGTGTTTTCTTGGTTTTCCGAAAAAAAGCGGAATTTGCTTCTGTGATAAAGAGTTAAGGCTTTCAGCTCCTACCGCGTCAGCGGTAGCTTAAAATTTGCAAAAGTGGGATATTGACAGAGAAAGTGCTGTGAAGTGTATTCACCTTCTCCACAGACGTAGCAAAGGGTGCCTCCACAAAGCCCATGCAGACTTAGGTGCTCAGCGAATCCGACGCCTGCAAGCCATCTGCACTCTTTTCTGTTTATAGACAAAAAAAAGCCGCGGATTTCTTGCTGATGTTCGCGAGCATGCACTTACCCAGCCTGCATCCTGAAGAGTCATATCATCTCTGTTTGTGCTGTTGGAAGACACAACTGTCGCCGGAAGCCCCAACCAACGATGCGGGTAGTCCCAAGGTAAATTCGGGCCTTTCGAATGCCTCTCTTGAATCTTGTCTATCTAGTTTATTAGCATGATCCCGCGATTGCCCGGGAGGCAGGGGAATCTTAGCCAAATCAGTGCGCCGACCAAATTTAGGAACTACTTGCTTTCCTGTACTACCTTGGATGTGGTTAAAGTAAGGATTTAAACACAGCTTGGCTGTCGCTACAGATGCAGATACTTCGTCTTTTCCACCTGTTTTTCACAATATTGGGACAAGGCTTACAAACGTTTCGGCCTGGAAGACCGACGCGAAATTACCTGAAGTCTAATGTTGTCTGATGTTTTCACGAAGAACCTAGCTCCAGATGCCTCTGTCACCGTCGATGAAAAACCAACTACATTCCCTTCCCGGTTCAGATTATGGTCAGAGCTAGTCCTGGCCACGGGAAGGTCAACTTTGTAAAAGCGAAGCAGCTGAATATTTTCCGACCCCGCATCAGGTGGCATGTGCGGCTGGTTTATTTCTTCTACAGTCTGTAACGAGAACGAGTCGTGGACGATTGTCTTGCTATTCCGGAGACTAACGCCATCTATGGGCGCATTGTCAAGAGGCACAGCTATCGATGAAAGCCTTAACCAAGAACGAGTGTAGAGAGTTCAAGTTTTAAGAAATCCTCTTCTGCTTATGGAGCTCGTTGGAAATTTTATTTTCTGTAGTTCCTTGGGCTCTGTGGACTGCTGCTAGTCTTTCAGATTTCAAAGTTGTATCAGTTTTAGAGAAGATTTCATTTGCTTCTATCGAAAGCCCAAGTCACAGTGAATTTGTGACAAATCCAACCCAAATCATGTGCCTCACTTTAAAGGGTGAAGTTCTGCTTTAGAAGAGTGGATAGGGCGTATTTCATACTCAACTAACGAAAAGCTACTTTGAAGAAGTCGCTTACTCAACTTACATATTCTGGTTATGGCGAGGAAACTAACGACAGATCAAAGTGGCGACTTCAACTTGGTCACTGGTCTCGATTTAGTTAATTTTCTTTTCTAATTAACATATCTGTCTCTGTAATTTAAAACACCGTGTGAACAATCTTTTTCAGAAAAACCTCCAGTCTTCGTAGATATCTAATTGTCTTTATATATGTTAATATAAAATAGGTTAATATTGTGAGGCCAACCCACATCTTACATAGATTCTCTTCTATCGTTTCAAGGTATTATCTAGCACGGAAGGGTATAATTCTATGTAGGTAGGCATTTTGGATATTACTTTCTGTATCGCGAACTATGTTATGTATCAGGGACAATAGCCTCAATAAATGAATGAATGTATTCAGGACCTGAAGCTTTTCTGTAATGCTGCGGCACTAGAAACTGAAGTAATTGGTGTACGATAGCTTAGAACAGCCGATTACCAGCGCACCATCCATCCTAAGGTGGCACCGTGCTTGCTGTGTTGTGTCCCAGAGAAATCATCAATTGGGTTATGATGAAAATACTCTGCGATGCTATCAGCATTTCCTTACTCCTCTCCGAAAAAGAACACAAACAAAGGCTCGAACCAGCAGCGAAAATAAGCGACCTGCGCTCAACTATAGGAATAATCGGCGATTTCTTGTGCGCTTTTTTTTTTATTGTAGTCAATCTGTAGGAATCAAGAACTTTACAATTGCGCAAAAAAAAAAAACAACAAATTGACAAAACCACTGAAAAAAACTGAACAGAAAGGGCCCGTCGAAAAATACCTTTTTTAGTGTAAAAAGACAGCTAACGCGCATAGCAAATTCTCAGGCTGTTTCCGAAAGCATAGTCAGTAGGTTAATCAGTGATCCTAGTAGAAGTACTGATCACCAGCAATAGTGGTCAGGGATCGCAGAAAATTCGCTAGCTATTGACAAAATGAAGACAAGGGCTCTCAACAACTGTGAGAAAAAAAAAAAAAAACAATTTCCCGCCACAAACGAACAAGTCTGCAGTATTGCTGCCTGAGCGACAAATTGCTATGAAGCAGCCATCAATAATTTCAGCCCACCCTTTCCATTGAAGCAACTTCTCGCCGACAAGCATGACGCCCCAGCAGACTATGCAAGCGCTTGAAACACACCTCCCAGACACATCATTCCCGTCAGCACCAATTAGACAAGAACAACCTCAGATGCCTGTGTTCTTACAACATTTCAATTTGATTAATTCAATAGCAGTCCTTAAATGTGAGACACTCTTCAAAAAATTCCTTTAACCACCATCAACAGCCACTACGAGCACCACAAAGTCAACAATGTCTAGGGCAGCCGTTCACTACTTCCAGTCCAACAACAACGTACCACGGAGCGTTGCGTTTAGAAGCTCAATTATTGCAGATAGTCCCCTCATTTATCGGATCCAATCGGTCGATAAAACTCCCCCAAAACACGACCAGAATTACAATGATGCAGAATCGGCATTCGTCCGCTGCCGCCTCCGTCGCTCACCGCAGTGCCACAGATCCTTGTTCGATTGCAGATTACTCCCTCCCTCTTGCTCTGCGGTGCTTAGCATAAATCAGCATAAATATTCGAAAATTTCGATGTGAGACCGTCAGTGTAGAAATTGGAAATCCGAGTAAGTTAAACGACGGCTTCACCCCCTCACTCCCTCCAAGGCCGTTTGTCCGGGCAACTATAACAAAGAAAAACTTTTCAATCAACATCTCTCCAAAATTTCGATATTCGCCTGCTGCGCTGCCCAGCTACCGCGCGGCCAGCTCCCAGAGGATCTGAAGGGAAATTTGGAATAATCATTTCCCAAAGGTAGCCCTATGAATTGTAGCCACTAGGGACTATTAGAGGCAACAATTCCTAAGTAGGCACCGACTGCACAAGTGGGCGGCGATGGGCGGCCGAGTGTTGGACAAACCTCATCAATTTCGGTTTTGATTTCGAGATGATTCGTCGAGTGCCCCATGCAAGAATGTAATTTCCTTTTTGCTCCTGTCCCTCCCTTCTCCCGATTGTTTGCTCTGCGCTTGTGTGCCGGAACATCCTGCAGTTTGATTAGGTATTCCGCCGGCCAGCGTGCTCGTTGTGATTCATTACGTGCGGACAGGAATTGGAGCATGCACTTATAAGTAATCCTCGGGGCTGTCCATGGAAGCGAAAGTTCTGTCCGAGATTGATCCGAATTGGATCATCGGTCAGGGGGTTGTGTGTGTGGGGTGAATGAAATCGTGACAAGTGTATATCAATGGGTAGAGCGGCGAAGTGGTACATATACGTCTTTGAGCAGTGGGTGTCATGTGTGGGAAGAAGATTTCGAGGAAGTCACACTCAAATCGGATACAAGTTTGGTATAAAGTTGCCGAGAAGTATTCAAAACTGAACAGGGAGCGTCAGTAGCCGATGGCGCCACCAGTTTTTCTTCTTGGAAATCAGTTTTATGGAACAGCTTGTGATGAGAACGAATAACCATTCACAAGACAAATGAGGCACCATGAAGTGTAGAAGAGGTGGCAGATCTCGTGAAATAGCCTTTCTAAAAGTCCAAGTTCATTCCAGGCGTTGCGCGCAACTCATCTCGCCCATAGGGGTTACAGTTTAATAAGTCTTTGCTGACACTGAGGAGGATTTTTGAGACACAGTATGTTCAGACTCTGTTTAACGAAATGTCGAGCCACAGAATTTGAGAGCATTAGGTGCGACTTATCGGAACGTATCAGTTCAGCTCTTGTCCCGGTAAATCGACTGTAATTAAAATTCATTTACAATCGGAAGTCACTGACAGAGACATTTTGTGATTAAAGTCCCATACAACAGCATTACGCGAAGGTCGTTTTTGGGGTCTGACTCAGTTGCGTTGCACCACGCACGACACATGTGCTCTGATGTACAGTTCAGGGACTTCCGAACCAATTGATTTTCGCAACGGATTTCAAAATTACGCACCGTGGTGTGACTTTTTCAATCTTGTGTTGGAAAAAATGTGGCCGCCGCTGTCGTAGTGGATAAAGTGCGACACTCACAAGCCCAAAGTCCCAGGTTCGATTCCCAGATTGAGCACATCACATTTTTCATGATACCACCATTTTCAAGCTTCTGACAAGACTCAAGGTTCTTTCACAACGCTCTGCGGATCTCTTCTTTTTGTGGAAGGACAGTTCCACGTACAACACGTGTAGTTGAAGAGGTAGCTAGGCTCTGGTTTTCTTGTGGACTGTATCGCCAACAATTATTATTAGAAAAGACAAGTTTGCAAAAAAAATTCTATTTCGCGACGCTAATGCTTGTGCAATTTGTAGTTGTCCACAATCTTTCATTTCCTCAAGGGACACGAAAATGAACTGGCGCAAGTTCGGCATAGTTGATCCACTGGGACGGCCGTTGACTGTGAAAAATGTAGTGAGATATCTAGGCATCTGGTTGGACCAGTGTCTATATGGTGATATACATGTAGACACTGCTCTGACCAGGGCTAAGAATGCCTTCGCTATGGCAAGAGGACTGTTTTACAGCAGTCAACTTGACACCAGGGTGAAGTTAATCTGCTACATGGCCCTCATCCGGCCAATCATGGTATATGGTTGTCCTGTGTGGTTCAACGTGAGTCTTTCCCAGATGGAAAAGATGAGGGTGTTCGAGAGGCGGTGCCTTCGAGCCTGTCTTTACTTATATCGAACACCAGAATCTCAGTACAAGAAATTCTACCCCAACGAGGTTCTGTACAACGAGGCAAACCTTATAAGGATAGATAATTTTATTATTAAGTTGATTCGGAGTCACACTGCTCGTGCCATGGCTTCAACCAACAGTCTGATCTTTGGGGCTTACTACCCAAATGAAATGTACCATGAAAGAGTACGTCTTAACGGCTTCATTCCACCTGAAGTTTTCCTTTATTTGGATTCGAAAGGCCTGATACAAGATAGGGAAGGCTGCCCTATCATCTTCCACGTCGCACGCCGAACAGTAGAAAGGCAACTCCAATACGAGCCGGACGTCGCTCGCAGCCATGAGGATCTCCTACGGTTCAGTAGAGCGATTTCTACCCGAGACAGAGTAGTTTCTGATAAGGAACGGCATTTCTACTGGTGGTTACACCATAATCAGCTTTCGATGCCGCTAACTTTTTAAAGAAAAAGACAGGACAGCTGATTCACAAGGGCTAGCTCACATATGTAGGTTAAGGTAGTTTTAAGATATTACAAACAAAAAAAAAAAAAAAAATGTATATATATATATATATAAACATTAAAAAAAAAAAACAAAACAAACAAAACAAAAACCAAAAAAAGGTGCACCAGGGGGTATCAGATATATATGTAAGGCATATAAATGACACATACCTCCGGGTGCACGCGTCCGTATAACGTTACGGGCACAGTTAAGAATATTGTAAATAGTTAAGTACATATAAGTTTAGACGTAAGTTAGAGTCAGAAAGTTTTATAATAGGTTTTAGTCTTAGGTTTTACGTTTTAGTCTTAGTATTAAGTAAACTTAATGTCCAAGTTTTTAAAGTTTTCTTGGGACAAATTAAAGCTCGAATGTAGACAATTAAAAGAAATACAAATTGAAAACTGAAATAGGCCGAAAGGCAGAAGTAAAAAAAAAATAATCCTTTGTTAGCTTAGAGTACTTATGAAAAGTCAGTAAGTTAGAATTAAGATCAAAGATTAGAAAAGTAAGCTAGTTTAAGTACTTTTGTCTAGCATTTAAGAAAAATAAGATGAAATAATAAAAAAAAAAATGCATTTAAAAAAAAAAATTTTATTATTTCAAATTCATTTAATTTAATGGGTTTTATATAATTTTTTTAGAAGATTGCTGTCACGATTCTGATCTGGCAAAATTAATTAAATGCGGACGGGCGAAAGCAACTCAGCTTGCGGAAACTTTAGGAACAGAAGTAAAGAATAAAATTGTGACTGAATTGAAAAAAACGAAATTTTCCTTGATCTACGATAAGACCACCGATCTTTCACCATCTTAGAAGTTCTTAGTTCTTGTTGTAAGGTTCGTTGATCAAAAATCAAATTAGCAAATACAATGGGAAACCCAGAAATCAAAGTTTATTTTCTATTTTTATCTTACATTTTAAAAATAATAAATAATTTGAGTAAGGAATTTCAATCCGAAAATGTTCGTTTACCATACTTATATGAACAAATTGAAACAACAGTTAAATTTATTTTAAGCAATTTTGTAAATACTAATTTTATCAAAAACATAAGTTCTTGGTCAGAATTTGACTTAAAGAGCAGATATAATTATCTACCTATAACAGATGTGTTTATTGGAAGCAAAGCCGGGGAAGCTCTCACGAAATCTAACCTCTCAATATATAGTAAAAATAAAGTAAAAGAAAACTGTTTAAAGTTTTACTCAGAGCTTTAAAGGAAACTGCTTTCGGGATTTGATCTCAGTAGCAATGATTTGAGAAATCTATCAATAATCACCCCATAAAGTGTTTTGTCAGATTCAGAAATTTCTATATCACCTTTAATTAACAGCTTTCCAAACTTAGTTGAAAGGGATCCAGAAAATGTAATTATGGAGTGGAAAATATTAAGGTTTCCAAATCATAATCTTAACGATAAAATGAATTTATGCGAATTTTGGGAAAAAGTCAGTTACCTAAAAAATGGTTTAAACGAGTATTGTTATGCAAATTTAAGTATTTTTGTATATATTTTGATTTCTCTTCCACACAGATCAGCTGCTAATAATAATAATTGTTGGCGCTACAGTCCACGGGGGGACCAGGGCCTAGTTCGCCGCTTATTCGTCGCCCCCTAGGCAGCCACTCATCGCCAACTTGCTTCTTCTTCTTCTTCTTGTGGCGCTATAGTCCGAGGTGGACCTGGGCCTCAACCAACATACCTCTCCAGCCAGCACGATCTTTCGCCAGCTGCCTCCAGTTGCGCACTCCAAGTTGGTTGAGGTCCTTCTCCACTTGTGTGCGCCACTTCAGTCTAGGCCGTCCTCTGTTGCGTTGTCCCAATGGCTCGGATTCAAAGACTTTTCGGGCCGGAGCAGTGGTGTCCATACGCTCTACATGGCCTAGCCATCTTAAGCGTTGTATCCGTAGACGCTTAACCAGGCGCATGTCGCTGGACAGCCTACAGAGTTCGTCATTAAATCTTCTCCTCCAGATGCTATCAACGCAAACAGGACCAAAAATCGCACGCAAAACTTTTCTCTCGAAAAGACTAAGGGCTTCCTCATCCGCCTGTGCTAACGTCCAAGATTCAGCGCCATATAGTAGGACGGGGATGATCAAGCTGTTATACAAAGCTAGTTTAGTCTTTCTAGAGAGGGCTTTATTACTCAATTGCCTCTTGAGCCCAAAGAAACAGCGATTGTCAAGAGTGATTCTGAGTTTGATTTCGGTACTGATGTTGTTGTCCCTGTTTACCGCGGAGCCGAGGTAGACGAAGTCCTTAACTACCTCGAAGTTTCTGCTGCCTAGTGTGACGCTCCGCCCGAGACGTCGATGTTGTGTGTCCTTCCTTGATGACAGCATGTACTTCGTTTTGCCCTCATTTACCGCAAGACCCATTTTAGCCGCTTCCGCTTCAATGCCAGCAAACGCCTCATTGACGGCTCGCTGTGTTCGTCCAATCACGTCAATGTCATCAGCGTAAGCTAGCAATTAAACTGACTTCTGGAAGATCGTGCCTCTGGTGTTGACTTGTGAGATACACACGATCTTCTCGAGGATGATGTTAAAGAAGTCACATGACAGTGCGTCGCCTTGTCTAAAACCTTTTTTGACATTGAAGGTCTCGGTGAGTTCGGTACCGACCTTGACGGAGCAGCGAGAGTTCTCCATCGTCATCCTACACAATCTGACGAGTTTGGTAGGAATGCCAAAACTAGACATGGCACTGTATAGCTCGTCTCTATGCACACTGTCATATGCAGCCTTGAAATCGACGGATAGGTGGTGAGTGTCAATTTGCATTTCTTGGGTCTTTTCCAGGATCTGCCGTAATGTGAAGATCTGGTCTATTGTGGACTTCCCTGGTCTGAAACCACACTGATAGGGACCTATCAGGTCATGGACAAATGGTTTCAGACGCTCACACAATACGGCAGAGAGGATCTTGTATGCGATGTTCAGAAGACTAATCCCTCTGTAGTTGGCGCAGTCAGAGGGGTCTCCTTTCTTGTGGACCGGGCAAACGACTCTGAGATTCCACTCATCGGGCATGCTTTCCTCCGACCATATCTTACAGATGAGCTGGTGCATGCGCCCAGCCAGGTCATCTCCAGCTGCTTTGTTCGACTTTAGCTTAGATATTGCTATCCTCACCTCGTCTAAGTCGGGGGGACGGAATGCTTGTCTATCATCGTCCAAATTGAGTGGAACATTCTGCCTAACAGCGGGATTTGGGTCGTCATCGCCGGTTAGGAGTCTGCAGAAATGATCCTTCCAGATTCTCAGCAGAGACTGCGACTCTACTACTAGTAGTCCATTTTGGTCCCGGCAGGCCTTGGTCCGAACCTTGTATCCTCCGGATAGCTGTTTTACCTTTCGGTAAAACTTTCGGACTTCATTCCTGCCAAAGCACCTTTCCATTTCCTCGACCGCGCGCTTCTCATGCTCCTTCTTCTTCCTTCTGAGAAGCCGGTGCTCTTCCCTTCTTCTCTGTTCGTAGAGTTCACGAACAGCTCGCGTTGTTCGATGCAGCGTCGCCTTATAGGCGTCTTGTTTAGCTGCGTGCGCTTGCCTGCACTCGTCGTCAAACCATGGGTTCCTTCTGGGTGGTGACGTGAAACCCAGCACATCAGTGGCAGCATCTTTGATGGCTTCTTGACAACGTTTCCATTCTTCTTCTATGCTTAGTGCAGGAAGCGTCGAACTCTGGGCGAGTTTCCGGGAGACTCGGTCGGCAAAGTTCCCAGCAATCAGCTGCGATTGTAGCTTTTCGACGTCAAACCGTTTTGGCCTTTCTCGACTCCGTTGCTCTCTCAATATCCGGGTTCTTACCTTGGCTACAACAAGGTGATGATCCGAGTCAATGTTTGCACCTCGGAAGGTTCGGACATCGAGAATACTGGAGGAGTGTCTGACGTCGATCGCAACGTGATCAATCTGGTTGACGGTTGATTGATCAGGAGATCGCCAGGTTCCTTTGTGAATGTTCAGGTGTGGGAACCGCGTGCTAGCCACAGAGAGGTTTCGCCCCGAGGCGAAGTCCAACAGCCTGAGTCCGTTTCCGGATGTGTTTTCGTGCAGGCTGTGTTTAATGATGACTCCAGCAAAGATGTCCTCCTTTCCCAGCTGAGCGTTGAAATCTCCTAGAACGATCTTGGTGTCATAGCTGGGGCATCGATCGTATGTTCTTTCTAGGAGATCATAGAAGTCATCCTTGATGTTGTCATCCTTCTCCTCTGTCGGGGCGTGAGCGCATATTAGGCTGATGTTCCCGAATTTAGCCTTGATGCGGATTGTCATGAGGCGTTCGCTGACTGGGTCGTAGCTCAAGACTTTTTGCCTATGTCTGCCTCAAACAACAAATCCGCATCCGAATAAGCGCTGCCTTCTCTCTCTATAGCAATTGCTGTAGTAGATATCGCAGTTCTTCATCGCTTTTATGCCAGGCCCATCCCATCGCACTTCCTGGATGGCGGTTATGTCAGCTTTGTAGCTGTCAAGGGCCTCCGCAAGTTGTTCAGCTGCACGTGGCCTGTTAAGGGACCTCACATTCCACGTGCAAAACCGAAAATCTTTGTCTTTAAAAAGTTTGCTGGGGTCGTCAACAGTTGATCCGTCCTTATCCGAGGCATGTTGTTGTCTCTGAACTTCCATTTTTTACGTGGTGAGGAAGTTACTCTCACGCACAACCCACGGACTGGTAGGCCAGGCCCATTATTTAAATCCTCGGGCAGAGGGGGTCGCTGCATACATTAGTTCACCATACAACGGGTGTTGTGATGGCTATCCAGGGGGCGCCACGTGGAGGCTGTATGTCAACTTGACCTGTGCACTAACGAGGATTGCCTTGGCAGCTCGCCATGTTGAGCACAATCAACGACGTTACCTCGCGTGCATAGGCCCATGCCCCTTGCCCCGCCAACTTGCTGGTCACTCATAAATCAGTCTCCGACCATTCGCTATTTTAGTCTGTCGAACATGACACGTGAATCTTCGTTGTACACCTTCAGAAGGCATTTTAGAAAGGCGGATTAAGGAAATCAAAACATTGTTTGACCAAGTGTATGACATTGAAGAAACTCTGTCGATAATTGTATCTCCTTCATTGAAAACTCTTTGTTTCCGTGAGAGACACTACTCGGGGAACGTTAACTCTTTTGGAGGGCCCTTATCTTCTGTTCTAAAACTTCTCCATTTGAGTTAGACACGAGCCTATAGCCTGTAAACCATTGAACCTACAAAGAAATCCCCAGCATTCGCGTCTAAAGTGCTAAAATGGGTCCAGATTTTTTTAAACGTGTCCCAAAATAAATCCAGGAACAGAGAACTTTAACCGTTGATCAAACAATAGATTGTAGATTCTCTTCTTCACATCTTAAAAGAACGAACTCGAACTTGAAAATTCCCGCCCCTGAACTGATGTCCTTTGGCACCAAAAATTTAAACGAAATTCTGAAAGGAATTTTTGTGCTTCTATCTTGGTGCCACAGTCTCACAGCCAAACTCCGTCACAAGGAAACACCCTCGCACAATGAACCAAGAGGAAAAGTTTCCATTTAGCGACCTACATTCACTGATTTTCGCCAATCGTCCCACTGACCTTTCGTACAACTCTCTGCCCGTGCTACCAATTGATGAGCACCCTGTTTCGCGGAGAGCAGAAGTAGCGACGTCAGTTTAGATTTTCCCTTCTATTCCCATTAGTGTAGCAAGAGCTCGTTGCCCTCATGTCGTACACCCCGCCGCCGCCGCTTCGTTTAATTGTACAAGTGTCCCAGCACGAACTCACGGAGCCAGCCATCCTGCCGTGACCCCACTCAGCAGGTGATCACAGTCGCCATCGTTGTGTTACCCTGTCGGTGTTCGACATGGCTCTGCAGTGGCTACGGTCAACCGTTCCCTGGCAGTTGGTGTCCTTTTGTGAGAATGAATCATTTTGAAATTAGTCGATGGGAAGTGGAAGTGGCCACTCGCCGTCCTGAAGGATTATCGCATGCAAAAATGTTGACTTGTTTCTTTTTGTCTTGGTCGTGCTCAACGTCTTTTGTCTCGGAGCGACGAGTGGGAAGCCAACGATAGGCACCTCGGCGCTGTTGACATTTTTGGGCGATTTTCGAAAGGCAAATTATGGCTCTTTGGTTGAGCAGCAGTGGAAAGCTTGCATGTTTGCTGGCCTCAGGAATGTTGTGTTGCATCTTTTGGCAGTGCAGACGACATGGTCCGTGATGGTGATTCATCGCACGACAAAGGCTGAAACGCCCGGTGTTTGTTGGTCTTGGGCGGCGTTGCAGGACGAACCTGTAACGTTATGAGCTATCAGTGTTAGTGATCGGAACCGGTGGGGACATTGTGAGTCGTTGGGGAATGGCATTCCGTTATTTGTGGCACGGTCACCTTTCAAGGATTGTACGTACAGCGTACATAATTTGTGAAGTCTTTGGCTGCCAGACGAGTTTTTATCCAAACAGGGCATGCGGAGGTGAACAACTTTTGGGGGAATATTTGAAATGATACTGGGAGGAGGGATTGGAGTTTCTTGGGGACTCAAAACGGAAATGTGAATGAAGGTGTATTTGCAAGTTTCTTTCTTAGTGATCTTAATGTGAAAAGAATTTGTTGACGGTACAGTAAGGGCAGGAGCAATGTAGATGACTTGACTGAAAAGGAAAACGCCCTCTTCTTGCGTGAAGCAGCTCAAAGCGAAAGAGCACAAGGGGCACCAAACATTGGGTGACGAACAGATATTTTATCGAGTAAAGTTTTTTCAACTTCCCAAGGCTACATCCTTTCCTTAGGACCTTGAACAAATTGTGCAGCTTGTATCTTGTAACCTTCGATATCCTTGACCAACTTGATATGTTTCAACTGTCTGCTCTGAGTTTCAGTTGCATGTACCACGTATACGTATGTGAAGTGAGCCTCACGAACGAGCCCTTATTTTTTTTTTGTTTCTTTGCTATGACATCTGTAAAAAATATATAGTATACGACAAGTCATTGAGCAGACAACATCATATTTTTTTCATCGTTTTAAAAATGCCGAATTTTGTACCAGAAAGTGATGATTTGCGGAAAGCATTAATTTTTTGTTTTCATTTGAAGACAAGTTCTGCAGAGTAGCATCGAATGCTTGTCGAGGCATATGGTGATCATGCTCTATCAGAAGAAATATGCAAAAGAAGGTTTCAACGGTCCAGAAAAAAAAATTTTGATGTGAGACATGAAGAACGTGGAAGGCCACCAAAAAAGTTTGAAGACGCCGAATCGCAAACGATATTGGATGGAGATGACACTTTGAGTCAAAAGCAAATGGCAGCAATGTTTAATGTTGCACAACAACAACACTTCTGACCGTTTTAAAGCTGTGGGAAAGATCCAAAAGTGTGGAAAATGGGTGCTACATGTTTTGAATGAAAGACAGATGGAAAACCGAAAAAACACTTGTGAAATTTTGCTTCAAGGACACGAAAGAAAATCGGTTTTGCATCGGATTGTTTCTGGCGATGAAAAATGGATTTATTTTTAAGAATCCTAAACGGATCATCTGGGACAGCCATCAACATCGACTGCAAAACCAGATTCGGCAAGAAGACAATTCTGTGTGTTTGGTGGAACCAGATAGGTGTGCTGTACCACGAGCTTCTAAAACTTGGTAAAACCGTTAAAACTGATCGCTACCGACATCAAATGATGAATTTGAACCATGCATTGATCGAGAAATTTCCAGAATGAGCCAGAAGACACGGCAATGTAATTTTGCTCCATGACAATGCACCTGCACACAAAACAAACCCGGTTCAGCATACAATCAAAATACTTGGCTGGGAGCAGCTACCCCACCTGCCGTATTCACCAGACTTGGCTCATTCCGACTACCATTTGGTTTCATGGATGGGACACGCATTGGCTGAGCAGCCACATTTGCGCCGCAACAGAGAGTGCTGAGGAAGCATGCTAAAGGTGCTCTGTTTTATAGTTTAGGATTTTGTAGTAAAATAACCCGAAAACTACTTTAATATTTGACATTCATTTTTGTTTTTTTCAGGTGATGAATTTTGGCTTTTAACCGAAAAAGAATTTTTGAATTATAAATGCCGCGGCTCTCTTCGACGTAGTCTATAGTTGGGGTGCAATTTTTAATAATACGAGGCACATTCAAGGAAAAAGTCAAAAAATTATTCATGAAGAGATGGTGGCTGCTTACCAAGGTTCCGCACCTTTATTACCAATTGTGCAAAAGTTTTCAAGTGAGTTCAAGATAGGCAGAGAGAGCATTGAAGACAACTCCCGCACCGGCGCCCCGGCTACTGCTTCTACGGGAGAAAGCGTCAAAGAAGTCGAAAAACTTGTTCTTGAGGATGCCCGAATAAAGGTGGAAATGATGGCAGAGATCAGCAAGCTTTCAACTGGTACCATTCACACCATTCTTAATGACCATCTTAACCTTTTAAAGGTCAGTGCAAGGTGGGTGCCACGAATGCTCGCAGTGCCTCAGAAAAAAGTGAGAATCGCATGCTGTAGAGAGCTTTGGAGATGTGTAGTGAGAACGCGGACGGTGTTATGGATCGAATCGTTACTGGGGACGAAACATGGATTCACCACTATGACTCTGAATGCAAAGACCCCCGAAGTAATTCAAATTCACTCTGTCTGCCGGGAAGCTCATGGCCACAGTTTCTTGGGACTCAAAGGGAATCTGGCTCATTGAGTACATAAAACAAGGTAAAACCATCAATGCCACATCCTACGTTTCCACTTTTCATAATGTGCGGGAAAAAATTTAAAAAAAAGAAAAGACGAGGTAAACTCGCAGCGGATGTGTTGCTTCTTCATGACAACGCTCCTGTTCACACGGCGCGAGTTTCCAAGGCTGCTGCGCGAGATTGTGGTTTCGAAGGAATCTAACACCCACCTTATAGTCCAGATCTTGCCCCCAGTGATTATTTCCTGCAGCAAATATTAGTTACAAGCTTGTCGACGTAGACCATAGATTTCACACATTCCAGCACAATAATGTCAAGGGTAGTTAAGTCGCACGCCAATCGTGAGCATAGGTTGCCTTCAAACAATTGGTTAAATTCACATCAATTGTGACATGAGCTCGGCCAGCATCATATTTTTGGGGACCATTTATTCCACTTACCCATGAAACACGTCGAACAGACAGCTTTTGTGGACGTGATGTCACAACGTTTAAGGTGGCTAGGTGATGTAGAGCATATCGACTCGAATTCTTTGGACTGAAAATTCGTTGAGCCCAAGCCATTGGGACAACCCTACAGTGAATGGCCTAGGCTGGGTTGCCGCCAACATGTGGAGGAGGACCTAAACCTGTTTGGAGACCTCAACTGGAGGTAGCTAGAGAGATATGATTGGCAAGCTGGAGCAAGCAAGCTATTTTGTTTGGGGAGGAGTGTAGAGGAAGACGTGTATCAAACCATCAAGCACAGGCACCGAATGTGTGTAGTTAATGCAACCAGCGTTGAAGTTTGAGTGGTTTTTAGATAGACTCGGGCGGCGAATGTCCCAGCGATCCATTGGGATTGTAGCTTTCCGATGTCCAACACAAACCGTTTTGGCCTGCCTAGACTCCGCTGTTCTCTTGATATCCGGGTTCTAACCTTAATAATAATAATTGATGGCGCGACAGTCCACAGGGGGACCAGGGCCTAGCTTGCTCATCAACTACTCGTGTTTTGCGCGCGACTCGCGAGTAGAAGGGACCCACAGCTTTTTGCCGACTCCCAACGGCGAAGTTTGAGAAGCTTTTTCTTAGACAGTTATTACCCTTTGAGTGTTGTCAGCAGCTCGAAAGGGGTGGTGACGTAACAAACCCGAGGTCTTCAGCCGGGAATCGAACCTAGACCCTACGGCGTATGAGCGTCGCACTCTACCCACTACGCCACGGCGGCCACGAGGCGGGTTCTAAACTTGGCTACAGCTAAATCATTTAAGCCGATGTTGGCACGTCGGAAGGTTCGGACATCGAGAGACTGACGTCGATCGCAGCGTGACCAATCTAATTGGCTGCAAATTGATCAGGGCATCGCCGTGCTTCCTTATGGATGGGGTTGAGGTGTGGAAACCGTGATAGTCACAGAAAGCGTCCTTCCCAAGGCGAAGTCCAGCAGCGTCAGTCCGTTTCCAGACGAGTTGTCGTGGAGGTTGCGTTTCTCGATGACTTCAGCAAAATTTTCCTCCTTTTCTAGTTGAGTTCTGAAGTCTCCTAAAATGATGTTGGCGTCATAGCTAGGACATCGATCATATGTTCTTTATAGGAGATCATGGAAGCCACCGGTGAATTTGTCATTCATCTCTCCAGTTGGGGCGTAAGTACAGATCAGACTAATGTTCTCGAATTCAGCCTTGATTAGGATTGTCATGAGGTGACGCTGACGGAGCGTAGCTTAAAACTTATTGCCTGAGACGCTTCGAAAAACAAATCCGTATCCAAATAAAGGCTGCCTTCTCTCCCTTCAGATATCACAGTTCCTTTTCGTTCCGGCCCATCCCTGAGTGGTGGTGATGTCTGCTTCATAGCAGTCCAGCACGTTTTTTGGTTGCACGGGGTCAGTTAAACGACCTCACATTTCATTATTGATATGGAATAAAGCTGACTCCATAAATTGACTTCTGACTCTGAACTTCCTTGTTGCCATCAACAGGCTACAAGAACTTCTAAGCATTGTCACTATTTTTGCAATTTCCGTGCTTTCTGCTTTCAAATGCTTCCCTGATGTCAATAAGAAGGATCCCTGTCCAAAGCGTAGCTGCTCAAAACCAGCAGACGGCAACTTTGTCCGGGTGCAACGTCACCTTTTTGGTCACATGTGGGTCCCTCATGCCTCATAATTTAATTTGCTACATACCCGCGCTTCGGAAAGCGAGAATTGTGAGTTAATTGTATGTTGTCGTAAATGTCAGCAATTCACCTTCGACCGTGACACTCCCAATACGGTCTCGTCAAACGGCAGGACGACCAACAAAAGTCGACTACCCCTTACCCAACACGCTCGTCATTTGCTTCGCATTCAAAATCCGATCAAAAAAAGCGAATTTTGAAACGGAGAAACCAAAGGACCAAGTCACGATTCCTTCGAATCACCCACTTGACTTTTCCCTTGGTTTTGGGACGCGTGTACATCCACCTCAATGTCTCCCCGCGCCCTGGAATATTACAAAGGCACATCATACAAGTACAAAGCGAATTAAATATTAAACAAGAACCACTTACGCAGGTCTCCCGCAGACGTCATAAAATTTCAAACGATTTCATGTCACAGTTGTTTGCCTCTGCACGCGCTTATCAGAACGTCACCGAAGAATGGTAATAACGGCAACGTCCTAGATACAGCAATCAGTGTCATAAGAGCTCAAATTAAATCGTGAATATCCATTACAGTGAAATTTTCCTTTAATTTTGTGGGGTTCATGGTAGAAGGTCACCCTTCCGTCGCCGCCAATTCATTGAGCGCACTTATCAACTATTCACGGGCAATGGCTTCCCCCCACTGATTAGCTCTGAATGAAGTGGCCTCGAGTTTGAGACTCTGGTTGTGGTCATTCATTATTCAACGGCAGCGCCAATTGACCTTTTAATCTTTTGTTGGAGGACCTGACTTCCGCGCACCAAAAGACCACACTCGTACGTCGAGATAGTTAACGCTTCGAAAGCAGAGAGTCCTTGAAAGATAAACGCCTCTCATCCGACCCAGTTATGGTAAAAAATTGCTGCTCTCAAAAACATTTTCCAATTTCCTTTGCGGGGGATGCGAGAAGTGCGCACAAATTGATTTAAATTCCTAAGCAAACGTGTGCACGTACGTATGTGTCGGCGGCGGTGGGTAATATATCCTTCAATTACCTTAAACGGGCCAATTTGTATGCCGGCCCCTTAGCGTTGCCTCATGCAAGGCATCGAGAGGCGAGACAGAGAGAGGGAGTGAATGAGGGCGCGCAAAAGGATTTGAGTTTTCACTTCCGGTCTGATGAGATTGAGCCCTCTTTCTATTGTTTTACATCATTTCGTTCTTATTTTCCCGCCACACAACGCACAGTGGAGTGGGAGGGAGTGCGTGGATGTGATTCGTGGCCGGGCAGGAGGTATTGCGTGAGCGACGTGGGCTTAGACTTCTTATTTCGTATGTAATTCTATTTGGTTTATTTATTTATGATACAAAAGCACTTATCGCTTTGAGCAGTTCGCCAGAATTCTTGTTGTGATGGGTGGGGGTTCGGGAAGGGGCGAAAAAATCAATTTTCTGTTCACCTGGCTGTGGCTGCGTATGGTGCGTTCGGCCTGTCATAAGTGTGCCTGCAGGCAAGTTCTCATATTGTAACGAAATGAAAATCGTTTCCATTGACTTTTGATGCCTTGCTCTGGTCGGCGGGTTGTCGTTGCTGTTCGCTTTGCGTTGTGCTTGGGGTTGGAAAGGGCGAATAGTTACGAAATTAGATTCATTTGAGTGAAAGTGTAGCAAAACCTTGTCAGCGCCGTCATCATCATGCATCTTCATTGACGAAGTTGACACGGCTGGATTTGGTAGCGGTCGACTGAGTGAGGTATAGGTTACCATAATGACATGTTTAGTCATTGAAGTGGAGATACAGTCGGGAATATAAACTTTTGAAGGATTTTGAACAAAGTGTACTTGATGTGTGGAAATGGTCCAACTTGCAAATAACCAGAAAAAAAAACATTTATGAGGGCTTAAGATGGACAAAGATTCCATTGGTCAAGAAGCAGTCCCAGAAGAAGAATCGACCTGTCGTGGTTTCCGAGATTGAGCTCAATCTTTTCTTTTCAAGTTCAAGTCACATCAATAATGCTTCCAGAAGGCCGCATTCTGTGTGGGTTGTTCCAGAAAATAGATCGTCTTATTCGCAGACTAAGTCATGGCTAAATTTGATTGAGGGGTTATAGAGCTTGTCTGTGACTGCTCTCGATAGCCGTCGAACCTTTTAAAACAGTCAAGCCTACAGTGGAAATGAACAAACCTTGTACGATAACGATGATGATCTGCAATCTCATCGGAAAATACCTGATACCAAGCGAAGATTACTTTGAAGCGATGGCAATGAAAATATTTTGAACCATTATGCTTCAACGCGCCCTATTGAAATGGATAAATTCTAATTTTCAAGGAAAACTGAAGTGGCCGTCTTAGCGAAGGGTGTAGAGTGCGACGCTCACGCGTTGAAGGTCCAGGTTCGATTCCCGGCTGAACACCTCGAATTTTTCACGGCACCACCTCTTTCGAGTTGCTGACGACACTCAAAGAGTATAAACTGTCTAGGAAGAAGCTTTTCACTTCGCCGTTCTGAATGGGCAAACAACAGTGAGGGAACAGTAGCGCGCACAACACGAGTAGTTCATGAGCAAACTAGGCCCTGTTCCGCCTGTGGAATCGACCATACGAAGGTTGCCTTTTATATTTCGGGATTGCAATCTGGCAACTGCCAGCTCTGTCGTAAAGCTTAATATTTTTGAGGTTACACGCACTCAGAACGTTTTGACATACGAGCGCTATTTGTGTTGTTTACAGTAACTTAAAAGATTCGTCTCGCCCAAAAATTGGAATTAAATCGTGAAAATTTTCGTGCGATAATATTTTACAACTTTCGACGCGGATTAACTCAACTACAACGTGAGATGTAGACATACTTCTAAAGTTCAGACTTCCTAATCATTGTAGCGTGTTCCAAGCAGAAGTAATGTTCATTCGCGAAGCATAGTCTTGGCTGAAGAGGAATTGTTACATATGTATAAGGGATTATTGTGAATTGTATACAGAATGAATTTCTAATCATGCAACTGTGCATTAGTCTTATAACGAACAACTAGCTGTCAAAATTTGTATGAAATAGAACAATTCTTTTTTTGACCTTGGATCTACAGTGCGGTTCCTTTCATCACGTTTTTCTTGAGGGTTAGCAAATATCCAACAGGAATAGAATATCCTCAGCTGATATCCTTATTCTTACGGATAGTCAGGCAGCACTCAGGGCCCTGGAATATGTCTCAACAGACGGTGATGAACTGCCGCACATCCTTAGATGAGATGGCAAAGCAGTTCAATATACGCCTGTGATGGGTGCCAGGTCACAGAAACATTCCGAGCAACTCTCAATTAGACGAATTGGCCAGGCTAGCCACAACGCAACCACTACTTCAGGAACACGAACACCTCGGTATCCCCCTCGCCACATACAAGTCAGAACTGCACTTGAACGCGATCCATCAGACTAATCAAAGGTGGTCTAACCATAACCTTTGTCGCGTCTCCAAGGAGGTGTGGCCCTCTATTGAACCCAAACGCTCCAGACTGCTACTGTCGCTCCAAAGATCAGACATTAGCCTGGTCATGGGAGCCATAACCGGGCACTGTCTAATCGGTGAGCATGCTAGCAGGCTAGGGGCCCCCAAACGAGTTTTGCAGAAGCTGCAGGGATGAGGAAGAATTAGAAACTCTCCTACACCCGTTATGCACATGCCCGGTGCTCTTGCGCCTCTGACACAAGCACTTTGGAAGCTTTTTCCTCAACAGCCTACATGACCTCAATAAAACCATTTCGATTCGTTGAAGGAAATGCTCCAAAAATACAATCGCGGTGCTTCGAAGCACGTCTATGACACCGTGACAGGTGATGAATCGTGGATTTACGCGTATGAGCCCGAAAGTAAACAGCAGTCGACTGTATGGGTGTTTCAAATTGAGCCAAATCCAACAAAAGTTGCTCGCGCATGAAGCACTTCCAAGCAAATGGTCGCCTGTTCTTTCGGAAAAACTGGACATGTAGCAACCGTACCACTAAAACAATGCAGAACAGTTAATTCAGAGTGGTATACAACAATTTGTTTGCCAGTTGTCTTCCAAGAAATCAGGAAAACCAACCGACCAAGACAGATTACTCTTCACCACGACAATACGAGCTCTCACTAGTTGGCTCAAACAACTGCATTTTTGAGCACTCAAAACATCAATTTGATGAGTCATCCGCCGTATAGTCCTGACTTGGCAGCGAGTCACTTCTTTTCATTCCCGTACGTAAAAAAAATGAGAGGTCAACGTTTTTCGACACCTGAAGAAACGGTTGATGCGTTCAGAATGCATGTTTCGGAGATACCTCAATCGGAGTGGCAGAAGTACTTCAGCAATTGGTTCAAACGCATGCAAAAGTGTATAGATCTTAATGAGGAATACCTTGAAAAACAGTAAAGCTGTTTCGATGATTAATGTTTGTTTTTGTTCTCTAATCCCGAAATAAAAAGTACAACCCTCGTACACTCTTTAGTCAAATCGGCAGTCAACGGAGTGGACAGCAGCTGGCTAACCACGCCTAAAGCGTAGAAAACCACAAAGGTCGGCTAGGAAGGTGCAGGGAATTTTATTTATCGTCTATCATGAGATGGGCAAAAGGATCAACAGCCAATCTCCAATTGAAGGAAGAAGTTGCAGAAAAACGGTTTCAAAAGAAGAAGAAGTATATTCTCTTCCTCCATGACCGCACTGTGTTACAAGTCGTTGGCTACCATTGTTTTTGGCATATCTGCCCTCAGCGACTTTTACCTCCTTCAAAATTGAAAAACATGCTCGCATGCTCGCATGCTGAAACAACTATGAATAGAATGAGGAGGTGATCACCAAAACTGAAGCCTTTTGTAAGGCCAAAGATAAATCGTCCTATAAAAATGGTATCGAAATGTTAGCGCGGCGTTGGAGTTATTGTCTTTTGAATGAAACTATTTTGACGAATAAAGTCGAAATTTGTCTGGAAAATGTATTTTGATTGGTCAATTCCGGGACTTTTTGAGTGATGTGTTAATAAACAACAAAATGTGGTAAGGACGAAAAAATGTGCTTTTATAATGTTTTACCATCAACTCAGGTGCTTGAGGTCACAGATCTGTAAAAATTCCACTGTTTACGAAACTGAATTGTGTCGCTTTATGACATATCCCTAGTAGAGCCATCCTGTGGATATACATTTTGGAGCCGATACCAGAATGCAAGTGGATTAAATTACAACAAGCTCGGTCAAGCCCGAAAATTTCGAAAAACTATTTGTTTCCGAAGTCTGTAAGACAACGTTCAGGATTCCAAACCTCCGCGGTCAGGTAGACAATTTCATTCAGTTTTGGCCATGAGAAGCTGAAGTTCTTTTTCGCGAAAAAAAATAAAGTCGTGGGATGGACGATCAACAAAACTTTTGAAACCGGCACCGAGTATCGCCCTAGTACCTCATGTCCACCTTCGTCTTGGTGTATGTATATAGAAAGGTTCACAAAGGTTCACAAAAGAAGCAAAGCCTGGGTTCTTCTGCAAGGCCTGGCTTCTTCAGACTCCGAGTGACGAAGCTTGAGAAGCTGTTTTATGGAAAGTTATTGCATTTTGACTGGACTCAGCGGGTCGTTAATAATAATAGTTGGCGCGACAGTCCACAGGGGGACCAGGGGATACCTTGCTCATCAACTACTCATGTTGGGCACGCTACTGTTCTCTCACTAGTAGAAGGGACCCACAGTTTTTTGCCGACTCCGAACGGCGAAGTTTGAGAAGCTTTCTGAGACAGCTTGCTTAGTCAGGTGGTGCCGAACTGAACAAAGTGGTATTCAGTTGGGAGTTGACTAAGACCCTTCGGCGTGTGAGCGTCGCACTCTACCCATTACGCCACGGCAGCCACAGTGGGTCGTCAAAGCCGTGAAAAATGTGAATTGTTCAGCCGGCGGTTGAGCCTGAGGTATTTAAGTCTCACTTTTTCAACTATTCCATGCTGACATTGGTGTCATTCATGATGGTATCGACTTCACATTTTTTTTTCTAACGACGATTTTCTTTTCTAAAACAAGCTAAGAGCGATTAGGAGAAGATTACTATTCGTCTTTGGGAACATTTGATGGGATGTTCTGCTATCAAGAGTGGATGCACTGCATCGGTATCTCGGATAGAGCGTCACAATGCTTGGGGCCCATTAGGGATAACAACATTGGTGAGTGCCAGGAATAGATGCTGAATCACTTGCGAATTGTTGCAACTTTTGGCTAAAAATATAATTGAGAAATGGACCCCAGATTGAGCTGACTTTGTGCAAACTTCTCATCCATGTCATACCCTTTGGCAAAGAGATATTTACATTTTTGAAAGCCAATGAGAAAAACTTTTGACCTACCAAAGAAAATTTGAAATGTTTGATGTCCATCTGCACTACGGTTTAAGTTAACGCAAGCGTCTACGGACTCTCAATCCTTCCGAATGTCTACTCCATGTTAAGCTTAGCGGCAACTCAACTGAGGGCGTCCCTGTGTAAGTTGGCGCCGAAAGATAAATTACAAAGGGCAGTGCTATCCAGAATTTGTCCCTAATCCACAAGAAATGTTGGTCACTACGAACGAAGCCTGAATACAGGAATTCAATCAATTCAATTCAATTCAATTCAATTCAATTCAATTCAATGCTTTCACGGAATTAATTTACTTTGTATGACCAGAAGCACTGCTTAATTTCAAACCACATAAACACTTACATCGCATTTCCTAAACTTCTCCTCCGTCTCAAGCCGTGCAAACACTTTCAAACATTCAACTGACAGCAGAAAAACTATTCATTCCATTCTGTGACAAGGATTTCGTCTCAAAATGCTCGAATTGAGTTGCCGCATGTTTGTAAGCCGGGCTAAACAATTTCAATATTCTGCATTACTTACAAAGTCCTCACTTCAATTTCGAGCACTTCAGACTTCCGTTTAGCGTCAGCGCCCCATTTCACAGGCGCCCATCTCAGGCTGCGACTGCCACACAACGGCAATCCCCTGCTCCTCGTATCCGAATTCAATCCCGCAATCGAATGAGTCAGTGAGAAGCGTTGTGTCGGCGGAGGAATGTGCGAAAACAAGAAGATAAATAGCATTTTTAACGACAGATTAGGGGGTTGGCAGACATCGGATGCGAACACGTCGTCCCCGTCGGTTGCTGCGGTACACAGCAGAGGGTGCGTGTTCATGTGACGAGAGTATCTCTGCGTTGCCATAAAAATTGGTAACTAGCGACAGGTACAAGCATAAGCAATCATCCCCGTCCACAAGGATCTCAAATGAAAATGTGTCTTGGAGGAGAAAAGAACCATCAGGCGGGGAGGGTGTGATATGAACTAAACGACGACAATGACATCCCGTATCATCGAGTAAAGTGAATTTCTGTCCCAGATCGATATCGTGTCGTTGTTTATCCCACAATTTATATCTCGACTTGAGCGGCACCGAGCAGAGGGAAGGTTGCCGCTCCACTTGAGTGCGTCTCGTAATTTGAATTTCAAACTCGCAGTATTCGAATGGAAAAAATTGCTGGGGCGTGTATCGCTCTTATTTCCAAGTAATGAGAACCCGGATACCGCTTTGCGGAGTGAGGCGCTCTGTTTACGGATATGTTACACATTTCTTCAGGTGTCAAGGTGTTGAGAGAGTGGTAAACTTGGTTTGCATTGCTTAAGGTAAGACGGAGAAATTAGAGGGTAATTTCCAGCGATCGTATTTGAGAGGCGGAAGGGAGGCGTTTCGCCGAAATTGATGGAGAAATGAGAAGAATTCGTGTGTGAGGTGGAAATTGAAAATCACTGTCACTCCCGATTTTTTGGGTGTTGATTGATGGTGTGGCACACCTTGAATTTGTGTGGACATTTGCCGGGGTTCGTCGGCCAGTGGGACAAATTGATTGGTTGCGAGTAGTTTTCCGTTTCGTGATTGATGTTCTTCTATTTGGCTTTGGGATAAGTGACCATTTGTGTTTTTGAGGGTGGAAATTATGTGGGAACTCGGTGCTGTTTGCACTTGGAGTTGAGTGGTAATACCAATGTATCAATGTTTGATGAAAGCCCAGTTGGGCCAGTTAACGCAGTCCATTTAGTGTCATATGAGTGCTTGACCTTCGTGCGGGGACATGAGGTACTGATGCGTGTGAGGGTGTGAAGTTTGCCTTAACGATTGACACCCAATTCGAACGACCCGTAGTGTTCAATCAAAAAAGTTTCTCCTTGTTTCGCTCACTTCGATCTGGATGGGTTTGAAGGGAACTTTTGCGGCTTAGGCGATCTCAAGGACTTCGTATCCAGAAACAAATACTACACATAGAGGCTGGTATATTTCATCGCTCGTGGCCACTGATGAAGCCATCAAATACGCTGTTGCGTCTTTTAATGGTTTCAAGTCACCGGGCACTGATGGCATATATGCAGCGCTGCTGCAAAAGGGCATGGACCCTATTCTGCCGGCTCTGAAAAGAATCTTCACTGCCAGCCTTGCACTGCCATACATCCGAAGCACCTGGCGTACCGTGAGGGTATCTTCATACCGAAAATTGGTATAGGAGACTACTCTCTCGCCGAAAATTTTAGGCCTGTCAGTCTCACCTCCTTCATGCTAAAAATCTTGGAGAGGCTGGTTGAACTGCACCTGCACTTTGCCATCACACCCTCTATCTCAGCTGCAACATGCCTACCAGCGCGGAAAGTCTTGCGAGACTGCACTTCAAAATCTCGTCGGTAGAATTGAAAGTGCACTTGACAAGAAAAAATACGCACTGAGCATTTTCATCGACATAGAGGGTGCTTCCGACAACGCGACTTTCGATGGCATGTGTAACGCGACCAGGGAACACGGTGTAGAGGAATCATTGGTGTTGTGGAAAAGGGCAATGCTAATGAACAGGAAAATAATCCCGTAGGCGGAGTGTGACAAGTTTGTAGTTTTGGTTTTAACAGGGGCTGCCCTCAAGGGGCGTCGTGCATCCCCTCCTATGGTGCATGCTGGTCAATTCTTTGCTTTCCGCTTTGAATAGTTCCATCACCTACGCCCAGGCTTATGCAGATGATGTAGGCGTACTGGTTACCGGACCATGCCTTACGGCCGTCAGTGCAAGTGCGCAGGCGGCTCTTGACATAATCGATAACTGGTGTACTAGGAATGGGCTTTCAGTCAGCCCATTTACGAGAAGGAGGAATATGACTGATTTGACTTAACTGGTACTCAAAGGCGTCACTATCCCCCTTTCTAATGAAGCCAAATCTAGGTGTTATCCTTGACAGTAAACTCCTCTGGAAACGACACATTGAGACAATTACCTCCACTGCACTGTCAGTCTTCTGGCAATGCAAGGGAATTTTTAGCAAAACCTGGGGTCTATCACCCGAAAAATCCGTCTGGATCCACACGGCAATGATAAGACCACTTCTCTCTTATGCATCAGTCGTTTGGTGGAACAAGCTTTCGCGCAAATACGTGACTGATGCTTTCAACAAGCTTCAAAGAACAATTTGTCTCGACTGCACAGGGGCTTTCCCCAGCACGTCTGGCTCTGCTCTTGATGCCCCCCCACGGTCACCACGTCATGGGATGTTCACTCAAGGCCATCCCTCGATTAAAAAGGAATGGTCTTTGGTTACACTCGCACTGGAGCTTTGATGGTCTCGCACACCGAATCTCCTGTGACACTACTCTCTTGGACATGCCGTCTGATGCGAGGTCGCCAATAATACAGTAGCGACGCTTATACAAAGTCGACTTTCTCCGTGTCCAGGACTGGCTCTTGCCAGAAACTGAACCGGCAAAGGAATGTAGTCGGATTTTCACGGACGGCTTTAAGACGACGAAGGGTTCTGGAGCTGGGGCCTTCGTGGAAAACGACAACAGCAGACTTCACGCCTCCTTAGGTAATTTCGCGTCGGTATTCCAGTCCGAAGCCTTCGGGATCCTAATGGCCACCAACTATATTGTTAAGTTTAGGTGGAAGGGAGGATGTATATGCGTTTGCAGCGATAGTCAAGCTGTGCTCAAGGCCTTACTCATCTCTTTTACCACTTCCAAGATAGTTCAAGAATGCAAGTCTTTTCTTCATTTGGTTGACAATCTGCATTCACTAAGACTTGTTTGGGTCCCGGTTCATCGCGGGATCCTGGGAAACGAGACTGCCGATGAACTAGCTAGGCTAGGGTCAGCAGAATCATACGTATGGCCCGAACCCAACTTGGGACTACCCACGTCCTTGGTTAGGGCCTCCGTCGATGGTTGTGTCTCCTTACAGTACAACCAGAGATGGCGTGACTCTCCAGGATGCAGGGTGACCAAATCCGCTTCTTTTCTGCTATCTCTAGACAGAAACGAGTGCAGACGACTTGTCGGCGTACAAACGGGACGCTTTACCATCGCTGTGGATCTGAGTCGGCTTGGGCTTAGTGATGTCACACTCTGCGACACCTGTGGAGGAGGTGAAGAGACTTCAGAGCACTTTCTCTGTCAGTGTCCTGCTTTCGCTTGTATCAGGTGGCGCCTATTTGGCGCGGATGTGGTGGGAACTGAAAACCTAAGTTCCATATCACAAAAGCGCATCTTGATTTTTCTTCGGAAAACCAAGGAATTACATTAAATGAAGGTTACTGCCTGTTAGTACAATGGACCAGTATTTGAGTCTGAGCGTTTCAGTGCAGTTTATCCTAAACTCCAACACAAAAAGAAAAAGTCCAGAAACAGTCAGTTTTTTTTTTGAAGTCATCACTCCGATTTATGGGAGAAAAGTAAATTCCGATTGCCTGTCAACAACAACTTTAAAGCGGTGCAGAGCTCTCATAAGTGATTTTAATGTTTCCTACCTGAATACGAAAGTGCGTGAATTTGCAAAATGTTGTCCACATCGCTGAAGGAGATCGTTCAAAAGATTCATATTAATTAGAAGTATGATGTGTCCAAGAACGGAAGCTGGGACATTTATTTCGTTGTCTCAACGTCACGTCATTTCACGTTCGCCATATTAAGCTGGCACTTGAAACGTCCTCCATCTCTCATTTGAAGTTTCGTAAGTTGATATTTCGTAAGTTGATAAAAGTTGACATTGAGCGACAGGAAGGGAGGACCAGGAAAGCGCACAAGTTATCGAAAAGGCGACGCTGCATCCTTACAATGAGACAGCTTTTTCTTTTTAATTGGAGGTTTGGTAGTACTTCATTAGAGCATTCGGACTCTAAGACTGATAAATTGTATTACCAGATAGTAACCTAAATTTAATGTAATTTCTTGGTCAATCAAGGGAGAGATAGAACCTAGAGTTTCAAATTGCATCAGCACCAGGCAGCCGCCGCATGATCCGAGCAGAGTGGGAGGCGGAGGGTCATTGACAGAAAATGTTTTTTGCAATGTCTTCATGTTCTTTACAAGTGTCACAAAATGTTTCATCACTGAGCTTAAGCACACTGAAGTGCTGCAGCTGATGGGTCCCGTTTGTACGCCAAAAAGTCGTCTGCAGTCTTTCCTGTCTAGACATAATAGAAATGTTGTGCTTGCTGACGTTTGGGAGCATGCGCTTGGTTAGCCTGTATCCTTGAGAATAATTTCATCTCCGATAGAGCTGTCAAGAGACCCAACTGCTGAGGGAAGTTCTAGCCGAAACTGCAGATTTCCCAAGGTGCTTTCGAGCCTCCTAGTGCCTCTCTTGATACTTGCCTACTAAGGGCGTCTTCCATGATCCCGTGGAATTCTGGGGCACAGACAAGTTTTAACTAATAAAGTCTGCCGACCAAATTAAGGAAAGATTTGCATTCCAGTATCATGTTGGAGGTGATCAGATGGTGGAGTAAGGCCTTGAGCCCTACTTGGCTGTTACTAAATCGCGCCCATTCAATCTGTTCTTCATAGTGTAGTTCGTCACCATTAGGAGAAGTTTCTCTGTAAGAGCCCGAAGCCAAGTCTTCTAATTGAGATGTGAAGCCTTATGCTGTTCTTCTCCAGGAATGTGCGAGTCCCAGAATACCTCTATCATCTTGAGCCAGTTCGTAAAAAGCTAGGGACATTCTCTTCCTGAACTATTTTCTGGCCAGAAACAGTGCATGACACAAGCGAAAAGTAACAGCTTGCTCAGGCCCTTAACCAAACATTGATCCATATTTTTTGAAAATGGCAAAAGGTTTTAGGATACAGCCACGGGTGAGTTTTAAGATAGCCTAAGTAAAACAAAAAAAAAAGAACAAAAAAGAAGAAAAGAAAAGAACACCACTTACACTGCAGATATAATGCAATAATCAAGCTACACAGCGGACAACTATTTTATGATGAGGCGACTAGACGACGAACAATACACAATGACGCCACGCAACTGTACGACTGAAGAACACTACAAACGCCCAAGCAGACGAAGGACAGGTCGATGCAATTCACTGTAAGAAGTGAAGGATAGGCACAGTCGTAAAAATAATATCGAAAAGAGTGGACCCGCCACCAGCTACACAGAGTGGTTTATTATTTATTAGTTCATTTTCAATAAAGATGTTTAAAGAACATTAAAATACGTTTTGTTTCTTTTTGTGATAGCGAAAGTTTACACATTTTATGACTGAAACTCTAGGAAAATAGTTTCCTATTCTCATTTTAGGGACTTCAACGCGGCACCAAAACTCACTAGAATTAGCATTTTCGCTGATGGACTATGCACACGACGAAGGTTACGCATATAATCTTTGAACTCAAAATCACCATCACTCATGTTATGGCCAAGACACCCCTCGAAATGAGCGACAATTTGACTAAAGAGTTGTGTGCTTAGAGTTATCTTTATAAGCAGGCGAATATTTAGAATAAGAACACTTTGGTGGTCGCACACAGAGCGATCTGTCTGTCTGTTTCTTGTGATTTGGGAACGAAACCTTAAAAAAGTAACAAAATTTTGCGAGCAGCGGCATTCTTTCAGTAATGACAAACACCCAAATTGGTGCCTAGAGTTCATTCAAGGCCTAAATGCTTCATTTCTTAGCCAACAGTTAAAGCATTAATATGAACGGACATGATCAAAAAAAAAAAATGTCTCTAACTTCACAAGCTGAATAGGGATAGCGAAGGAGTGACATCGGTGACGTCACTTCCCTTAGGTAGGAACTAGACGTCCCGCCCCCTCTCGCCATTCATAAGGTAGCCGCCAGTTTTACGGAACCTCTCGGCCTCACCCCCTCTAGCCAGTAGCAACAAGCGCACTGAAAAAAACTTTGAACCTAACCAGTGCATATGTCATTAGACGCCAACGAGATACGCGCGCATCCGCTCTACTCCATGCAGTAGCAGAACACGCGCATCATACGACACCTAGACAAAAATGCTTAAAACTAGTTTACATAACATTGTATAGTCATAATCTTACTGGCCCTTCGCAGGCTCTCTAAGATAAACCGAATTTTATGTGTTTTTTAACATCTTTATTTATTTAATATAGAAACATTAATTCATACTAACTATCATATGACACCTGCACAAGCAAGCTTTTCCCACAGGAAACATCTATTTACAGACTGCAGATCAGGCATAAAACACATTTATTATGTGGAAACCTGTGGAATGATTCGAAGAAGTTTTCTTAGTTTGAATTCAGTTGAGTTGGTTCAGTTATAATTGTAACTCCGTGACGACGTGTTCGACGTTATTAATAAAATAAATATTAATTATTTTTATATATTATTATTATATATTACATATTAACAAAATAAATTCGTTAAACAACAATAAAACGGTGTTTTTTTTATATCCCATCGCTCAAGGGACATCGTAATTAGGGAACTTAGTCACTGCGGCAGGCTAGGAGATGAAATGCACCCACCACCGACAACAAATCATTTTGAAGTCCAGGTGGACAGTCAGCAGGGCTGTGTTGAGAGTCTTGTAGGAAGTAAAGGATCTTGTCTATTTAGAAGATCACTTTGTTTTGTTAACTGTCCATACTCCGATTTTTTAAATGAACCAACTTAAAAAGGGGATGGTCGCTGTGGCGTAGTGGGTAGAGTGCGACGCTCAAACGCCGAAGAGTCGATGTTCGACTCCCAGCTCAACACCAATTTTTCGAATTTTTCACGGCCCCACCTCTTTCTGCTGACAACACTCAAAGAGTAATAACTGTCTAAGAAAGCTTCTCAAAATTCGCCGTTAGGAGTCGTCAAAAAACTGTAGGTCCCTTCTACTTGTGAGAGAACAGTAGCGCGCATAACACGAGTAGTTGATGGGCAAGCTAGGCCCTGGTCCCCCTTTGGACTCTACCGCCCATAATTAACTTAAAGAGGCAACTAGAATTAGTCAATCTAAAAAAGAGTTTCGAGTGTTACAATTTTTTTTTATGACTAGCTTGTGCATGTGGAACTTATCCTGAAGTTCCTCCAAACTCAAGGTTTCCAACTCAAAACTCGCTTGGCAAATAAGAATTATTTCATTTACATTTAGAAAGTCTGCTAGTCTTTTCGTCAATAGAGAATATTAAAAGTGCGCCATATGCAGAAATCTTGTTTTATAACGAAACCTTAAAAAGTTTATCTGGAACACGGCGATTGTCTTTGATAAATTCTTTATTTAAGATTATGGATCTGTCTGTAACTGATGTCTCCAAGTGGTAGAACAAGAGGTCCTGCTAGGACAAAGCGCTAAAATTAGCCGCCTCAATCCAACTACATTTTACATCGATTTTTTAAGTGGCATTGGACATCTTCGATGTGGCGTAAGGTTTCTTCAATTGAATACAAGTTGTGAAAAATGTCCTCTTCCCGAGTGACAGAGTGACTCTTCTTAAGAAGCACCAGAAGCAGGCGACAACCAGATTGGATTGCCGAGTGACTCTTCCTAAGAAACACCAGAAGCAGGAGACAAGCAGAATGGATTGTCGAGTGACCCTTCTTAAGAAGTACCAGAAGCAGGAGACAACCAGATTGGATTGCATTGAAATGACAGCTGGTTCTAAATTAAGAACGAGTCGTCAAAGCTAAGGCAGAAAGAACGTAAACGACCGGCAAGTCAGGCCGTTGCCCCACTAATAGCTCCTGATACAGTGGAAAACTGTTAACGCACCAGTCAAGGACACTTCTGACGAAACGTTCATACGAGAGGTTCACGCAAACATCGTCCCCCTCCCCACACACAATGCGTATGCAGACGGTGTGCCATTCTGCACGAATGTCGACAAAGGAAAATTTTTCACTGTCAAGTCGGCTTCCTCAATGGGAAGCGACAATTCACCCGACCATGAAACACGCCTCCAATAAAATTATAAATGAATCAGAACGGCAATAACAATTCCCTGTGATTAATCAAACTCAAGCCGATATCAGTGGCGGATCATTTGACTATTCCATCAACATCCGCGAGGAAATCCCTGCGCCCGCACACAGCCTCCCGGCAGACACACAACTCGCGCTCCCTTAGCAAGGAGGGGGAGTCGCCTCCGACCGTCATCATTACCAATTCAATCAATCCAATCCAGGTATCTTTGTCGATTTCATTTCATTTGAATCCATTCGCTTCTTTGTGCGACTACGACTTTTCTTCTCTGAAGAATTGCCCATTACCACTTCCTGCTGGCAGTTTCCCCACGGGGCCTTCGTCGTCGGCCTGGTCCTGTGTGTCGTCGCTCCGCTTATCCATAATCAGAAGGCACAACGATGTGAGAATAATGGATTGCGAACAAATGCCGACACAGAGAGAGAGAGAGTCTCGCTGCGTCCGTGTGAGGAGGAGATAAATGATGAATTTTAAGGTGAACCCTGAACCATTTATCCTGTGATAGATGGTCGGATTGAGAGATGCGAACGCGTGAACAGAGATCTCTAGGGCGAAAGAGTTGTGCCATGAGTTCTGTTCGGCATAGGCGGTCGGAGTAGGTAAGCCTAAGATTTATATCTTCGATTTGAGTTCTACGGTGAAAAGTTGAGTAATCCTTGAGGCAACCAGCGATGTCGCTCGTACGGTGACCGACAACGTGGCCGCCGCCGAGTCTTCAGTCGTTCGCCTGCCTTTCATCGCACACATTTGAAAGTGTGTGGCATGTGATGTGCGCCGAGGACGGTGTGTCGGGAGGCGCCCAAAGAATGGCAAAGATGAGCATTTCCATGTCAAACTTTCAAATCTCGAGGTCGTTTGATTCGGTCTGTACGTAGTCGTAGTTCGATGCGAAGTTCAGTCAGTAGTCATCGTCGTGGTTTCTTTTTTCTGTTGGCAAAGTAATTGCAAAAGTTACTCCTGGATTGTGAGTGATAAGTCTTTGGAGGGCATCAATAATAAATAACCGCCGGGATGGCTGACGTGGGTGAGCATGCTGGCGGTGGCCAACTGGGGAATTCTCACGAGAGTTGGTTTATTAAAATGCTTCTGAATTGCTAACGGTGCGGTCAACGAAAGGGGGGTTTCGTGACTTTTCGCTCTTTGAATGTGGACGTGTTCTTATGGAGTAATCGGTGCATGGATGGGAGATTACAAATTCCGAGTACGGGTAAAATGAATTGCTCCGGTCCGACTTTCCAAAGCGAGGGTAAGGCATCTACAAGCTTCAAAAGCATTAAAGCGGAGTTCCTGTAGTTTCATCGAGATGCCTAAGCAGTTCATTTATTAGTGAGGTTGTCGCTTCATAAGATTTGGAACGCGAAATTAAAGGGAAAAGGCACACCCGTCATAGCTTTGTGATTCTCGGATAGTATCGACTTCGATACTTTTACAAAAGTTTCAAAATATTCAAGTGCGGCTGCTGTCTTCCTAGCCAACAAATCAGCTTCTGACCGCATACTTGATTGACTGTAAAACGTTTTGTTATACGAATACAGCGAAGGGCCCCACAGACACGAGGTCAAGATGGCCTAGCCATCTTAAGCGTTGTATCCGTAGACGCTTGACCAGGCGCATGTCGCTGTACAGCCCATAGAGTTTGTCATTAAATCTTCTCCTCCAAATGCCATCAAAGCAAACAGGACCAAAAATCGCACGCAAAACTTTTCTCTCGAAAAGACTAAGGGCTTCCTCATCCGCCTTTGCTAACGATTAAGATTCTGTGCCATATAGTAGGACGGGGATAATCAAGCTGTTAAATAAAGCGAGCTTAGTCCTTCGAGAGAGGGCTTTATTACTCAATTGCCTCTTGAGCCCAAAGAAACAGCGATTGGCAAGAGTGATTCTGCGTTTGATTTCGGTACTGATGTTGTTGTCCCTGTTTACCGCGGAGCCGAGATAGATGAAGTCCTTAACTACCTCGAAGTTTCTGCTGCCCATAGTGACGCTTTGTCCGAGACGTCGATGTTCTGCGTCCTTCTTCGATGACAGAATATACTTTGTTTTGAACTCGTTTACCACCAGTCCCACTTTAGCCGCTTCCGCTTCGATGCTAGCAAATGCCTCCTTGACGGCTCGCTGTGTTCGTCCAATCACGTCAATGTCATCAGCGTAAGCCAACAATTGAACTGACTTCTGGAAGATCGTGCCTCTGGTGTTGACTTGTGAGTTACGCACGATCTTCTCGAGGATGATGTTAAAGAAGTCACATGACAGTGCGTCGCCTTGTCTAAAACCTTTTTTGACATTGAAGGTCTCGGTGAGTTTGGTACCGACCTTGACGGAGCAGCGAGAGTTCTCCATCGTCATCCTACACAATCTGACAGGTTTGGTAGGAATGCCAAAACTAGACATGGCACTGTATAGCTCGTCTCTATGCACACTGTCATATGCAGCCTTGAAATCGACGAATAGGTGGTGAGTGTCAGTTCGCATTTCTTGGGTCTTTTCCAGGATCTGCCGTAATGTGAAGATCTGGTCGAATGTGGACTTCCCTGGCCTGAAACCACACTGACAGGGACCTATCAGGCTATTGACAAATGGTTTCAGACGCTCACACAATATGGCAGAGAGGATCTTGTATGCGATGTTCAGAAGACTAATCCCTCTGTAGTTGGCGCAGTTAAAGGGGTCTCCTTTTTTGTGGACCGGTTAACTTTCACAACACCTAAAAATGAGACAGCGACATGTCTCGGGTATGGACGGATAATCTATGGACAGAAAACGATTTAAGGGTAATGAGTCTTAATTTTGCACGTGGAATGTAAGGTCCTTCAAAAGACCACGTGAAGCCGAAGAACTTCAAAAGACCACGTGAAGCCGAAGAACTTGCGAAGGCCCTGGACAAAGCGCTTATTCGGATGCGGATCTGTTGTTTAAAGAAGACTTAGGCAAAAAGTTTAGAGCTATTACGCCGTCAGGGAACGCCTCATGATAATTCGAAACACGGCTAATTTCGACATTTTCAGGGTGGGCTCCAAGGCGACGAAAGTATCTGAAGCGGGGGCCTTGGTGGAAAACGACAATATTAGACTTCAGATCTGTTTAGATAATTTCACGTCGGCTTATGAGGCGAAAACGTGTGCAATCCTAATGGGCACTATTGTGAGGAAAAGGTGAAAGGGACAAAGTATCTTTGTCTGCGACAGCCAAGCCTTACTCAAAGCCTTTAACTACTTCCAAGATAGTCCACTAATGCAAGTTTTCCCTTAAATTGGTCGGCAGACTGAAATCGTTGAGTATTCTCTGAGTCCCGGGACATCGTGAGATTATGCCAATGAGCTAACTAGGCAAGGTTTAAAAGAGTCATTCATAGACCCGAGTCCACATCGGAACTACCCGCATCCTTCGTTACGGCTTCGACGGTTGGGTCTCCAAACAACAGAACAGATAATATGGCTCTCCAAGATGTAGGCTGACCAAGTGCATTTTCCCTAACATCAGCAACATCAGCAAGAAATCTGCGGCTGTTTTGTTAATTATAGACGGTAAAGAGCACAAACTACTTGTCGGCGTATAAATGAGATACTTCGCTTACCTCTGCGACGCTTGTGGAGAATGTAAAGACAGTTCAGAGCACTTTCTCTGTCAATGTCCCGCCTTTGGTCGGGTCAGGCGGCGACTGTTTGGCACTGATATGGCGGGAGCTGTAAACCTTCACTCTCCATCAATAGAGCGCTTGCTGGTTTTCCTCTGGAAGACCAAGATATTACCTCAAATGCAAATTACTGCCTAGTAGTACAATGAACTAGTTTTTTAATCTTAGCGCTCCAGTGTGGTGTCTTCCATCAAAAAACAAAAATCCAGAACATCCTGACCTGACCTGCGCTTACGCCCTGAAAAGGGAGACAACAACATCAAACGATCAATGCCCCAGCTATGAGACCAAGATCATTGTAGGGGATTTGAACGCTCAGCTGGGAAAAGAGGCCATCTTTGCTGGAGTCATCGAAAACAAAGCCTTTACGACATCGTATTCGGAAAGGGACCTAGATCGTTGAACTTTGTCTCGGGGCGGAACCTTTTTGAGCCCAGCAAGCGGTTCCCAAACCGCAGTATCCATAAAGGTACCTGGCGATCCCTTGATAAATCAAATTCATCATTTCGAGACCGACGCCGGACATTCCTCTAATATTCATTGGTGCCAATGTTCTCTCGAAAAGAATAAAGCTTTCCTCATCTGTTTCTAGTAACGTCCAAGTTTCCGCGAAAAACAAGGTCTGAAACGATTAAGCTTTGCGTGCGATTTTTGATTCTGTTGGCGTTGATGGCATCTGGAGGAGAAGATATAATGACGAATTCTATGGGTTGTACAGCGACATGCACCTGGTCAAGAGTCTTCGGATATAACGTTTTAGATGGTTAGGCCATGAAGAGAAGGACCTCAACCAACTTGGAGTGCGCAACTGGACGCAGTTGGTAAAAGGTCGTGCGTGCGTGGAGAGGCATGATGGTTAAGGCCCAGGTTGACCCCGGAATGTAGCGTCGCAAGAAGAAGAAAAAGAAGGAGTAATCGAGCTGTTATACAAAGTCACCTCAGCCTTTAGAAAGTAGGTTCTATTACTCAATGGCCTCTAAAAACACAGCGATTGGCAAGAGAAATGATTTCGGTACTGATGTTGTTGGTTCTACAGGCGGCGTATTGTAGTGGGTAGAGTGCGGCACTCAAACGCCGTAGGTCCAGGTTCGATTTTCGTCTGAGCCACTTGTATTTTTCACGGCACTACCTCTTTCAAGCGTGGTCGCCGTGGCGTAGTGAGTAGTGTGCGACGCTCACACGCCGTAGGGTCTAGGTTCGACTCCCAGCTCAATACCAATTTTTCGAATTTTTCACGGCACCACCTCTTTCGAGCTGCTGACTACACTCAAAGAGTAATAACTGTGTAAGAAAGCTTCTCAAATTTCACCGTTCGGAGTCGGCAAGAAACTGTAGGTCCCTTCTACTCGTGAGAGAAAAGCAGCGTGCACAACACGAGAAGTAGATGAGCAGGCTAGGCCCTGTGCCTCTGTGGACTGTTACGCCGTATAATTATTATTATTTTTAAGCTAAGTCCTGTTGGACTGTTTCGCCGTCTAACTCAGTTCAATGTTGTTGTCCCTACTTACCGCTGAGCCGAGATGGACTAAGTCCTTGACTCCTTCGAAATTTCTGTTGCTAAGTGCGGCACTTAACCCGAGACTGCGATTCGGGTATCCGCTACAGGATATTCCTTATTTGTTTCTCAACAAGCGCCACATTGACAGTTCTCTGTGGTATTCCCATCACGAGAGTTAAGTCCGTTTGAAATCATCTCTGAACGACATTGTTCAAATTGAATTGAATCAAAATTAATTTATACACAGACAAGATATAATTTAAAAGGATCAATTCAATGCATTTAGGAAATCGCTTAATTGTCTATTTTTCTCAAACAACAGCAGAAGTCTGTGCCAATAGTTGCCGAGGCACATTGATGGCCAGCAAAATGGACAGAGGAGTCTTGACGAATGAGATAAGTAACGCCAATCTCATAGAAGAATGTCTGCGTGGTCGTATTGACTAAGAGACCTCACAATGTTCTGTTTGTCTGATCGCGATCTCACCAAGCTCTGTGCTCCACACCGAAGCCAAGGATACAAGTTCTCCCCTAGCCAAGAAGGCTGCAATTGCCTGATAAAGTTTGTAAGTCACAATTCTATGAAGGTGATTAAATTTTAAAAAGCCCTCCAAAGCAGATGCCAAGCAAATCTTTCTTTCCTACAATTAACACTTACACTTTACATTGAATACTCCCCAATTATTGGCGTTTTCTTGACGCGGTGGATTTCCAGAAACTTTTAGTGAGTGTGTGACACAGCACAGGAAGTGGGTCGCAAATGAACGTCACTGCCACCCGTCAAAGGGGCGTTACACATCGACTAGGATACCAGCACTCTTTAATTTCGAACTGATTCAAGATATTCGACCGCTCTACCCCGTTCCCCTAACTTTCCCCTTTCGACTCTATAGTTCCTTTTATCCTTGACGACAAGCCAACTCAACTACCCAACAATTTACGAGCCAAGTCACATTACCCCACACCACACGGCCCACTCGTAAACATCCTTAATCACTAATTAATCATACTTTTCGTATGCCTCGGCGTGGTATCGTAGATTTATACTGTACGCGTGTGAGTTTTTATCTTAATGTATTCATGACGTAATTTGAATTCACCGCTCACCGTTCGAAAGTGACCACCGTGGCGTTGGGCTCAGTGCTCGGTGCTCAGTACTCGTATTTCAAGCCTTCTCCCTGCGGTGATTTGCCTGCTCCTTTCGGTGGGCATGTGGTCACACTGAGTGCGTGGCAGTGCTGGGGTTTCTTGGCATTTGCGGGCATTGATTGAGTTTAACTTCGTTTTCTTTCTCGATTTTTTTGCCGCCACTTTTGTGTTTATGTCATAAACTCGTGACACGCAATTTTTGGTTCCTCGCCTTGATTGTGGCGTAAAGCTCATGCAACCCCTGGACGTGAACGCTTGAGGAAATTACTGCGAAATATCAACAGAGGTTGGGCGGGGTCATGAATAACTAACAAATTTCGCTTACCACTTAATTGGGTGATTTTTACTTGTAGGGAAATTATTTTATTGAAATTATCTAAAAACACACGGACGGCTGTGAATAGTGGCACTGGCCTAATGAAGAGTACACATGCGGCGAGCTAGCTGGAGGCGGGACGGGAATTAGTGGCAGAAGGAAGGGAAGTGTTGATTTCCAGACTGAGGAGATTTTGTAGGCTCTACTGATAATTTTGAGAACTTTCCGTGGAGATATTTCACGCGAAATAAGGCTGCGGATTGAGTACGGCAAAATTTGAATTGACGACAAGGTTCCGTACTTGTGTTCATCATCAAGGAGAAGGAGAAGGAGAAGGAGAAGGAGAAGGAGAAGGAGAAGGAGAAGGAGAAGGAGAAGGAGAAGGAGAAGGAGAAGGAGAAGGAGAAGGAGAAGGAGAAGGAGAAGGAGAAGGAGAAGGAGAAGGAGAAGGAGAAGGAGAAGGAGAGGGAGAGGGAGAAGGAGAAGGAGAAGGAGAAGAAAAATCTATTTTTCCAAATTTTTGACACTAATGGTTGGGTTTAAAATGAATCCAACCATTCAGGAGAAGGAGAGGGAGAGGGAGAAGGAGAAGGAGAAGGAGAAGGAGAAGGAGAAGGAGAAGGAGAAGGAGAAGGAGAAGGAGAAGGAGAAGGAGAAGGAGAAGGAGAAGGAGAAGGAGAAGGAGAGGGAGAGGGAGAAGGAGAAGGAGAAGGAGAAGGAGAAGGAGAAGGAGAAGGAGAAGGAGAAGGAAAAGAAAAATCTATTTTTCCAAATTTTTGACACTAATGGTTGGGTTTAAAATGAATCCAAGTCGGTTGTGAAGAATTGGTCTATTTATGATGGCCCTACAGTCCGAATGAAACTGTCTCTCACAACTGTCTTCAGTTCTGAACACAAAGTTGGGGTAGCTTCTCTTGCGTTCCTCCATTTCAGCTAAGAAAGGTTTCTGTTACGTAGTTCAATGACTTCAGTTCAGCGATTTCTCGTGACCGAACCGTGAGATCCGTATAATCCACATTTCCCAGCCCTATAAGGCCTGACTGGGACTTCGATTGCCGCATTACGTACAGAATTCTTCACCTCCAAGGCAAATAGGGATACAATTCGCATTTAAGACTGCCCTTTTGAAGAAGACAATGGTTTCTATATTCGATTTTAATACACTCCAAGCTTTTACAAGCTATAGGGCAGGTTAGGTATGATCTGTATTAATGTTGCTCCACAACATTAAACGTTTTCTAGCGTATGGAAATTGTAGCTTCGCTCCAGGAAGAATACAACAACTTGCGTTGGAAGGTTTCCTCTTAGAAAGAGCTGAATTTAAGGAACAGAAGAAATGGTGCTTGCCGTGATATGTAGTATCAGCGCTAAATTTCACTTATACCACAGCTGCTGGTTCAAGGCAGTTTACATTCTCTGCAAAGACTTGACAATTGCTTGTCCTTATTGTGAAGTCAATGTTGTTCTTTCTTCATGACAGCAAAGACTTCCTTTAATAGTCGTATAGACCAGCATCCACGCATTTACGCAAAGACAAACGAATCGCTGAATCGAAAATTTTCTAGCAGGAGCTCTTTATTCTTCCGGTTTCCATCTTATATTAATGACTCATTTAAGCAAATCGAATGGATTTATAAGCAATCGAAAGTTGCAGTAAGTGAAAACTAACAATCGAAAGATTTGGACAGCGAATGTGAACGACTATCCCAGCCTAATGTAGATTTTTGTATATGGTCCATCTTTTTGTTGTGTCAGCGAAAAAAATAT
Organism: Eristalinus aeneus; assembly: GCA_955652365.1. Lineage (NCBI taxonomy): Eukaryota > Metazoa > Arthropoda > Insecta > Diptera > Syrphidae > Eristalinus > Eristalinus aeneus. The sequence goes on along the minus strand of OY019130.1, from coordinate 108,052,379 downwards.
GAATAACAAGAAACCGAGCGAAAAAATTGTCCTTGCTGGGAAAATTCCGAATAAATCCTAGGTTCTTGGAGACGGAAACAGGCTGAACGACGACATCTTGTTACTATAAAAGCTCAGCGACTTCAACAACCGGATGTTGGAACTGGTACAAAGTTATCGCCAGGTTTTCCAACTTTACGAATATATCAATTCGAGCACAGATTGTCTGTGCCTGCAGTATTTTTTGTCACGCTAATTTTGTACAAAATTGCTTAAAGCTCAGTGAGTGAAAGGAAGTAAAGCTCGTATGAAAATAATGTTCAATACATTCCTGAAATTTGACTTTTTGAAAGCTTTTTGAAACTTCTTACAGTCAGTTGGTGCACGAAAGGAAGTTTAAAGTCTAAGCTCTATGAAAGTTTATCAACAGTTGGGCTTTTGGAAGGAGAGAAAATAAATCAAAAGCTTTTGACTTTTTCACATAACTTGCTGGAAAGCTTACTATTTCGAATGGCTTTAACTTTTGGAAGAAATTATAACGAAAAGTTCACGCAAGTGAATGCAATCGTTTATAGGATAAGAAAATATTTTTTCAGGTTCCTTGTTTCAAACCATGCTCTAATCTCTGTCCTAAGGAATTTTGATTTGCTTATGTATAAATCACCACAGCCGATTTCCACTAACTGTGGAACAGAAGCTGTGCATGCTTCTGTCGTTTCATGTGCGGATAAAGCATACAGTTTGTTACTGACTCCAAACCTAATGACATTTTCAATCCAATTTGAAGATTGCCAGGAAACAGATGGTACTCACCCCTTGTGCAGAAAAATTTTGCTTCCTGCTCGTTATGATTTTGGAGCACAGTTTCAATTCAAGCAAAAATGAATAAAGCTTAACGATTGTCAAAACTTTAACTTTTTCATAGCCGTTAGGAGAAATTTAGACAAAGAGCTTTGCAGCAACTTTCACTACTAATCAACTTGAGTGTTTCAACATAGCTTGAGATAAAAATTAAGAAGCCGCTGTACTTTGTATTGAATATATCCTGAAATAGGGATGAAAGACGGAGGAGAACCTTAACACATTTGCCTGAGTCACTGTGTATGTCTTTCTGCAAAAATCAATGGACGCCAATTAAAATAATAATGTTTCTTTTAACTGAAGAATATCTTACTTTTTCTAAATTTAAAGCAAGTTCCAAATAATTCAGAAACAAACTGCCATCAACAATAGCGTAAAGAAAGTAAAAGACTTTCTGAAACGAACAGAATTTTGTCATAGTTTGGATGAAAAATGACATATAAGGCACGTCCCTGCTGTGTGAAGGAAAAGAAAGGGTTTAGGTTAAGTTCCAAAAATCCACATTGGCAGCATTTCATGGTAAGATTCGATTTTTTAAAACATAACAGTCATAGAGGTTGATATGTGCAGTCTTATATCTTATAAAAAATTTAAGGAGGTTGTCCAAAACTCCTTGTTTCAACAGATGTTTCTTTAATCTTCTGCTGGGTCTTGGAATAGAACCAGTTTTGAAATAACGACTTCTTCCACCAACTCTCCATAATTTTGTTTGTCTACTATATGATTTTTGAATTTTGATCTTCTCCAGAATTACAACTTTGGAATTCTGTTTCCCTTACAATTCAGATTTTTTAATTTCTTTGATATGCCTATTTTTACAAAGACTTTCAGAAATTTCAAACTCCACCAAACTAAGCAAAATAGATTTCACAGTCAACGAATTCAGAAAACTTTAAACTCAGATTTTTACTTTAATAGACGACACATTAAACATGTGCCTTCATGATGTAGTCTCTATTTGGAACTTTATCTGAACAGAAGTCCTCACAAAATGACAGCTTAATTTTAGTGTAGTTCAGCAATGTGCAAAATTTCGTACTTACCGAGGATAATTAAAACAAAAATTGTTCCAAACGGGTTCAGCATTATCAAATATGTATTTCTGAAACGAAAATAAAAACAAAAAGAATTTAAGTTTCCAAGTCATATGTACAGGATAATCTAAAAACACAGGATGATGATGCCATAAAAAATAAACGCCTGTTTAGACAGGAAAGAGTCATTTAAGTCGTTTACAGACAACAAAGTTGAACTTAACTTGAAAGTTTGATCTTAAACAATGCGTTGAACAAAAGCTTTTTGGAGGGCGTCTCAGAGGGATGACACTGGTTACCAAAAAGCATCTGAAGAACAATATTGAATTCAAACGGGGCAGAGAAAAGAAAATTGTGAAACGTCCGAACAAAGAAGAGAATGCAGTATAACAACATTACAATCATCATTACACTACGTTGTTCTGTTCAAATCTGATTTTAGAATTGTAAAAGTAGTAAAAATAAATATAATAATCGTACAGCACGACAGTAAGCAAGGGGACCAGGGCCTACCTTATTCATTAACTACTCGTGTTGTGCGCACTACTATTCTCTCACGAGTGGAAGGGACCTATAGGTTTTTGCCGACTCCCAACGGCGATGTCTTGAGAAGCTTTTCCATAGGCAGTTATTGATCCTTGAGTATTGTCGGCAGCACGAAATAGGCGATAGTAATAATTGTTGGCGCTACAGTCCGCAGGGGGACCAGGGTCTTGCTTGCTCATCAACTGCTCGTGTTGTGCGCGCTACTGTTCTCTCACGAGTAGAAGGGACCTACAGTTTTTTGCCGACCTCGAACGACGAAATTAAAAAAGTTTTCTTAGACAGTTACTCTTTGAGTGTTGTCAGCAGGTCGAAAGAGGTGGTGCCGTGAAAAATTCGAAAAATTGGTATTGAGCTGGGAGTCGAACCTACACCCTTCGGCGTGTGAGCGTCGCACTCTACCTACTACACCACGGCGGCCAAATAGGCGGCGAAAAAGGTGATGCCATGAAAAAATTTTTGGGGTTTAGCCGGTAATCGAACTTAGACCTTTGGTGTTTGAGTTTCGCACTCGTTCCACTACGCCACGGCGGCCACGATTATTAAAGTACTGCCCAATAATTTTTTGTTGTAACTTTAGTCGCTTTTCAATGACTCAAGTATTGAATGTTCCCTTCTTATTTCCACTTGTTTACTTTGATTCACTGATCTGTGTCCTGGCCGCCATCCGGCGTCTGTCAAAATATCATCTGTCTCCGCTTTCGATTGTTCTTTCAACCGAAAGACGTTGCCATGTAAGTATCTTCCCTTCTACAACCATAGGACAAAGCACTCCTTTTTGGGCTGCATACATCAGAATCTTTGGGAACTTAACGAACCAATCTAATAGGTTCTTGTCAACGATGCAGCACCAGTGTGTACTATGTGTTTTCTACTTATTCAGGAATTCGAGGTGACTACTGCCGATGCCTGGCTGGATTTCTTTGTGACGAGTCGTTCTCTGAATGTTTACGAAAAAAATCACTGACAAGCATCTTTTCGCAAAGACGTTAGAGAAGGAACTGCTTACGGGTGCAGAATAGAAGACGCTGTTGGGTATTTTAGATTTTTATTTCGTTCTTAAAAAATACAATGATATGCCACCACAAAATTTATAGTTCAGAGATGTGATATGTACTAAGTATTCCTTTCAACTGAAATAAATTTATTTTTTAAACTATAATGTTAGACAATCAAAAGTTAACCGAAGTGTCAAAGACGCTATTAAATTGGCGGTGCATTCATATCAATAGTCAAAATTTCACTGACACCAGGAGCGGAAAAAATTTTTTTTTTTCATAAGGTATTTCAAAAGGTAACATACTAGAATATTTTCCTGTTCATGTAAAGCCCTTTGTATAACATTATTTATATATTCATTATAAAGGTTAATAAAAATAGAGCGCTACATGAATAAACAACGCATTCTCATTGTGAAATTGATTTACCAAAATGGTGAAAGTTTTGCGGCTAGAGTTAGCAAATTGCGATCAACTTGGGGTTACAAAAGAGTCAACCGTAAAGGGATTAATTCAAAAATTTACTGAAATTGGGTCTGTAACTGATGTAAAGACAACAACGCACCTTCGACCAGGTCGATCGACCGAAAATATCGCAGCAGTATGTGATGTTGTCGCTCAAACTCCATCCACCTCAATTCGACACCGAGCTCAGCAAATTGGTGTTTCCAAATCCACTATGCAGCTAATTTTGACGAAAGATTTCCATCTTCTTGCATGCAAAGTTCAATTGACTCAGGAACTGAAGCCAGCTGACCAAGCACAGCGAAGGGAGTTCGTTAATTGGGTATTGGGGAGACAACAGGAAAATGTTGATTTTGCCGATAAAATCATCTTTAGTGACGAGACCCATTTCCATTTTGGTGGCTTCGTCAATAGGCAGAATTGTCGCATTTTAGGCGAGGAAAGTCCTCGAGTGATTCACGAGAAGCAAATGGATCCTCAACGTGTTACTGTGTGGTGTGGATTTTAGGCTGGAAGAATCATTGGACCTTTTTTTGTGAAAATGAGTCAGGTCAAGCGCCAACAGTCAATGGTGTTCGGTATCGTGAAGTGATAACCAATCTTTTCGTGTCCAGAATTGAAGAAATGAATGTGGAGGGGATGTGGTTTTAACAAGATGGCGCCACATCTCATACAGACAGAGAAACAATTCAATTGCTGCATCAGTCATTTCCCGGTCGTGCTATTTCGCGTTTTGGAGACCAGAATTGGCCGCCTAGATCGTGCGATTTAACACCATTGGACTTTTTTCTTTGGGGTTTTTTGAAGTCGTTGGTTTATGCGAATAAGCCGACGACGACTAAAGCCTTAAAAGAGGAAATTGGACGCAGCATTAATGAAATAGTGTGACGCTCACACGCCGAAGGGTCTAGGTTCGACTCCCGGCTGAACATTTCAAATTTTTCACGGCCTCTTTCGAGCTGCTGACGACACTCAAAGAGTAATAACTGTCAAAGAAAGCTTATCAAATTTCGGCGGTCGGAGTCGGCAAAAAACTGTAGGTCCCTACTACTAGTGAGAGAACAGTAGCGCGCACAACGAATGATGAGTAAGCAGGCCCTGGTCCTCTGTGGACTGTCGCGCCAACAATTAATTATTATATTAATGAAATACCGTAGAATTTATGCAAAACGGTCATTGGAAATTTCATTAAAAGATCGCCTATGTGCCAGCACAGGCGCCACGGCCATCTGGCCGATGTGTTGTTCCAAACATAATCTCATCCTGTCTAATTTACGATATAATAAAGAATTCACGATTTTAATTTAAATGCGTTCTTGTTAGGACACCCTTTACAAAGGGCTATAGTCAAAGTCAAAGGCATTAGGTTTGTAAGTGAGAACTTGCAGCACACTGTACGAATCTCTGATTGTGGTCATGGGTTGAGTTACACACATCATTGTCTGTGCTTAGGGATTGTTAATGCAAACAAGACCAGTAGAGATGCCAATCAACAACCGCACCCAATGCACAATTCCGTTTACAAATACTGTGGGTTAAGCAAAACCGGTTGTGGAACGAAAGTTGGTTCACGCCTGAGCTTGTCCATATTCTTATTGCACTGTGCTCGTCAGGGTTATATTAATAGCAGCATAGACACAGACCATGTTGCGGAGAAGCTCCGTTTAGTAAGTTTCCCACTTTGACTAAAAACTTTTTTAGCCAACGACACCAACACAGCTACTATAGGCTCGAGGACATAATGGGACTACCATACATAGGCCGTAGTTGCAGCTAGTTCCCGCTTGAAATTTTTACAGAAACCCTGTATTAGATATCGGAAAGATGATATTTTCAAATATAACCCGGCCTTAATTGGTTTGCTTGCCTGTATGGCGTTTGATTCGAACTTCGGACTGTGCTCGCGACACCGCCTTCTGATGGAAGATAAGACAGCTACCGCAACAGACATCAGTTGTTCAATTCAAATGCAGCAATGATTCTACTACCAGGTAGACCGGTATGAAAGCATTTTTTTTTGAAAATAAAACACTATTTATTAATGGAAATGTAAAAACATTTTATTCAAAGTATTGGCCATTGTTTTCTACACATTTTGATCACCTTTCTGGCAATTTGTGAATACCACGCCAATAATATTGTTCGTCTTTTAAAGCAAACCAATCAGACACCCAATTTTCGACCTGCTCGGAGGAATCAAAGTGCTGCTCAGCCAATGCGTGTCCCATCGATGAAAACAATTGGTAGTCGGAAGGAGCCAAGCCTGGTGAATACGGCGAGTGGTGTAGCTGCTCCCAGCCAAGTGTTTTGATTGTATCCTGAACCGGTTTTGCTGCAGGTGCATTGTCATGGAGCAAAATTACCTTACCGTGTCTTCTGGCCCATTCATGCATGGTTCAAATTGATCATTTGTTGTCGGTAGCAATCAGTATTAACGGTTTCACCAGGTTTTAGGAGCTCGTGGTACAGCACACCTTTCTGGTCCCACCAAACATACAGCATTGACTTCTTGCCGAATCGATCTGGTTTTGCAGTCGGTGTTGATGGTTGTCCCAGATTAACCCATGATTCATCAAATAAATCCATCTTTCATCGCCAGTAACAATCCGATGCAAACCCAATTTTCTTTCCTGCCTTTGAAGCAAAAGTTCACAAGTGATTTTGCGGTTTTCCATCTGTCTTTCATTCAATTCATGTGGCACCCACAATTTTGGATGTTTCCCATAGCTTTTAAACCGGCAGAAATTGTTTGTTATGCAACATTTAACATTGCTGCCATTTGCTTTTGACTCAAAGTATCATTTTCATCCATATCCATCGCTTGAGATACGTTTTTTAAAATCCTCAACAAAAGAAATTTCCTCTTTCTTTTCAAAATACCTATTTATTGCCGACTTGAGTTCTTCATCATCCAAAAATCTTTTTCCACGAAGACATTTTTTTGAAATCCGTACACAGGAAATAATCACTAGGTGCAAGGTCTGGACTAAAGGGTGGGTGTTGGATTTCTTTGAAACCACATTCTCGCGCAGCAGCCTTGGAAACTCGTGCTGTGTGAACAGAAGCGTTGTCATGAAGAAGCAACACACCCACTGCGAGCTTACCCCGTCTTTTCTTTGTTTCAATTTCCTCCCGTAAATTATGAAAAGTTGAAGAGTAGGATGTGGCGTTTATGGCTTCACCTTTTTCTGTACTCAGTGAACAAGATTCCCTTTGAGTCCCAAGAAACTGTGGCCATGAGTTTCCCGGACGGAGTGACTTGAACTTCTTTGGGGGTCTATCCCTTTTTTATGCCACTGCATGGACTCCTGTTTGCTTTCAGAGTCATAGTCGTGAATCCATGTTTCGTCCCCAGTAACGATTCGATCCATGACACCGTCCGCGTTCTCACTTTCCCATATATACTGAGATTCCACTCGACGGGCATGCTTTCCTCCGACCATATCTCACAGATGAGCCATTTTTCAGCGGCTCTAAACAAGAATATATAGGACCAACAGTTTTCTGCCGTGTTTGAAAAGCGTGATTTGAAATGTTTTTTTTTTTTCATAAACAATGTTTAATTGTTATCATCAACTGGGGGGTGGGTGGGTGTCGTCTTAACCCATTAACAGCTACTGTACACAAGCAGGGATAGAAAATTAAAAAAATTCGTGGGGCCTTTGTTTTCAAATGAAACAAATAACAATTTTGCAAAATTGTTTTTTCTTTGGAATTACAAACACTGTGCTGAACACTTATGTTAAAAAAAATAAAGCAACCACAAATAACGGTTGTTGTTATTTCGATTTTTTTTTACACGTTTCACACGTGTTTAGCAGTTAGGTGATGATTTGGTTGCTTCGTTGCACCATAATAGCCAATTTTTTCGTTGATTTGGGAAGACAAAGAGTTGCCTGTACACACTGCAAGGACTTTAAAAAAAATATTTTGATAGTGTAGACAATCAATTAAAAAAAAAAATAGTCATATATGAAAATTGGATAACTTTTGTTAATAACTGTGGTATTGTACAATCCGTACCATAATCCATTTGCCTAAATCGTATGATCTAAACGAAACTCTCCGCTCATATGAAATACTCTCAGCCCACCCACTATAACTGCATGCGAATAAGGCACAAGAAAGTAGTCGTTGTAAATAAATGCACATAGGGACAAGCATCACTCTTATCTCTTTACTTGTCTCCTGCAATAGCATTTGGAAAACTAGTGTATACGTTTGATGACAATGGCTACTAAGGTAGGCATTTCTTTTAAATAATTATTCGCGTAGAAATTGAATTTAAAACCATTTAAGCGTCAAACTTTTATGGCTGTAAATTTCAAAACTTGGGCAGCGCCTGGGGATTTCTTGGAAAGTTCATATCATCATGCCGCTTTTGACAATGCTTTGATACAGCCAGATCCAGATTGTAAAAATGATGAGAAGGAAGGTGACAACCTATATGCTAACATAATGCCGCAAGATGTTCAAGAAGGAATCGATGTATTTTGTAGCAACAATAGTGAAGGCGACAAAAGACTTTAAGAACTTTGCCGCGAGATAAACCATTAAAAACCTTGTGAGAATTCTCCGAAATGGTCACAAAGGTAGAACCTGGAAGGATGATTTCTGCAGACTCCAAAACGGCGATGACGACGCAAATCCCGCTGTTAGGCAGAGTGTTCCACTCAACTTGGACGACGATGGACAAGGATTCCGACCCCCGACTTCGACGAGGTCAAGATAGCAATATCGAGACTGAAGTCGAACAAAGCTGCTGGTGCGGACGGACTATCCGCAGAGCTGTTCAAAGCGGCTGGGGATGAGCTGGTTGGGTGCATTCACCAGGTCATCTGTGAGATATGGTCGGAGGAAAGCATGCCCGCCGAGTGGAATCTCAGTATATATAGTAGAATCGTTACTGGGGACGAAACATGAATTCACCACTATGAACCTGAAAGCAAACAAGGGTCCATACAGTGGCATAAAAAAGGGATAGACCCCCCAAAGAAGTTCAAAGTCACTCCGTCTGCCGGGAAACTCATGGCCACAGTTTTTTGGGACACAAAGGGAATCTTGTTCACTGAGTACAAAAAAAGGTGAAACCATAAACGCCACATCCTACGCTTCCACTTTTCATAATTTGCGGGAGGAAATTGAAACAAAGACAAGACGAGGTAAGCTCGCAGTGGGTGTGTTGCTTCTTCATGACAACGCTTCTGTTCACACAGTACGAGTTTCCAAGGCTGTTGCGCGAGAATGTGGTTTCGAAGAAATCCAACACCCACCCTTTAGTCCAGACCTTGCCCCTAGTGATTATTTCCTGTGTACGGATTTGAAAAAATGTCTTCGTGGAAAAAGATTTTTGGATGATGAAGAACTCAAGTCGGCAATAAATGGGTATTTCGAAAAGAAATACCCATTTATTAAAGAAACGTATCTCAAGAAAAGCAATGCATTGATGTTATGAAGTGAGCGTCAAGATACAAATGTCTCGATAGGGAACATTTGTTTTGAACGAGCCCTTATTTTTCTTTGTTTGCTATGATATCTGTGAAAAAGTCATTGAACAGACAACATCATATCTTTTCATCGTGTTAAAAATGTCGAATTTCGAACCAGAAAGTGACGGAAAGTATTAATTTGTTTGTTTTCATTTGAAGAAGTCTGAAGTGCTGCAGAGTCGCATCGAATGCTTGTCGAGGCATATGGTGACCATGCTCTATCAGAAGCAACATGCAAAGGATGGTTTCAACGGTTCAGAAATAATGATTTTGATGTGAAAACTGAAGAACGTGGAAGACCACCAAAAAAGTTTGAAGACGCCAAATTGCAAATGATGGAGATGGATGGAAATGACACTTTGAGTCAAAAGCAAATGGCAGTAATGTTAAGTGTTGCATAACAAAAAATTTCTGCCGGTTTAAAAGCTATGGGAAATATCCAAAATTGTGGAAAATGGGTGCCACATGAATTGAATGAAAGACAGATGGAAAACCGAAAAAACACTTGTAAAATATTGCTTCAAAGACACGAAAGAAAATCGGTTTTCCATCGGATTGTTACTGACGGTGAAAAATGGATTTATTTTAAGAATCCTAAACGGAAAAAATCATGGGTTAATCTGGGACAACCATCAACGTCGACTGCAAAACCAGATCGATTCGGCAAGAAGACAATGCTGTGTGTTTGTCGGGACCAGAAAGGTGTGCTGTACCGCGAGCTCCTAAAACCTGATGAAGCCTTCAAAACTGATCGCTACCGACAACAAATGATCAATTTGAACCATGCATTGATCGCGAAACGACCAGAATGGGCCAGAAGACAAGGCAAGGTAATTTTGCTCCATGACAATGCACCTGCACACAAAGCAAAACCGGTTCAGGATACAATCAAAACACTTGGCTGGGAGCAGCTACTCCACCCGCCGTATTCACCAAACTTGGCTCCTTACGACTATCATTTGTTTTCATCGATGAGACACGCATTGGCTGAGCAGCACTTTGATCCCTACGAGGAGGTCGAAAACTGGGTGTCTGATTGGTTTGCTTTAAAAGACGAACAATTTTATTGGCGTGGTATTCACAAATTGCCAGAAAGGTGATCAAAATGTGTAGAAAACAATGGCCAATACTTTGAATAAAATGTTTTTACATTCCCATTAATACTTAGTGTTTTATTTTCATCATTTCATACCGGTGTACCGAAATTGTATATTTTAAAATAAAAACAATTTAAATTGAATTCGCATTTTCCTTCAATAATATACTTTTTGTAAAGTGGAATAATAAAAGCGCAGTAACCGTAGGATCAAATTTTGAGAGTATTGAGCCGATGCACTCCGTCAATCGATGGTGCTCGACAGCAAAGGCAGAAATAAGGCACCCGCTGGAGGTTCAGGTTCGAGGGCAAACCAGGGCTGATCGCTTCGAATTTTGCACGGTACCACCTCTTTCGAGATTTTGGCAACAATCAAAGCTTGATAATTTTCTCAAACTTCGCAGTTCGGAGTCGGCAAAGCCTGTAGGTCCCGTCTGCTCGTCAGAAGGTAGACGCACGCGCAACACTAGTAGTTGTTGAGGAAGCTAGGCCCTGGTCTGGACTATCGTGCGATCCAATTATTATTTTAAGATGAGAACAATTCATCTTCGCCAGTAATGAATACTTTCAAGAACAGGAATTTGTTTTAGAACAGATACTAAGAACTTAGAATCTTGGGGACAAACTCGTCCCCTCTGTGGCTACAACATCTTTGCGGCAGTTGGCTCAGTTTGGTCGCTTTTTCCGCGCGGTCTCCCAATCTTTTCTCTATTTGTGGGTCTCTCTGTGTTTATTTTTTATACCGCTAAAAAACCCGCAATTCTTTGAGCCATATCATGAGTCAATCGACTCTCTTCAAACCGAAAAACAGAAACTGAAAACAGATTTGATTTCGAAAAACTCGAGTCGTCTAACTTAGAAATTGAATTTTGGGCCTGCGCTTGAGTCGTCATCCAAATCCACCCAGTGCGGTGTCAGTATTTTTTTATTGCATGATAAAGGACACACAAGTGGTCTCCATTATCCACCTGAATGCCGCCATTCACGGAACCCAGTGCGACTCCCCTTCATGACACCACTCAACATAACACAAATTCAATCCACTTAAGCAGCACAAAAGTGCGGGGTGGAGAATGGCGGAGTTGAGCATTATTTTTAAGCTCGTCGCAGTTTGCTCCCACTCAGTCGATTGTAATTATCCGAAGTCACCTTTCGAATGCTAATTCGAAAACATTCCCAGCCGGGTCGCGTCGGAAACAATAAACCCTCAAAGTGGAGCCGAGCTCGAGCACATGCAAACCGATGCTAATTACGAACGTGTTCTATTGACAGGATCACGCTATCTAATTGCAAGGACGTATCACTTAAATCCAATTTGAAGCGTGTACCCCGAATTAAATGAAACGAAACAAAAATGACACAAACAATAAATGCGAACGCCCAGCACACAGCAGCGGAGGACAAAAAAACAATTTTTGAGCGAGATATTTCAATGAGATACCGCCCACCAATTGTTTGGTGTTTCATTTTTCCTGTTCGGCTCTAACTCATGCACAGCTCGAGAGCCTTTATTGCTGATAGCACGCTATCTCCGGGGCCGGCAGAATGGAACCCATTTGCGTTTTTGTTTCTCGTTTCTCGTTTCTCGTTTCACCCAGTCAACCGACACCCCAGCGCCAGGTGGATCGACTAAGGACACGAATCTTACTTTGCCTGCGAAACGGGTCAAATGAAATGCTAGATGAGAGCGACTAATTTGCATTCTATTTTTGGGCCATGCGGGGAGGCACCAAGGCGCACAGCTTCAGCGGATAACGCAAGGCAGGTATGACAACTTCTGGGTGACATTTCATTAGCCAGATTCACACAATCTCATGTGGGGCCGGCCGTCAGTCGGCATCCCGTGACCCGTCCGCAATCCCAGGGCCCTGGTTGTGGGCGAAATTTATTGCATATTGGGCTGGAGACATTTCCAATCTGATTTGTGGAGGCCTTGGTGCGGGACATATTTACGACCAAATCGCCTGGGACGGATATCCTTTCTGGTCATTTGATAGTCAGTTTTTTCGCCCCCTCAGTGGTGGCGAATTGAGTTGTTTCAATGAATTCGGTAGAGTTTGTGTGACTGGGGGTGTTTTGTTGTTGTTTACGACACCGCATGCGAGGTGGCCACTGTCCTGGGAGTGTTTCGCTTCGATTATGAAAATTTTCCAACGGGACCTTCGCACCCCACAAGCAAATTGGGCGCATTCAAATTGGGGATTTGGATCGACAGAGGATGTGTTTGCGAGGTGCTGGGGTAACAAAGTATGTCGTGGCATCCCTGGCCGTGACTGAAAAGGGGACTAAGCCGATATTGAATGATGATGCTTGGGGGAGGGGGTGGATCCTGTAAGGCTGAGATCGAGGAGCTATTAAGTTGCACAGCAGCCATTTCAAATTTCGCAAACATGTCTTGGTGGGAGACCATAGATATGGAATCTGCTTTCTCACAATTGGTTTCCCTGCGACATGGTGTGTGAAGGGATGGCGATAAATTTGAATTGCTTTAGAAGATTTTTCGGCTTGTGGACGAAAAGGTCACCCCAGGGAAATGGGTGTTAAGTTATGCACAGCGAGAAGGAAAAAAATTCAATTACCGACCAGCAGACCACAACAGAGACGAGCAATCAACTTTTATTTGTACCTCGTCGAAAACTCATCCAATTGGGCTCGGAATTCATTGCAGTTTGAGCGCTTTGATGATTTTCATCGGGATGTTGATTTATGGGGAAAACGAGAAAACGAGCTTGTTTTAGCTCACGGCGTGAAAACAGAGACTGGATGGAAGGGAGGGGGTTTCAGAGCCTCAATCTCTTTTGGTTTTCTGCCAGGGACTACGCCCTTCAAAGTTTCGATTAAGTTTAAGTCCTCTCTCTACTGATAGCACTTAGGGAGGGTTTTCTGCTAGGACCTTGTAGCAGTTTTAAAATAGGACAAAAAATAGTTTTAAGGCTCTAAATCACATCAAGGAGGCGATTCCGAAACATGCTCTTTAGGAAATCGGTTGTGACATGTGCTATGTGTCTTTTGACTGCTGACCACGTTCTTATTTCGAAAAAGGGATCATATGCAGTTTAAGAAGACGGCCGTACTTCAATTTGACAGAGGCAGGAACGAGCAGCTGAACCTTTGGAAAAATTCTTCTGGAACGTATACAACAAATTATTAAAATTTGTATTTAATTTTTTTTTTTGGCTTCTTCCATCGATTACTTTTTCTATTTTTGATCTAATGTCGATGACAAACTTATGCCTGATCTACTTTCATGGCTAAGTTTTACCAACATTTGTGAACACAGATCGCATAGCAGCGAATTCTATTCTATACGTGGTCAACCGGGCTTGTTGGCGAAGACTGGCGACTTCACAGACATTCAAGCGGGGCTTAATCGTATGATGTTGGAGGCCAATTCACTGGTCGGTGAAGTGAAACTCTGTGGTGGTCAAATGTATAGTAAATTAAATGAATTATTGTTGAAAGCAAAACTTCTGTACATCGAGGTTGTTCAATTGAAGAACGAAAATGTCAGGCATCATGCCCTATAGCGGTCACTATGCTCTGCATAGGCTTTGAAAAGCACAGACAAATTTTATCAGCAACGCACAAAGCACAACAAATAGTAAGTTTTTATGAATTCGATGGTTTCTCAACGCATTAGAGGGCTAAGCCATGAAGAGCTATGGACAACACTGCTCCGGTCCGAAAAGACTTTGAAGCTGTGCAAAAACTGATGACGGCCTAGACTAGGATTGCACGTACGACAACAAATGCCGGCCTAGACTAGGATTGCACGCACAAGTGGAGAACCCAACAGATGACGGCCTAGACTACGATCGCACGTAAAAGTGGAGAGCGCAACATATGACTGCCTAGACTAAGATTGCGCGTACGAGTGGAGAACGCAACAGATGACGGCCTAGAATAGGATTGCACGTACAAGTGGAGAACCCAACAGATGACGGCCTAGACTACGATTGCACGTACAAGAGGAGAACCCAACAGATGACGGCCTAGACTACGATCGCACGGAAAAGTGGAGAGCGCAACATATGACGGCCTAGACTAAGATTGCGCATACGAGTGGAGAACCCAACAGATGACGTACAAGTGGAGAACCCAACAGATGACGGCCTAGACTACGATCGCACGCAAAAGTGGAGAGCGCAACATATGACGGCCTAGACTAAGATTGCACGTACAAGAGGAGAACCCAACAGATGACGGCCTAGACTACGATTGCACGTACAAGTGGAGAGCCCAACAGATGACGGCCTAGACTACGATCGCACGCAAAAGTGGAGAGCGTAACATATGACGGCCTAGACTAAGATTGCGCGTACGAGTGGAGAACCCAACAGATGACGGCCTAGACTACGATTGCACGTACAAGTGGAGGACCCAACAGATGACGGCCTAGACTACGATCGCACGCAAAAGTGGAGAGCGTAACATATGACGGCCTAGACTAAGATTGCGCGTACGAGTGGAGAACCCAACAGATGACGGCCTAGACTACGATTGCACGTACAAGTGGAGAACCCAACAGATGACGACCTAGACTACGATCGCACGTAAAAGTGGAGAGCGAAACATATGACAGCCTAGACTACGATTGTACGTACAAGTGCAGAAGGATTGGTAGACATCCTTCTTAAAGTGTGAACTTGGAGTAGGCTGCCAAGAGATCGTGTTAAGTGGAGAGGTATATAGGTTGAGGTTCAGTTTCATTCCGAGCTGTAGCGCTACACAAAAAGAAGAAAAACTGTGTTCCAGCATTCACTTAACAATTATCATCATTCTAAATGGAGCAGTTGTCTTCATTCACAACATTTTCTTTCGATAATGGGGATCACCACCAATACAGCTTTTGTCCCATTCCCTGAATCTACATTCTAATTACCGTGCGCAGCCTAAGCAGCCTCTTGTTAAAACTGTGTTGTTAATTCAAATGTGTTTACGTCTTAAATAACATTATGCGTATCAACACAATGCATATCACAACTGAACGGGTTTGATTGTTCGAATGTCGATTTGTCCACTTTACTGTAGAAAGTGATACTCGTATCGGAGTTACACTGTTCTTGTATTAAATTATCAAATATATCACACACATAAAATTTCATCATTATCAGCAAGTTTTTATGTTTTAAAATATAAGGTTGTCAAATATCCAGCTTCCGCTTTTTTCTTCTTCAATTGTTGCTTCATAAAAGTGATCGGATTTAGTTCAAATATGTGCCGATTTGTTCGCGAATCTGTTTTCATCTAGACGGCAACTTCATAAAACCCTCCTCGTAGAAGCCCTCCTCCTTATTTGCGAAGAACTCGAACAGACACTTTTCACAAGCCTCTTTTGAGTTCAACTTCACACCACCAAAAGCGTTCGCCATGGACAGGGCTACTTGGTAATCACTTTGCGCTATGTCCGGGCTATATGGTGGATGCGCTACAACCTCTCATCCGAGCTCCCCTAGCTTCTTGCGAGTCACCAACGAAGTGTGTGGTCTAGCGTTGTCCTGGTGGAACACAACACCCTTCCTGTTGGCCAATTTTGGACGCTTCTGGTCGATCGCCTGCTTCAAGCGGTCCAGCTGTTCGCAGTAGATGGTAGAATTAAGCGTCTGTCCATATCGGAGCAGCTCATAGTAGATGATTCCTTTCCAATCCCACCAAACACAAAGCAAAAAATTCCTGGCTTGGCCATTGTTTGGGACGATTCAGAGGCCTTTAACAACGATTGTTTCCCCTTGATATTGTTGTATGTGATCCATTTTCCTTAGCCAGTCACCATTCGCTTAAAAAATGGGTCGAGTTCGTTTCGTTTCAGCTTCAAAAATGGGTAAAGTTCGTTCCGTGTCAGCAGCATATCGCAGGCGT
Organism: Eristalinus aeneus; assembly: GCA_955652365.1. NCBI lineage: Eukaryota > Metazoa > Arthropoda > Insecta > Diptera > Syrphidae > Eristalinus > Eristalinus aeneus. Next base: position 108,036,055 of record OY019130.1, on the reverse strand, counting down.
TGATTCGGTTTAGAAGGTTTTTTGCGTCAAATTATGCGGCACCCAAACATCAAGCTTTTTTCTGTATCCAGCCATCTGCAGATGATGGTTTAAAATGGTTTGGTGACTAACTTCCATCTCCTGGGCGATGTCACGAGATGCCACATGTCGGTCTAACTCGATGATTTCCATGATTCGATCGGTATTCGTCGTCACAGGTCTTCCGCCGGCTGGCTTATCCATGGTGTCGTTTTCACCGGCTGTGAATCATCGAAACCATACCTCCGCGGTTCGAAGTGATAGAGTACCATCCCCCAAAACACCATTTATCTCACGGAACGTTTCTCTAGCGGATTTGCCTTTAACGAAGGAAAACTTTAAAATAGCGCGAATTTCGGCGTTAGTGAACTCCATGGTTACACGTCTATAACTGTTGAAGGCAATATCCAAAGTAATCGTGCATAGCGTCGTTTTGTAGGTTATGCCAGAACCTTTTAAATGATGTACTTATAGTATTGCCAAATACGAGCTCCGTAGCGCTTTGCTCATAGCCGGAAAGTTCAGAAGACAAAAAGGCGGAAGGAATATATGTGTTCATCCTCTCTCGACCCTGCACAGGTTTTAATTTGAGTTCAGGACAAAAAGCCGATATTTTGTAACAATCTCACGAATATCTTAAATTATGGAAACACAAGGCCTCAAAACGTTCACTGAGAAAGATTACTTCCCCTATTTCTTGGAGTTCAATTCCCGAGCCTTTAAACTCTCAGTTTGTTTTGCCGCAAGAAAGAACTGCACACTAGCGCAATTACTAGCGAGACTCTGCTTTTGGGTTGAACTAGTATTTCCCCCGAGCACGATTTAAGTCTTTAACTCTAAGTGGAATATTTGGTCAAAATTCGAAAACTCTTGAAGATGCTGGGAAAAGTGTGAAAGTCTAGTATTTTAAAATCGGCTTAAAAATTAAAAATATGAGCAGATGGTCAATAAAATCGGATCAAGCTGTGCATGCCGCAAGTTCTTCTCATTACAATACTCAGGCATGTAAAACCAATGTTTACCGGTACCCCCTTTCCATTTCTTTCTCTATCGGCCCGTGATGTGACTAAATTCCGGTCAGTTGAGGGAACCAATCAATTCTTTTACCGCGCGCCAATCATGAAAAAAAACCCTTCCACGTTAGTCTTCCGCGATCTCTGATATCATCGCTTGGGTTGATCTTCAATGCTCTTCCGTCATCAGGGATCAACGTGCATCCGTCATCAGTCTAGGCTGCGTTCTTGTAGGCCTCAAGAAATTCAAAGAAATTCCTTCGTCACAACAAGTGGCTTCGTCAATCTGCCCCTTAGATACGGATGAAAAAAAAACCCAAAAAGTCGCGAAATTTTAAAGTGAGATCTTGTCGCGAAAGTAGTCGGGAGGAGAACGGGTATCATAGGTACAGAGAGATTCAAGCAACTTGGTGGATGTATTGCATCCTGGATGACTCACTACTCCCGCATCTAACACTTACAAAAAATCCCCCCAAAGGATAGGACTTGTATTGCTCATCAAATCACCCCTCCCTCGAGTCACGAATCCGAAGCACCCTTTAACACTGTGTGTATTTAGGGCTGCAATAATTTTCCAAATGGAATCCGATGACGTCAACATCCAGAATTACATCCCTCCACATCTACATTGTTTAGACAAAGCAGTATTCTCCTGGCCCATTAGGCGGAGGTATAATTATTATTTCCCCGAAGCACTCAGTCCCACTTCCACTCACCTTCTGACACTTAATCCTTTTACGTTCTCAACATAATGAAACTACTAACTAAGGCATTACCAGAACAAACATGTGAAGAAAGTCTAATTAATTAGAGCCCGACACATGTACTCCCGTGCTCCCAAAGGGTTTCGGGTTTTTTTTTTTGCTTCCTGCAAAAGTCAAATTTGAACTGACCTTCCAATACGTCCATCAGACAAACCCCCACCAGGGGACCATTAGGAGTGGCATCCACACAAACATCAATCAGAAGCACACACAGCTTGCAATCTGCCCGTAGGTCCCCGCTGATGACCTCCAAGGTAAACAAGGAGCAAACAACGTCAGTGGTTGCCAAGGGACAGACTGCTTCAAATTGATTAGCAAATGTGTTTACTCAGTGTATGCAAATTGGGAACGGGACAGCGATTGGAATGCCTGCTCTCCATGGGATCGAATAAGTTGCTGGGGCTGTTGTCCGGAGTGGTGTACCTGGGAGTCGATCTCGAGGTGATGGGGCACACAGAAGGTGAACAGAAATGAAGAACACATCTCGCAAGTGTGCCCTAATGGCTGCTCGTTTCATTCTTTTCATTTTGTTGGAAACTGTTCCTTCCAGTTATGCTTGTTCGAGTTGCGTAATTGAAAGCGTATCACAGACGGAGTGCAAAACAAATTAATAGCTGTACACTGGGATACCGGGAACAGGGATTTGAGTTATTTGCTTAGCAGCGACACCGTGCGCTCCTTGACGACATTGTTTTTAACGAGGGCCCTGCTGGAATTGATGTATTGAGGGCGGACTTCCTCGAGAAATCCCACTCGGATTGGAGTGAGGACTCCCTTGGTAGTTAGGTAGTTCTCCTTGTTTGTCGTTTCAGTTTGTCTGAGGTGGCCCATTAAAGCAGTGACATCAAGGCAGGGACGAAGACAAATTTAAAGATGAATTTGTGGCAGGGTATATGGAAGTCAATGAAGCCCCTACTTGCGTCATTTTATTTCACTATCCTAACCGACGGTCCTTCTGCTTGTCTGCAACACAATCCATGTGCGGGCAATTCATAAGTCGAATCGCTCTAAGTTTAAGAATTAATTTTTGGAGGTAAATTTTGGTTAAATGTGCATTAACAATTTTGACCGGCTCCACTTCAGTGCTGGCAAACGCTGAATTGACTGCACGCTGCATTCGACTGAAGATGTCAATGGCATCCTTGCGATTGTTGCGATTTTAAACCATGAGTCCAAGTTTTTTCTTAATTTTCTTGGACAAATAATAATTTCATTTATATAATTTAAGCATAAAACCAGATTTTATAAGAATCCGAAATGTATTACAAAAATAAATCCGCAGGTTAGCTTAGAGTACTTGTAGAGAGTCAGTAAGCTAGAATTAAGATCATTAGATTTGATTAGTAAGCTAGTTTTAAGTATTTTTCTGTCTAGCATGTAAGATATTGAATTTGAAAATTAAAAATAAAAATGCAAAAAAAAAAAATTGTTGCGATTTTTGGATGATCCTGCCTGTTGTTGTTAGCGAGTGCCTTTTGCACGATATTCACAAAATCGATGTCGAAGACACACGACACACGACACACGACAAACGACACATGGCACCTGACCGACACATGCTTGCCCTTGTCTTAAGCCGCTTTCAACGTGAAATGTCAACTTGCGATCGGAAACGACTTAAAAGGAGCACAGAGGGTTACTTCATCGCTCTACGGACGAATTCTGCAGGCATACAAAAATGAGACATGACACAGTAAGGCTCTTCTCTATGCTCACTGTCATGCCTTCGTCATCTTTGTGCGGCGCTACAATCCGGGGTGGAACTGGGCCTCAAGCAACATGCCTCTCCAGCCAACACGATCTCTCGCCAGCTGCCTCCAGTTGCGCACTCCCAGTTGGTTTTACTCAAGTGCGCCACCCCAACGCCACGGCGGCCAAATTCGAATATACCTGTCAAATTTTCATGACAATCCGATTACTAGGTAACAGTGTTTCAAGTAACACGCTATTCTTGCGATTTTTAAGAGAATGGAAAAAACAGAATTTCACGTGTTGATTAAACACTGCTTTTTGATGGGAACAAATAGCCTGGGAGCTCAGCAATGGCTTGAAAAGTGTTACAGGCACTCTGCTCCATCAAAACTAATTATTTGTCGGTGGTATGCTGACTTTAACCGTGGTCGTACAGGCAGACAGCATGATTAGCTGAATGCTCCGGAAGCCCAATTGAGGTGGTTAGACATGAAAACGTTGGAAAAGTACACAAAATCGTTTTGGAAAATCGGAAAGTGAAATTGCCTGAGACAGCAACCTTACAGATATCAGAAGGCAGAAGACAATGTGTACACTATTTTGCTTGAACGTATTTCCATGAAAAAGCTATTTTTGAAACGGTTTTGTTCACAGTGGACCACAAGCAGCAATGTAACGATGATTCTGCGCGGCAGAATAAAAAAGAGTTTTTGAGTTGGTATGTCACAATGCATGAAACATGGATCCACCACTACACTCCAGAGTCAAATCGGTAGTCAGCTTAGGGGACAGAGAAGTGGACAGCGGAGTGGACAGCGGAGTGGACAGCGGAGTGGACAGCATTCGGTGAACCACGTCCAAAGCATCGAAAACCACATAGGTCGGCGGCTAAGGTTATGGTATCCGGATTCTCAGATACGCACGGAATTTTATTCATCAACAATCTTGAGAAAGGCAAAAGGTTCAAGGATTATTTGTGCGTTTGAAGAAAGAAATTGCGTAAAAATGGAGAAACAAATTCTCCTCCACCAAGACAATGCACCGTGTCACAAGATGTTGGCTACCATGGCGAAATTCCACGAATTGGGGTTTGAATTGCTTCCGCACCCACCGTTTTCTCCAGATGTTGGTCCAGCGACTTCTACCTCTTTTGAGGCCTCAAAAAGATGCTTGCTGGAATAAAATACGGCTTGAATGAGGAGGTGATCGCCGAAACTAAGGCTAAAGATAAATCGTTATATAAAAATGGTATCGAAATGTTAGAGCGGCGTTAAACTGGTTGTATTACTCTTAAAGAAGACTACGAGGAGCGTTCAATATATTCTCGGTATCGATGTGAAGGAAAATGCGAATTCAATTTAAATTGTTTTTATTTTTCAATATAATGTCCTAACATCAATGCATTTAAGATAAGATAAGCTTTTTTAAGCATTTGACAGGGTCTGGCATCAGGCTCTCTTGTCGAAAATGCGTGCTTTTGGGATCGATGAGTCTCTTCTTCAATGGATTAGAAATTATCTTTCGAATCGTTCAATACAAGTCGTTTTAGATGGATTCAAGTCTGATATTCACCATATTAATGCTGGTGTTCCCCAGGGCTCTGTTTTGTCTCCGACACTCTTCCTCATTTTTATTAATGATCTCTTGTCTGCTACTTCTAATCCTATTCATTCCTTCGCTGATGACACTACCCTCAGCTGTTTATATTCGTTCCTTGGCTCACGTCCCTCCCTTCGGCCTCAGACTCGGAACGGCAGCGTGTGTTAAGCACATTAAATTCCGACCTTGACAGCATAATCGATTGGGGATATATGAATAGAGTGGAAATTAATGCTTCCAAAACCCAGTGCTGCCTACTCTCGTTAAAGCGATCACAAAATAATCAGCCGTTATCCATGAACAGCACTTGCGTTGTTGAAACCGAAAGACTTTCCATCCTCGGTATGTGTATCAACCCAACAATTAGTTGGAACGATCACATATTTGAGGTCGCCAAAAATTCTGCGAAATGTCTAGGCTTCCTTAAACGATGCAAGAAGTACTTCATCCCTTCTGATCTGGCTACAATATACAAGGCCTAAATATGCCCAAAACTAGGAAATAACGCTCCTATTTGGTCAGGTGCTTCTAAGACCTCCCTGCACCTGCTGGATATAATTGAAAAGTGAGCGATAAAACTTATAGGTGACAGTAATATTGCGAAGTCGATTGACTCGTTAGAACACCGTCGTAATGTCGCGTCGTTGTCACCTTTTATCGCTATTTTAACAAGAAATGCTCAGATAAATTAGCCAGTTGCATTCCTCCCCTTCAAGAATTCACCCCCAATACACGCCTCGCTAGGAATGCCCACCAATTCACCCTCAAGCCCTCTTTCGGACGTACAGTCAAATTCAGAGACTAGTTCCTTAGTCGCACTACACGAATCTGGAATGCTCTTCCCAGCTCGATTTTTCCTCCTCATTACAATCCACAGGCATTTGAAACCAATGTGCATCGGTACCTCCTCTCCCTCTCTTCCTCTATACCTTCGGCCCGTGCTGTGACTTGATCCGGTCACTTAAGGGTACTCGCAACCCCTTTTGCACGCGTCAATTATAAAAAAAAAGCTTTTTTAACGCTCAAAAAAATAAATTTGTAAAATACAAATTTATTGTCGACTTGTGTTCCTCATCATCCGAAAGTCTTTTTCCACGAAGATATTTTTTCAAATCCGGAAACAGAAAATAATCACTAGGGGCAAGGTCTGGACTAAAGGGTGGATGTTGGATTTCTTCGAAACCACATTCTCGCGCAGTAGCCTTGGAAACTAGAGCCGTGCGAACAGCAGCGTTATCATCAAGAAGCAACACGCCCGCTGCGAGTTTACCCCGTTTTTTCTTTTTAATTTCCTTCCGCAAATTATGCAAAGTGGAACCCTTGGATATGGCATTGATGGTTTCACCTTTTTTTTGTACTCAGTGAACAAGATTCCCTTTGAGTCCCAAAAAACTGTGGCCATGAGCTTCCCTGTAGATGGAGTGACTTTGAACTTCTTCGGGAAGTCTGCTCTTTTTTTATACCATTGCATGGACTCTTGTTTGCTTTCAGGTTCAAAGAGATGAACCCATAGTTCATCCCCAGTAACAATTCGATAAATAGCACCGTCCGCGTTCTCACTACACATCTCCAAAAGCTCTCTACAGCATGCGGTTCTCACCTTTTTCTGAGGCGCTGTGAACATTCATGGCACCGATCTTACACTGACCTTTGAAAGGTTAAAAAGGTCATTAAGAATGGTGTAGATAGTACCGGTTGAAAGCTTTGTGATCTCTGCCCTCATTTTCACCTTTATTTGGGCATCCTCAAGAACAAGTCTTTCGACTTCTTTGATGCTTTCTTCCATACAAGCAGTAGCCGGATCACCGGAGCGTGGGTCGTCTTCTATGCTCCCTCTGCCTCCCTTGAACTCACTTGACCACTTTCGATAGTGAAGGTGCGGAACCTTGGTGAACAGCCACCACCTCTTCATGAATAGTTTTTTGACTTTTTCCTTGCTTAGTGAGAAATTTAATTACAGCGTTCAATTTTCACCAACATCGTCTTAGTTGTCACAATGAATCTGTTTAACTGGAGATAAAATGCGAATTAATAATCACATTTATGTGAAATAAGTCAATTTTTATATATAACTACAGCTTCGCTCCGATACCGAGAATATATTGAGCGCCCCTGGTAGTTCTACAGGTTCTAAACCGTCCCTCATACCCACTGAGGAAGCTGACAAACTAAGCTAACTAAGATACACCCTCTTTATGATAATCACTGTTTGTGTTCGTTCGCACTTCCGGCCGAATTTCTCATCACGACCGCGTTATCTGGTACTACATTTGCGTTGACACCGCACCCATTAACCGAGCCAAACAGCAATCTACAAACTATGCTGCTCCTTCCGGCCGTTTGCAGGGTGTTTTGAATGAATACAAACTTGGCCACGCGCACTGGCACTTGGACACCGCCGGTCGCTTTGTGGTCTTGCGCCTTTTTCTGTTGACGCTGTTCATCTTGTTAACGACCTAAACACTGCGATTACCATATCATTAATAATACTTGCTGAAATACAATACCGCCGAGGAACCCTTTCGCAGGACAAAAGAAATTAAAATGACATTAAAGTCAAAAGCGCCGTAAACGCAAAAATTCTCCCTTGGAAAGTTTCATTGTTCACGGGGGAAAGCGGATCCAGTCTGGCGGAGCTCCCTGAAATGGGACGAAAAGCACCACAAAGAAGGTGCGCCATACAAACACACATACTTTCGACTGAGTTTACTCCTATTCGCAGGGCCCTTTGGTTAGTATGTCTTGTTTTTTTTCTTCATTTCGGCTTGTAGTGCGCGGTAATGTTTCGCGAAACGAATGGTTTAAAAATGAAATGTCCTCGAGTACTGAACATAAAGGCGGAAGTGGAATAAGGAGCAGTACCATAAATTGATGAAAGCCCAAGTGGTTCGTGGTGAAGTTTGTTCTCCCTTTCGCACTGCTTCGATTGTTCCGGTTATGGGCGCCCGCCTGTGGTTGAGGAAGACACTGCCAGACGACAAATCAAAGTGGGTGTAGCCGCGTTGCAAGATCGAAACGATGATGACACTAAACCGATGAAATATGAGCGGTCTAAGGACATAGCTGCAATAAATGTGTACTCATTAATTTGATGTCTTGGAGTGTTTATGAACATCTAAGATCTAAACAAATATTAGAAGAACTTAACCTTGGAACGCAGAATCACCCTTGCCAAACGCTGCTTTTTTTGGCTCAAGAGGCAATTGAGTAATAAAGCCCTCTCTCGAAGGACTAAGCTCGCTTTATATAACAGATTGTTCATCCCCGTCCTACTCCATGGCGCGGAGTCTTGGACGTTAGCAAAGGCGGATGAGGAAACCCTTAGTCTTTTCGAGAGAAAAATTTTGCGTCCGATTTTTGGTCCTTTCTACGTTGATGGCATCTGGAGGAGAAGATTTAATGACGAACTCTCTGGGCTGTACAGCAACATGCGCCTGGTCAAGCGTCTACGAATACAACGCTTAAGATGGCTAGGCTATGTAGAGCGCATGGACACCACTGCTCTGGCCCGAAAAGTCTTTGAATCCTAGCCATTGGGACAACGCAACAGAGGACGATCTAAACTAAAGCGGCGCGCACAAGTTGAGAAGGACCTCAACCAACTTGGAGTGCGCAACTGGAGACAGCTGGCGAAAGATCGTGCTGGCTGGAGAGGCATGTTGGGTGAGGCCCAGGTCCACGTCGGACTGTAGCTTCACAAAAAGAAGAAGAAGAACCTTGGAACAGTGTTGTCAGTTTTGTTCTGTGATACACATCGTTTGTTTTCGGACCTCATTGTAGCTTGCGTCTGTGGGAGGTTCGTGGTAGTCGCTTCCATACATCGGTGTGTACCTACTGGAAACTTTGAACTTATTTCGACGGGACAAAGGTTTTGTTTGCTAAGCTGGCACCATTGACACTGAATTGATGGGAAATTTTATTGAAACTGTTTGTTCTTTGAAAACATAGATATGCGAGCTTCTGAATTTGTCTGCACCGGAAATTGCAGACTTTTCCTCTTTCCCTTTTCCTCTTTTGAAAAGCGAACTTTTTAATTTAAGCAAGTCAGAAGGAGGAGGAGGGTGACTAGTCAGCTTAACGTGGACTGGCTGTCCAAAGTTTTGGTTGATCAGTCATAGGGATCAGTCAAAGGCATTTTGAAGTCCCATTTGGACAACAGCAAATGAAAAATCGATCAGTGTGGAATCATATTTCCCGACTAAAAAATTAAACTGATATGCACATTAACTGGATATAAGGCTTCGCTCACAATTTGAGAGCAGCTAATCAATTCTTCGAATCGGAGGGCAAACTTGAAGGAATTCCGCGTCAATTTGAGAGCAGCTAATCAATTCTTTGAATCGGAGGGCGACGGTGAACGAATTCCGCGTCAAAGCAAGTCAGGCTTCTTAGTCGTGTCGAAGTCGAATTATTTTCAGTCAAGAAATAGCTCCGCAAAGAATATCTTATGTTTCCTGAGTGTTTTGTTAAAACACAGATTTTTTCTCTTGCATGCATAGAATAGGAACCCTAATTCGTTATTCCTTGACTGTAATCCGGTTCTACACATCGTTTCACACAGCATTCGCATGATCTGACATAATGTGTCCTTTTCCTATTCATTAAACACAAAAACGCTCCTTGGAAACCGTCTAGAACCGGTGGAAGTGACGGATGTCGAAAAACAGAACGAATTGAAGATTGTTTGAAAACTGAAATGAAAACCAAACAAAAGTCTTCGCAGCTTTGGCATCACTGTCTTACGGTTAGCCAAAAAAAAAAAAAAAAACACCAGCAACTCCACAGCGACCGAGACAATTGACGCCGTGATTTCTGAATAATTTGGCATTGTAATACACAGAACGTGTACAAACTAGGAGTCGATAAAGTCCTGTCAGCAAAAACCAATTTTTCGGTGGGCTGAAGTCGTTACCAGAACTACAATATTGTCCAATGAAGCCACCGCAACTCAGTTTCCACTAGAATGTCATCATCTGCAAATAAATTGCCTTTCATCATTTCATTTGATGAGCCTCAAATGCGACAAAACGTGGGCTCCAAGATGAAAGTTCGCCTTCTCAGAGATAATAATTTCGACTACAGAGAAGTGGATAGTTTAATCATCTAATTTCCCCGACAATTGGACCCTGTGAGTGAATAATTTTTGGTTTTTGTGCGTATTTCCTTCCAGTTCGTGGAGTTCTTAACTCCTCAGTTCTGTTGTGAGTTAAAGTATGAGTGATGTCCACTTGGGCTCCGTCTCCGGCTGATGTTCACTGGCGACGGGGGCTCTAACCGGTATCCCCTTGCGACGGTGACTCTGACTGTTGTCCACTTGCAACGGTGGCTCTGACTGAGTAGCTAAAAGTCTAGATTTATATCCTGTCGAAAACCTGTGGGCCTATTTCAAAACTGGTCTTTCCCACCGCCATCATCCTTTACCGTGCTATTGTAAAGAACCCAAGAGCTTGGGAAAATATCTTCTGAAAATACTGCGAACTATTGGCATTGACTTTCCAAAAGCCTGCCAAAATGACTTAGTGTATTAAAAAAAAGCTATAGGTCTGAGGACAAAGTATTCGCCATGGCAGATCGTGGATATGACTTAATCAGCACAAATCGATACTGAACACTTATTCGTCGATTTTAAGGACTCATATGACAGTGTGCATAGGGTCGAGCTAAGCAGTACCATGCCAAGGCTTGGCATATATACCAAACTCTCCAGATTGTGTAGGACGACGAAGGAGAACTTTCGGTGCTCCATCAAAGTCGGTAACGAACTCATCGAGACGTTCAATATCAAAAAAGATTTTAGGCAAGGCGACGCACTGTCGTGTGACTTCTTCAAGATCAATCTTGAGAAGATCGTGCGTAACTCACAAGTCAACACCAGAGGCACTATCTTCCAAAAATAAGCTCAACTGCTTGCTTACGCTAACGATATTCAGGTAGTTAAACGAACACTGCGTCCACGATAAGTTTGTTGGCATTAAAACAGAAGCGGCTAAGATGGATCTGGCGATAAATGAGGGCAAAACTAAGTACATGCTGTCATCAAGAAAGGACACAGAACATCGACGTCTCGGACAGAGTGTCACACTAGGAAGCAGAAATTTCGGGGTAGTCAAGGACTTCGTCTACCTCCGCTCTTCGCTGAATACAGACAACAACACTCTTGCCACTCCCGGCTTCTTTGGGCTCAAGAGACAATTAAGGCAATCGAAGGTCCAAGCTTGCTGTATATAGCAGCCTGATGATCCCAGTCCTACTTTATGGAGTGGAATCTTGGACGTTAGCAAAGGCGGATGAGGAAGCCCTTAGTCTCTTCGAAAGAAAAGTTTTGCGTGCGATTTTTGGTCCTGTTTTCGTTGAGCCGAAGATTTATCGACGGACTCTATGGGCTGTACAGCGACATGCGTCTGATCAAGCGTCTTCGGATACACTGCTGCAGCTTAAGACGGCCTAGGTTAAGATGGCGCACACAAGTGGAAAAGAACTTCAACCAACTTGGAGTGCGCAACTGAAGGCCGCTGGCGAAAGATCGTGCTGGCTGGAGAGAAATATTGGTTGAGGTCCAGGTTTACCCCGGACTGTAGCGCCACAAGAAGAAGAATAATTTCTGTCTCAGCTTTCAGTTCTGTATATCTTCAAACTTTGCACAAACCTAAACCGACTCATTACAGTCCTTGGAGGTATAATACTAACTTTGAACTGGAAACAGATGTCAGTTTCAAAGTTGTGTGTGAGTTTAATTCTTAAGAGCGACCTGTCGTCTTTGTCAAACTGTTCCATTCGCAGAGTATATTGCTAATGAGACTGCAATCTTTCAAATGCAAGACCTAGATAAGCACAAAATTTGAACTCTTGACACCTCAAACGATGCGCTAGGCCCCTTTCACTCTCAGAACACTTTTGCACTTAATTGCCACCCGGCATCTTTCCAGACGAGAAGAACCCTCTGGAATTCCTGTCACGAACTCCACTTAGCGCACAGCTTATCCGAATTTCCCTAAATTATTAATTTTCTCCCCAGGCAATCTGTATCCGCCGGTAATCGTTCGTCTCGTTATTCGCTCGCGTTCAATTGAGTGCGAATTGCGAATTGCATTTGAAGCACACAGCATTACTCCCAATTGGCAACAGTCTTGTTAATCCGCAGCAAGTGTACCGGCAGATTTCATATTTCATGCGAAACTCTTTCCCTCGTGTACCGCCGCCTTCCCTGCCACCAAAACAAACCCAAAACCAAAACCCACATCCCGTGGGCTGTGAATATTTGAAAGGATGTTCGCCAGAACAATATTTTCCCTACACGCTCGAAGATATGGAAAACAACTGCGGAAATAATTTTGTTCCCCCCCCCCCACTCGATGGTGGGCGATTGAGTTCATTTGGGTGTGGGGCCTATGATGAAAAGGATACAGAGCCAATGTGAGAAAGGAAGTCGTTATAAATGATATCCGATGCCAGATTCAGAAATACCGAAAACTGTTTGCACGTCTGACGCGTCTATCCTAGGTTTGATGATTTACTGCCTGTGTAGGAGTCCTCTTGAAAAAAAAATCCATTCCCAGTGCGGCAGATGTATCATCTTCACACTTCTTGTGCTCACTGTCACATGTCACGGAGCGGCAGAGCAGCTGTCTAATGGACTCCCAAGGACACTCGTTCCATTCACCGAGGGCGGAAGTACACCGACTCGCATTACTCGCTCGCTTGGAAGACATTACATTTAATTATGCGATCGTGTGGAAGGATATGTGTGACGGGAGCTCACCTTCGCCGGGGTTAATTAAAACGAATCGTCATTGTCCTTCGACGAATTTTACAGCGCTGCACTCGCAAATCTGCCTTTTACGCTTTGTCTCATAAACTGCGAAAAATGTCTTTGCAGGCGCTTTGCATACCAAAGCGATATCCACCCTCCAGCACAAGGATATCTGTTAACAGGTCATTTCGGCTGACGCCTCTGAATAGATATTTATGCCGCGTGCACAGCAGAGCATCTAACACCCGCCGGCACCGCGCATCGGTGTGACACCCGACTGCGACCGAACCAGTGCGGCTATAAATTTCATGAATATTAATTAAATTTATGGCGCACACACATGGAGGTGCTGTTCGCACTGCTGGCGTATGCCCGCATCCTGAGTGCCGGTGGAGCAGTTGTGCGCGGTCCTCCGTTTTATTCCTCTGCAGACCGTAGCTGCGCTACATTGGATGCTGTAAAGGATATTCACGCAAGATACATTTTTTTCCATTCAGCTGTGGTTTCGTTTCGTTGTGAACAGATACCAAGGTCGAACTGCGGTGCGGGCACAGCGGATCCATCGTGCAAGTCACCGAAACTGGGTCAGGGTTGCCCGCTGTACGGGCGTGTTATTCTGGTGTGAAGGGCTTTTGCGGTGGCGTTGGTTGAATGGATTTTTGATTTGAACTCGTTTTCACTTGGCCACGAGTGTGAGGAGGAGTTTGAATGATGATGTTGAATGCGAGTTCCAGGCGATGTGTGCATGTGCATGTATCTGGGGGAAGAATTTCTGAAGTCAGGTTGAGTGCAATGTTCCACACATATGGTACATGGTTGGGCTTAAGTTGGGAAGCCGTTGGTTCGATGTAAAGAGCTTTTCCCCTTGCACTTAATGGAAGCGGTTGCTTGCATTGTGTGTGAGATGGCTGTGAGATGTGAGTTTAAGGGGATGGAAGAGATCTGAGCAAAGACATTGAATGGCTCAAGGGTCAGAGTTAGTTAGCATGGCTTAAAGTCTGAAGGAATGGCCAGCGTGAGGGCAAAATCGGTTATACAAAAACTGGTACAGGATCCGAGGAAAGACATTTCGGGGACGTGGTAAATTATTTAAAAATTTAGCTCTGAAGCGAATGATATCACGTTCCCGTTTTCTGCAAAAGCAAAGGAGTTGAGAACTCGTTTCTGAGATCTTTCCAAATTTGCAGCCAGAGGTTAATCACTGGAAGTCAGATATGGAATGTCCACTGAACAGGGCAGCAGTCCGTTGTCTAACTAGAAGCACCGACAGCATGTTGTGTTGTCACGGACCACTTTTCAGCGGAACGCATTTATTTCGTGAAAAATCCCGCGTAGTCAAGACCTGACAGCACTAGCTAATGACAACCAGAAAACAGTGGCCACCAATATGTCAAGCAGGATATAAACTGTGAGGTCACTGAAGGTCCCTACTCTTTCATCTGCTAAGCATTATCAGCAGGCAGATTGGAAGAATGAGAATGTTGACTTTTGTCACAGCATCCTTCCCGTAGGTCCTTTCTAGTTAGTTCGTTGGCCGCATTTAAAAGAGAAGGGTCCCCGTATACAGCATCCGACTACTCGTTGATCAAACTTCCTTAGTTGACCGTTGTTGTTTTTTTTTCCTATTTATGGATGCGATCAGCTAGAAACGACCTTACATGAGGTCACTTGAAGGCGTCAAACTAAGGGACTGACGTTTTTTGTCAACTTGAAAGGGCAAGCATGTAAGAAAAGTTAGCATCGTTCGGTTTGGGGTATACGGAGATTCGAGGTACTTGAAAGATTCTGGGGAATTTGGTATCCCCAGGGACTCAGAGAGGTTCTGGGTGTTCCGAAGATTTGAAGAGATTTAGGAGATTCGGAGGATTTTAGGTTCATTTGGGGTGACTGGGGATGATTCATGGGATAGCAGGGGAGATTAAAACCTTTCGAGGCATTTGTCGAGTGAGTATGCGCAGTCAGCAAATGGTGTGAGACCACGCATTGATCCCAGCTTCACCGTACACTTGTATCACCAAACACTAAACATCCTGAGTCAGACTTTCACAGGGCCTCGTGCAGGATATGTAGCAACAGACCACGTTGCGTGTTATTTTCTCTAAGAATTAGTTAATTTTGAAAGTGCTTTAATAGGCAATCAAATCCAGTGGTAGTGAATGCATGCAGTTACCTTAGCCTTGGCTACATCCTTTAATCGTTGTTTAGGAAGAGCTAGAACGTGTCCATTGTTTCTATTTCTTTTAATTTCGCATGATCCTTACATAAATCGTTTGGTGACAAGTTGCCACAACTCACCACTCAGAAGGAACTCATTTGACGACGAGTACAGGCAAGCACATGCAGCCAAACAAGACGCCTACAAGGCGACGTTGCATCAAACAACTAGGGCTGTTCGTGAATTCTACGAACAGAGAAGACGGGAAGAGAATCGGCTTCTCAGAAGGAAAACGAAGGAGCATGAGAAGCGCGCGGTCGAGGATATGGAAAGGTGTTATGGAAGGAATGAAGTCCGAAAGTTTTACCGAAAGATAAAACAGCTATCCGGATGACACAAGGCTTGAACCAATACCTGCCAGGCCCAAAATGGACCACTCGTAGTAGAGTCGCAGTCTGTGCTGAGAATCTGGAAGGATAATTTCTGCAGACTCTTTAACGGTGATGACGGCTCAAATGCCGCTGTTAGGCAGGATGTTCCAATCGATTTGGATGATGATAGACAAGAATTCCGTCCCACCGACTTACACGAGGTAAAGATAGCAATATCCAAGCTGTCGAACAAAGCTGCTGGAGCGGATGGACTGCAAGCAGAACTATTTAAAGGAGTTCGTCTATAGGTCATATCCAGCTCCTTTAAATAGTTCAGGTTGCAGTCCATCCGCTCCAACAGCTTTGTTCGACTTTAGCTTGGATATTTCTATGATGAACTCTATAGGCTATACAGCGACATGCGCCTGGTTAAGCGTCTACGGATACAACGCTTTAGATGGCTAGGCCATGTAGAGCGTATGGACACCACTGCTCCAGCCCGGAAAGTCTTTGAATCCGAGCCATTGGGACAACGCAACAGAGGACGACCTAGACTGAAGTGGCGCACACAAGTGGAGAAGGACCTCAACCAACTTGGAGTGCGCAACTGGAGACAGATCGAAAGCCAGCCGAAAGATCGTGCTGGCTGGAGAGGCATGTTGTTTGAGGCCCAGGTCCACCCCGGACTGTAGCGCCACAAGAAGAAGAAGAAGAAGCAGATGACCTGGTTGGGTGCATGCACCAGCTCATATGTAAGATATGGTCGGAGAAAAGCATGCTCGATGAGTGCAATCTCAGCGTCGATAGTTTAGATCACAAGAAAGGATACACATTTGACAGCGCCAACTACCGAGGGATTAGTCTCCTCAGCATCGCATACAAAATCCTCTCTGCCATATTGTATGAGCGTCTGAAACCGTTTGTCCATGACCTGATAGGTCCCTATCAGTGTGGTTTCAGACCAGGGAAGTCCACAATATACCAGATCTTCATAATTCGGGAGATCCTGGAAAAGACCCAAGAAGTGCAAATCGACACTCACCATTTATTCGTCTAATTAAGGCCGAATATTATAGTGTGCATAGAAATGAGCTATATAGTAAAATATCTAGATTTGGCATTCCTACCACTCTCGTCAGATTGTGCAGGATGACGATGGAGAACTCCCGCTGCTCCGTCAAGGTCGGTACCGAACTCACCGAGACCTTCAATGTCAAAAAAGGTTTTAGACAAGGCGACGCACTGTCATGTGACTTCTTTAACATCATCCTCGAGAAGATCGTTCGTAACTCACAAGTCAACACCAGAGGCACGATCTTCCAGAAGTCTGTTCAATTGCTAGCCTACGCTGTTGACATTGACTGGATTGGATGAACACAGCGAGCTGTCAATGAGGCGTTTACTGGCATTGAAGCGGAAGCGGATAGAATGGGTCTGGCGGTAAATGAGGGCAAGACTAAGTATATGCTCTCATCAGGGAAGGACACACAACATCGATGTCTCGGACAGAGCGTCACACTAGGCAGCAGAAACTTTGAGTTCGTCAAGAACTTCGTCTACCTCGGCTTCGCTGCAAACAGGGACAACAACCTCAGTACCGAAATCAAACGCAGAATCACTCTTGCCAATCGTTGTTTCTTTGGACTCAAGAGGCAATTGAGAAACAAAGCCCTCTCTCGAAGGACTAAGCTCGCTTTATATAACAGCTTGCTCATTCCCGTGCTACTTTATGGCGCGGAATCGTGGACGATAGCAAAGGCGGATGGGGAAGCCCTTAGTCTCTTCGAGAGGAAAGTTTTGCGTGCGATGTTTGGTCTTGTTTGCGACTCTATGGGCTGTTCAGCGACATGCGCCTGGTGAAGCGTCAACGGATACTACGCTTAAAATGGCTAGGCCATGTAGAACGTATGGACACCGCTCCAGCCCGAAAAGTCTTTGAATACGTGCCATTAGGACAACGCAACAGAGGACGACCTAGTCTAAGGTGGCGCACAGAAGTGGAGAAAGACCTCAACTTACTTGGAGTGCACATCTGGAAACAGCTGGCGAAAGATCGTGCTGGTTGGAGAGACATATTGGTTGAGGTCCAGGTTTACCTCAGACTGTAGCGCCACAAGAAGAATAAGAAGAAAAAGAAGAAGATGAAGAAGAAGAAGAAGAACACTGGTTCACAAACGGACATGGATAGATTGAGAATTTTCGGCTAAACTGGCTCAATCGTTTGAAAGGCATATAGAACAATTACCGCAAAAGGTCTTCGAATCTGAGTATCCATGAGAAGATCGAACTCCAGCGATGCGGATGCCAGGAAACTTCATCTCAAGACATGGAAGGAAACAGCTTACCAAAAATAACGCATCTTGTGAATCTAATGAGTTTAAGACAAGGGCTTCTGGATTGACTTACGAAGTCCTTGCATTCATTCCTTTTACAAGCTTTATTTTTAGTACATGCAAGGATGGTCCGAGATGCTGAAATCAGTTTGTCGGCAAGAAACAAAGAAGAAGCTGCTACATCCCTGGGCACTTGCACTTAATTAAAAAACAGAAATATCCATGAATTAATCGTTACTTTATTCATCCTTTTCGTTTTCAGTTTTAAGATCTGAACACAGAGATAGCATCCTTTTTTAAGTGCCACAAGGGTCTGCATTGAAACTGAATAATTGTTCGCATTAAAAGATCATTCATTCATTCACCGGTTATGCGAACCCGACCTGGAAAAAACCCACCAAGCTGCATTTTGTGAAGGATAAAAACGAATACCCTCTTTTTGAATATCCTCCCTCGCAAGCCTGTGGGTATAAATCGATGTAAATAAGGATTCCAGGGAATGCAGTGGAATTTGTTCTTATTCGGATTGCTTTTCCTGCATTATACGATGAACTTTTTGCGCTCAGAATAATCCTTTATGGAAACGAAAGGTACTTTTAATGACTTTGACTAAGGATTGAGCAGTGTAAGTGTAGGAGGACATTTAAAATGTCCTTTTGGGAATTCTATATTGACATTCAACTTGGACGCTTCAGCATTGTGAGGCTAAAGGATCTTGCTCCTGCTGGAACAATACAAACTAATCGTCTCTAGCACCAATCTAGTAAACGCTGAGACTTGGCCAAGGCGAATAAGAGGAACCAGAGCCTAGCGCCTTAAGCAATAGTTCGCTTTGTCCACCCAGTTGTTATCTTCAGATGGGCATTGAAAACTCTTTACGTGTCGAGAACAACGTCAAGGATGAAATCCAAGACTGTAGACCTAACTCAAAACCCCTTCGTTGAAGTTGACGTGCATATTTTTTTTTGTCGCGTTTGCTAGGTCCTAAAAGGACATAATTTCAGAAATGCATTCAAGCAGTGGCCATCGTGGAGTAGTGCACAGAGTGCGACACTCACACGCATAAAGTCTGGGTTCGATTCCCGGTTAAACACCTCAAATTTTTCACGGTACCACCTCTTTCGAACTGCCGACAACACTCAAGGAGTAATAACTGTCTAAGAAAGTTTCTCAAATTTCGCCGTTCGTAGTCGGCAATAAAAACTGTAAGTCCCTTCTACTCGTGAGATAACAGTAGTGCGCACACGACGAGTAGTTGATGAGCAAGCTAGGCCCTGGTCCCCTGTGGACGGCCGGGCCATACAGTTACTATTAATCAGGCAGAATTCATTTGGCAAGTAATGGACAATAAAAAGTTTTCCTGATATTCCCAGAAGTCTGCAATGTTCTCTATGAGTCTGGAGAAAGGTTTCAGTATTGGGTGCATTCAGATCAATGACTTGAATCATTTCTATCAGTCCTCTCCATCTAAGGTCCAATCGTATGTCCACCTCAGATTGACTTTTTCACAAAGCACGCGTACAGCACAACATCCTTACCTACATGCCCATGATCTTTTGAAGACAGGAGCATTTCTCGCCTGTCTCATAATTGTAGCTGTGAATATGGCACTTTCCGTTAATAAGCCACAATTTCTTCTTGAACAAATGTCTAAGTGATTTAAACCGCAAACAGAATTTCCACTCACAGCGAGAGTTATTAGCTAGTTTTGTAATTTTTGCAGCATTTTGGGGCAGATTTCAACTGGATTTCGTCGTCAAACTGTTTTTGAGTTCGTTTTCAGAGACCTCGGTATACACCCTTTGCAGAGTTAGCTTACGGACCTGTGTACACAGTCGAGCGTCTTTACAAGATTTACTGGTTACGTCTTACAAAGGATATCAATATGTGACGAGGATTGTGTTGTTCTCCTTCCAGCACCCGACGTGACACAGCACGACTAGTGTCACGGAATTGAAAGTTCTTCAGTCGCGACCTCTGCAAACCATTCCTTGCTCCATCACGAAACATTAATCAGCCGCACATAAACGTCTCGAATTCCATATCGAATTGCAATTTAATTGTCCTCACACCAGCAACTTGCGGCCCGTTCCTTAGTCCACTTACGTTTAATTTCCATTGCCTGACAGGAACAAATTTGATTAGGATATCACGTGCCTCACCACCACTTCTCCCTATGAATAACAGCCATCCTGTCTGCCAGCCAGTGTCAGGTACCGCTCGCTGAACACCGTCAAACGCACTGCATGCACAAAACATTCCCTCGACTTGATGAATTGCCTGCTTAATCAGTCACATCGTCACGAGCCATGCCGAATTTGTCATTCCCAAGAAGCCATCCATAATGGAACAATTTCCTTCGAAACGAAGCCTCATCCTTTCGGCCGTCCAGTGACCCACTTACCACACTCATTCGCAATAAGGGAAATTCCGCAGGGATGCTGCGCCCGACGCTGCAGCGTTTTTGACATTTGCACCCGGGGAACCGGTGCGCGGATTAAAAAGGAACAGATTTAACCAAGGATCTTTCCGCTTCATGCACTTAATGTACCATAAACTTAATTAGCATTCGTGGTGCTTATGGTAATAGTGTACATTTCTATGGCGCAAACCCTCCCATTTATCCCGTACACCGTGCGCTGGGTGGTTGGGTGGCTCTGTGGAGGGGCCCAGTGGTGATATTCAAATGTGTGCGGTGTAAAAATATTTCACACTCCGACATCGGGGTGAAATTAAAGATTCCGTGGAACCACGGGCGCTTTTAATTAACTCGGTGAGTCGGAACGAGACGGTCCAGAGGACCGAGCACGAAACCGCCATATAAAAGGCAGTCACCTACATTCACCGAAACATATGACAGCTGCAGTTGTCAGTTGATTGTGTAATTAAATTTAATGGCTTCAAAAGATGACAGAGATACTCCATTCAAACTACCAGCTGTCAGTGGGGTCCGGTGGGGGGAAGAGAGATTAAATTTTTAAGCCCATCGCAGGTAGTGCTCCGTGTTTTGGCGTTATGAATTTATGCCGATTGAATATCGGAATTATGTCATGCCTGCGAAGTGGGTCGTGGATGCGATAGTCCCGTGTGCGCTTTGTTCAGATTATCGTATCACCAGCGATAGACACGTGAACAGATAGAGGGGCTTTTGCGAAAGCAGGTTATTGTGATGTGGCCGACGGCGGCAGCGGTGGCTGTGGCGACGTGCCGAGGCACTTGTGTGCGCCTCGAGGATTTTCGCATTTAAACTGTGTAGGTCACTCTGACAGCGTCGTTCGCTGAGTGTCATCGGTGTGCAATTGTTTGAATTCGTGTCCGCCGGGGACTTAGAGTTATTTGTGGAGGCGAGGATGATTAATCGAAGCATGCTTCTGGGAAGACTCTTACTATTTACCCTGTGGATTTTTTTGGATGAAATTTTGAAACCTCTTCGAACCGTGAATCGATCTGGGGGACTTCAGCCCTTTTGAGACCTTCGTCTCTCTCATTTGAAACAGTTTTAACAGGCTACTTGACCTTCCATATAGGTTAACACACGTAAAATAATACACAAGAATCAACATGGGTTTCAGAAAAATTAGAACATCTACTCGCTTCTTTGAGATTTTAGAAATGCTACTGACGCTGGATTGAAGAGAAAGCACTATGCCCTTGTACTCTTCACCGATTTTAGTAAGGCTTTTGACATTCTAGAGCCTTACAAGTTTTTAGATAGTCTGTACAAATATAGTCTTATACAAATATAGTCTGTACAAATATTATCTTATATATAGGACAAATTGGTAAAAAATTGTTTAATAATAATAATAATAGTTGTTGACATTACAGTTTAAAGGGGGACCAGGGCCTAGCTTGCTCATCAACTACTCGTATTGTGCGAGCTACTGCTCTCTCGCGAGTGGAAGCGACCTACAGTTTTTTGCCAACTCCGACTGGCGAAATTTGAGAATCTTTCTTAGACAGTTATTACCCTTTGAGTGCTGTCAGCAGCTTGGAAGAGGTGGTGCTGTGAAAAATTCGAAAAATGTGTGTTGAGCTGGGAGTCGAACTTAGGCCCTTCGGCGTGTGAGCGTCGCACTCTACCCATTACACCACGGCGGCCAAAAAGGCGGCGAAATAGGTGACGCCATAAAGAATTCTAGGTGTTTAGCCGGTAATCGAACCTAGTCCCTTCGGCATGTGAGCGTCGCACTCTACCCACTACACCACGGCGACCACAAAAAATTGTTTAAAAGATAGATAAAAGTTAAAGAATCGAATATAGCACGCGCTGAAAAAAGAATAAAGTATAGAGTACCACAGTGGCCGCCGTGGTGTAGTGGGTAGAGTGCGATGCTCACACGCCGAAGGGTCTAGGTTCGATTCCCGACTGAACGCCTTGATTTTTTTCACGGCACAACCTTTTTCAAGTTGCTGACAACACTCAAAGGGTAATAACTGTCTAAGAAAGCTTCTCAAATTTTGTCGTTCGGAGTCGGCAAAGAACTGTAGGTCCTTTCTACTCGTGAGAGAACAATAGCGCGCACAACACGAGTAGTTGATGAGCAAGCAAGGCTCTACCACAGGGATCGAAATTAGGACCTATCTTATTAATTTTTTTACTAACGAACTACTGAAGATACTTACTAAATGAACGACTTATGCCTATGCGGATGATACAGCAATCCTGGTATAGCACGGATCATTTTATAAAAAGAGTTTGATGCAGTATCAAAAAAGTGCCACTATAATGGGCTTATTATAAATTCTGCGAAAACAAAAAAGATGCTTATACGTACCCCATCCAATAAAATCGCACCCTTCAATATTTATCACAGAAATGTCTACTTTACGCCACAAATAAAGAAGTCGATGTAGTTTCGCGGCTTAAGTACCATTGGGTAACAATAGACAACCATGTTTTATGGCGCGGCCACATACATTCCTAGCGTCTTCAACTCAAAAGTGCTATGTTTGCTAAGGTGTATCTAAGAAGATACTCAACGGCTGAAGTGCAGAAACAAGTGTACTATTCGCTAGCATATTCTCGAAAAACCACCTTACAGTAGCGGCCTATTAAATAAGTGGGATCTTTTAATGTATTAGACATCAAAGCAATCTACTGGATGATTTTTACTGTGTATACAACTCAGGATAAACACAAGAAGACGAACTCAAGGAATGTCTGAAATCCCCTAAACTTACAATATCGAGAATTCCGATATGTTGTTCCAAACTAATTAATGTACCACCTCAATCACTAAAATGTATTCAAAATTTTAAAAGAAGAGCAAAAGAATTAAAACAAATATTTACTTGAATTGTACTATGTAAGTAAAATATTCTTGTACCTTAAACCTTATCCTTGAATTTAAATTTGTAATATCTAAATTGTAAAATGTCTGTCTTAGTTAATCGTCAAATAACGTCCTTTCTCAGCTCAAATATTAGCAAGCATAACCACCTGCAGATAAGCACTTCGCTTTGCGGCTAAACTTAATTTATTGTAAATACCAAGTATACCGGTATGAAATGCGCTTCTTTTTTGAAAATAAAATTATTAATGGGAGAGTAAAAACATTTAATTGAAAGTATTGGTCATTGTTTTCTACACATTTTGATCACCTTTCTGGCAATTTGTGAATACCCCGCCAATAAAATTGTTCGTCTTTTAAAGCAAACCAATCAGACACCCAATTTTCGACCTCCTCGTAGGAATCAAAGTGCTGCTCAGCCAATGCGTGTCTCACTGATGAAAACAAATGATAGTCGGAAGGAGCCAAATCTGGTGAATACGGCGGGTGGGGGAGCTGCTCCCAGCCAAGTGTGTTGATTGCATCCTGAACCGGTTTGGCTTTGTGTGCAGGTGCATTGTCATGGAGCAAAATTACCTTGCCTTGTCTTCTGGCCCATTCATGCATGGTTCAAATTGATCACTTGTTGTCGGTAACGATCAGTATTAACGGTTTCACCAGGTATTAGGAGCTCGTGGTACAGCACACCTTTCTGGTCCCACAAAACACACAGCATTGACTTCTTGCCGAATCGATCTGGTTTTGCAGTCGATGTTTATGGTTGTCCCAGGTTAACCCATAATTTTTTCCGTTTAGGATTCTTAAAATAAATCCATTTTTCATCGACGGTACCAATCCGATGCAAAACCGATTTTCTTGCGTGTCTTCGAAGCAAAATTTCACAAGTGTTTCTTCGGTTTTCCATCTGTCTTTCATTCAATTCATGTGGCACCCATTTTCCACACTTTTGGATCTTTCCCATAGCTTTCAAACGGTCAGAAATTGTTTGTTGTGCAACATTCCACATTGCTGCCATTTGCTTTTGACTCAAAGTGTTATCTCCATCCAATATCGTTTGCAATTCGGCGTCTTCAAACTTTTTTGGTGGTCTTCCACGTTCTTCATTTTCACATCAAAATCATTGTTTCTGAACCGCTGAAACCTTCTTTTGCATGTTGCTTCTGATAGAGCATGATCACCATATGCCTCGACAAGCATTCGAGGCGACTCTGCGGCAATTTTCTTCAAATGAAAACAAAAAATGAATGCTTTCCGCAAATCATCACTTTCTGGTACAAAATTCGACATTTTAAACACGATGAAAAAATATGATGTTGTATGTTCAATGACTTGGTGTTTAGAAAATATTTGTCACAGATGTTATAGCAAACAAACAAAAAAAATAAGGGCTCGTTCACAACAAATGTTCCCTATCGAGACATTTTTATCTTGACGCTCACTTCATACTGGTAGACCTGGTAAATATTGATGAATAAATAAAGTAAAAAAAAAGTTATTATCATTATTAACAATTCATCCTACGGCTTCAAATGCTGAGGAAGGATTTCGAAAATTTGTTTAAACAACAACGCTCCAATCTGCTTCGAGGTTGAACATCGTGCGGAAGAATCCCTGAAACACGGGAGCTTTGGCTTTTTCTAAATCGTAACATTTAGCCTTGGCGTGTGGGTAAAGTGCAACACTCACAAGCCGAAGTTTGAGGTTCGATCTAAGGCGAAACGCCTCGAATTTTTCACGGTACCAACTTTTTCGAACTGCTGACAACATGAGGAGTTGATGAGCAAGCTAGGCCCTCGTCACCTGTAGACTGTCGCGTCATCCAAATATTCTTTTTATTAAATTTCTGGATTGAATAACATCACACCCAAGGACACTTCTTCATGACAGCTTGTCGTACAACCACTCTACTCTATAGCTTCCTGGGAATTGGGTAATCATCTCACTGCTTCCGTTGAAAAATATGCGGTTGCGAACGTAATAATGTACAGAACGAGCAAAAAAGTCCTTGATGTCGAGATTTACGCTCCTCCGTCACTTCATTGAAACACCACAGTTTGGACTTTAGAGGAGTCTTTATTTTGCTTACCCTCAGAGGGTTGCAGAGGAGGAGTGAACAACGTTCTTAGAATACGAGGCTAACAGGATTATACCGGTCAAAAATGAGGGCTTAAGGGGTTTACTTTGAAAAGGAACACATCCTTACACTCCCTTTTAAGAGTGACGCAATCAGTGCAATACCATTCTAACAGCTATACTTCCTCCTGCTTCCTACTTATTGGAGCCATAGTTTTTCCGGCGAGCATCTTTTTGAGGTCTGAAAGAGGTAGAAGTCACTGGGGGTCATATCTGCAGAATACGGTGGGTGCGGAAGCACTTTAAAGTCCGATTCGTGCAATTTTGTAGCAAGTGAGTGCAACGTGGTAGCCAACGACTTGTGACACGGTGCATTGTCTTGATGGAGGAGAATTCTTTCTTCTTCATATGGGACCGTTGTTTTGCAATTTCTTCATTCCAATGCTCCAACAAGTTGTGTAAGCTGTTGATCATTTTGCCTTTCTCAAAATAGTCAATGAATAAAATTCCTTGTGCATCCCAAAATACGAATGCCATAACTTGACAGTCGATCTTTTTATTTTTGGACGCTTTGGGCGTGGTGCACCGGTTGCTGTCCATTCCGTTGAATGCCGATTTGACTCTATAGTGTAGTGGTGGATCCATGTTTCATGAATCCTGTTTATTCCGGCGAAACAGATCCAAAATGCTCTTAGAATCATCGGTACGTTGTTGCTATTGGTCCATTGTTAGCAAACGCGGCATCTAATTCGAATACAGCTTTCTCATGGACAAATGTTCGTTCAAAAAGTGTATACACTGTCTTCTGATATCTTCAAGGTATCAGCTATATTACGAAATTTAACTCTGCGGGTTTCCAAGACGATATTGTTTTAAAAATCGCAAAACTAGCGTCACTTGAAGCACTACAATTTGTAGCCTAGTAATCGGATTGTTATAAAAATTTGATAGGTATCATTTGAAGGTTTTTCGTGGCGCCCTCTACATGTCAGTTCCGAGATTGATTGATATGTTACGTCTACAAATGCGGAGGATTTTATTGAGGAATTACCGATCGTCACATAGTCACGATCCATGTCGGATTTGTCATTTGCAAGATGTCATCCATAGTGGAAAACTTTTCTCCGAAACGAGGGCTTATCTGTTTAGGTAAGAATGAGCTATTCAGTTACTTAATGCGGTCAGAGGTAGGCGCTGTGGGAGTCTGATGTTGAAGTGGAAGATACAAATTTCAAGATTTATGGCTTACAGAGCATAACGCGTCATGCCACACCAGGCCATGTCGCGCAGGCCATGCCGCACAGGCCACTTCACACAGGCCATGCCACATAGGCCATGCTACACAGACTACGCCACACAGGCCATGCCACACAGGTCATGCCACACAGGCCATGCCACATAGGCCATGCCACGCCATGCCATGCCATATAGGCCATGCTACACAGGCCATGCCTCACAGGCCATGCCACACAAGCCACGCCCCACAGGCCATGTCACAAAGACCATGCCACACAGACTACGCCACACAGGCCATGCCACACAAGCCATGCCACATAGGCCACGCTACACAGGTCATGCCTCACAGGCCATGCCACACAAGCCATGCCACACAGACTACGCCACACAGGCCATGCCTCACAGGCCATGCCACACAAGCCATGCCACACAGACTACGCCACACAGGCCACTTCACACAGGCCATGCCACATAGGCCATGCTACACAGACTACGCCACACAGGCCATGCCACACAGGTCATACCACACAGGCCATGCCACATAGGCCATGCCACGCCATGCCATGCCATATAGGCCATGCTACACAGGCCATGCCTCACATGCCATGCCACACAAGCCATGCCACATAGGCCATGCTACACAGGCCATGCCTCACAGGCCATGCCACACAAGCCACGCCCCACAGGCCATGTCACAAAGACCATGCCACACAGACTACGCCACAAAGGCCGTGCCACACAGGCCATGCCACATAGGCCATGCCACGCCATGCCATGCCATATAGGCCATGCTACACAGGCCATGCCTCACAGGCCATGCCACACAAGCCACGCCCCACAGGCCATGTCACAAAGACCATGCCACACAGACTACGCCACACAGGCCATGCCACACAGGCCATGCCACATAGGCCATGCCACGCCATGCCACGCCATGCCATGCCATATAGGCCATGCTACACAGGCCATGCCACATAGGCCATGCCACACAAGCCACGCCCCACAGGCCATGCCACACAGGCCATGCCACATAGGCCATGCCACGCCATGCCACGCCATGCCATGCCATATAGGCCATGCTACACAGGCCATGCCACATAGGCCATGCCACACAAGCCACGCCCCACAGGCCATGCCACACAAGCCATGCCACACAGGTCGTGCCACACAGGCCATACCATTTAGGCCATACCACACAGGCAATGTTGCATAGGCCACTTTACACAGGCCATGACATACAGACCACTCGAAAGTTGTGCAAACAGAGCTACGATTTGACTCCTTCAAACGTTGAGCTCGGTGGCATTTGAAAAGCTCATTATGGGGTACAGGAGACTGCAGTCACCGTCGGGAGGCGGACGGATTTTGAAGTAAAATTGTTAAAATTCGAGAAATGTTCGACTTGATAAAAAATCCATCAAGACCGTGGTTACATTCCACGCAGTTCCATCAATCCGGGAACAATTCAAATACTCAGTGAGCTTTATATCGACACAATCAGCTAGGTCTTAAAGTGGCATAGTGTGCCACTGGGAAGCCGTGAGACGCCGGCACCGGAGGGAGGTTGTCAGCTGAAGGTGATGGGAATGCTCGGTCGTGCTGAATAAAAATCGAATTCGACCCACTTCGTTCAAATTTGTCTCGAAAACTTTAAATTCGACATGACTCTGGCACGTGAATCAGTCAAGGCTAGTCATATGACATGAATAGAGTTGCCTTTAGACAGCTGGTGGGCTCTGTGGTGTATTAGTGCAGACGCCTCAATGAACTTAGAAGCCGTTTGCTTGCTGAATTAATTCCTCCGCTTCGTCTGGAATCATCATCACACCAAGATATCATTTCAATCCTGCCAGAGCATCATTTCGCAACCATGTCTGAGTGAAGTGAAAAACAATTTACTTACGTCCTTTAACGTCGCTCAAGAGAAGCCACGGAGACAGTCATTGCCCCTTAAAGAGTGCCGGCGCAGAACCCAG
Organism: Eristalinus aeneus; assembly: GCA_955652365.1. NCBI lineage: Eukaryota > Metazoa > Arthropoda > Insecta > Diptera > Syrphidae > Eristalinus > Eristalinus aeneus. The sequence continues at coordinate 108,007,781 of OY019130.1, read as the reverse complement.
TGAAAGGCGACTTGCCACTCAGAGCGAGTAAACTTTTTCAAGTGGTTTAATAAATTATTCTTTCCCCTTTCACTTATATCCCCTCCGGCCAGGGCTTCTGCTGGTTGGTTGGTTTCTGTGAGAACCATAAACAAAGTGCTCCATTGTCGCTTATTTCGTAACGAATAATGGGAAACAAAACTTTAAAAAATAAATCAAGAAAATTTTGTTTTTTTTTTCGACAAAAAATAACACGCAGCCTGTGCAGTCCTTTGAGAACCGTGACCACACACACACACAGCTGGGGGCAAACACAAACACAGTTTCAGATTCGAGCATAAATCGTGGAACCGACAGCAGGAGCAAAGTGCATCAGAGTGGTAAGTTTTTCAGGAGTTCCGCATGCATTATCACATTAAGGCTCATTAAGTGCTGGATGGAGGAGCAAAAAGCAGGACGACAAATTGTGCCTTTTGACTACCATGGAGAGAGTGCACTTAACATACATGCCATCCAGCGGGATTTAGTAAAATGATTTTGTCGTCACTCACACGGCAAAGGGTGGTGGGCTGGGAGTTCTTTCTCTGACTGCGGCCTCACACCAGAAAATCATTTAATTGGATTTTAAATGCAGGGTTAAGCTTTTCCTTTTCATTATGAGTTTCCTTTTTTTTCACCTACTTAACGATTTAATCTTCTAATCCGGGGGAAGTCTGCAATTCTGTGTTTGCCTGGCATTCGTACCAGCCACAAGGCGTTAAGCGTTTCGCGGTTGATTAAAGTGAACAGAACTTAATTTGCAGTTCAACTGCCAATGGGGGATCGACTGAGAACTGAGCCGGGGGTGGGGGTGGACGAATGAAGGCTACGCAGGATGAGGGTTGTTAAATTTTAAATCGGATCTCTCCGCTACAGATGCAGCAATTAAAATCTTGATCCACCTTAAGATGCCATTAAGAATACATGGAGTTCTGACTTTGAGTGGCAGGGCTTGGGATTCAGGCGAAACTGGAGCGACCGTGGAAGGGGGAAATTTGTGAAAAAATCCGGTGTGGGGAGCGATGAGGTGGAACTTTGAAGGAAAAGCTAATTTTTTATATTGTGGGAATACGGATTGAGGAAGTTTTTCTCAGGAAATCCGTTTAGTGAAAGGAAGCTAATGCTTTGTCTGTAGTCTATGCTAATAGCTGATGTATGCACTACCAACTCGATTATTTTGAAAATGAGGTGCTCAACTGCTCGTTCAAAAATGAAAACGAAGACAAATTGTCATCGGGTGGGTTTTCCAGAATCGCTGAAAGTTGAATTTTTGTAATCCATAAAAAAGATGCGTCTTTTCCCATGACAGAACCGTACGTAGGATATAAATTGCATGGCTGATATGTTTAGAAACGAAGCCTTAAAAAGCCGGATGAAAGTTATCTTTTCCTTCCATTCTTTTTCTTTTTTGTTATCGCGTGTTTGGTTACCCCAATCAACAAGCCCATCGTATCCCGCAAACTGCATCTAGTTCGACAGCTCAAGATGGTTCCGGCTCTTCCTTCCATGTATGTGTTTTCTAAAAAAAAAATCCCAATGCCCCAGAGGAAAAGACACTTCGTCCAAGATCAATGTTGATTGTGAACGTAGCATTATACGTAGCAGCCTTGTGCTGAAGGCACGAATGTTGTGCATAAGATGTTCGACTTGGTATTACTTCCAAATGTTATCAATGTAACGGTTCTCTATTCCAGCAGCATTTCCACGCGAAAAGGTCACTATCTGCTTTTCATAAATCAAGACAGGATTTGTTCAAGACCAGTCTTTCGGACAACAGTCTATGCTTCTGCGTAATCTACTGCCTATCGCAATTGCGATTGCTTTCCATTCTGGAGTTCTATTCAAGACTTTAATGTGTAAGTCCACAACTGATTTACAGACTCGGTGACTATCAAACTAATGGCAACAAGCACCTTATGCAGTGGTCGCATTCTTTGTCCAAACAGCCGCTGAATTTGCTCTCGGTAGATTTAGCTTTCAGCGTTGCTTTGAGTAACGTAAAATTTAAGTAACGTAAGAAGAGTAACGTTAGATATGCGCAACAATGTTATGAAAAAAAATCAACATTGAAGCACTCACTGAATTACTCCTAGTTACTGCCCTTAACCGAGCAGTAAGCTTTCTCAGACGTCATCCAATACAACTTGAGGGGTTTTCTAAAATTGCCAAAAACCGGACAAGACACTGTACGGCTTATGCCTTTCACAGTGGTCAATTTTTGCGTTCAATCTTTGGCCGTTTTGAAAAAGAGATTCAATATTGAATTGAATGGGTTAAAAAGCGACACGTGCATTGGCAGGCGTCTATGGATTCCACAACAACTTAACGCTACGGAGAGTGCATGGACAACAATACTTCACCCCAAAGAATCCTACATTTCAAAGCAGAGTTGTAACGCAACAGACATTTACGTACATGACGGCGGAGACGGATTGTAACTAACTTGACATGCGGAGTTGACGGAATTTGGCTAAAGAATATGCCACATGAATGAGCTTGTTGGTTGAGATTCAGATCCATTACGGACTGTATGGCAACGATGTCGACAATTGGGCAGACATTTTGTTTAAGACCCAGGTTTACCACGATCTGTAGGGCCACAATCTTGCCACTATACACACTTGCTGGTTTGGACTCAGTTCAAACACGGATTGTAAGACCCTATTGTTGAACACCATAATCCACCACGGAATGCAGAACCACAATCTTACCAATTGGGCAAACTTCTTGGTTAGGTCCCAGGTTCACCACGGGGTGTGGGGCCACAATCTTGCCACCATAAAGACTTCCTGGTTTGGACTCAGGTCAAACACGGACTGTAAGGCCTTGTTTTTGAAGGCCAAAATTCACCACGGACTGCAGAACAACGATCTTACCAATTCACTACAGTGTGTAGGGCCATAATCTTGGCACTATACAGACTTCCTGGCTTAGACCCAGCTGAAACACGGACTGTAGGGCCTTGATGGTGAATGCCAAATCCACCACAGACTGCAGAGCCACGATCTTACCAATTCACCACAGTGTGTAGGGCCACAATCTTGCCACTATAAAGACTTGCTGGTTTGGACTCAGGTAAAACACGAACTGAAGGGCCTTATTGTTGAACACCATAATTAACCACGGAATGCAGAACCATAATCCTATCAATTGGGCAAACTTCTTGGTAAGCCCCAGGTTCACCACGGTGTGTAGGGCCACAATCTTGCCACTATACAGACTTTCTGGTTTGGACCCAGCTCAAACACGGACTGTAGGGCCTTGATGGTGAATGCCAAAATCCACAGACTGCAGAACCACGATCTTACCAATTCACCACGGTGTGTAGGGCCACAATCGTGCCACTATATAGACTTGCTAATTTGGACTCAGGTCAAACACGGACTCTGAGGCCGTATTGTTGAACACAATAATCCACCACGGAATGCAGAACCATAATCCTATCAATTGGGCAAACTTCTTGGTAAGCCCCAGGTTCACCACGGTGTGTGGGGCCACAATCTTGCCAGTAGGCAGACTTCCTCGTTTGAAACCAAGTTAAATACGGACTGTAGGGCCTTGATGGTGAAGGTCAAAGTCCACCACAGACTGCAGATTTCTTGGTTAAGGCCCAAGTTCACCACGAACTGTAACGCAACAAAAGGAAGCAGAATTTTGTCCGATTTCTTTTCTTGGGTATTTTCAAGAATCTGCTCCTGTGTGAACATTTGATAAGTGGTAGCCTTCCCTGCCTTAAAATCAAATCGATTGTAAAGGAATGCTTTTAGACGGCGGAGGGAAACTTATATGCTGCTAGCCCTAAAGTTGGCACAATCAAGGAGGTAGGCTTTTCCGAACAGGAAATATTTTTGATTATTTAATTAGCAGTAATAAGTCAGTCAGCTAGTGGTCGCTGTGGCGTAGGGGTAGAGTGTGACGCTCACACGCCGAAGGGTCTAAGTTCGACTCCCAGCTCAATACCAATTTTTCGCATTTTTCACGGCACAACGACAACACTCAAAGAGTAATAACTGTCTAAGAAAGCTTCTCAAATTTCGCCGAACGGAGTCGGCACAAAGCTGTAGGTCCCTTCTTCTCGTTAGAGAACAGTAGCGCGTACAACACGAGTAGTTGAAGAGCAAGCCAGGCCCTTGTCCCCCTTTGAACTGTAGCGTCAACAATTATTATATTATTATTAATTAGTCAGCTTGCATAACTTTTGTAGGGCCTATTAAACATTTTTTTTGCTGTCTGTGGGAGTCCTTTAAGATATACACACATTTGGAAGGCAAGGTGCGTAATGTTCTCACAATAGGTAGCTTCCAGAATGCATTCCAAATATACGACTTCTCTGATGGTTGTGAACACCACTGTCAGACGTCCTCCCACACACCCCCTCCCCCCTCTTGACATTGAGGATAATTTCGCCAACAATGTAATTAAGATTGACCAACATCATTTCAGCCGCCGCCATTCAGGCCATAATTGCAAATCTTAGAAAAGATTACCGCGTTTTGTGGCTACAGCTCAACAACACAGAAACATAAAATTTCTATCAATCTGAAAATCGCGTCCTTCAACGTATAAAACTCGAAATCCATCCACTTCCGAGCATCAGCTCTCGCAGGCATAAATAAATCTCAAACACAATACGGCCGCCATTAATGGAAATGCCATTAATTTAAGCTTCCTCACATCAAAACCAATCCCGACTCTTATGCTTCCGTTTTTTTTTTTTTTTTGTTTTCTTGTTAATTAATTCTCATTAATGTTCCCAAAGTCCGCTCAAGCAACCAACTGACCTTCACATCCACCGCCTCATTTCGGTCGCGGCAATGATTCTAAAATTAAACCTCCCCATCTTTCGATCCCCCGCCGCACCCGCACCCTCACCGTCACCGTCGACCGTGCACCAATTCAATGACTCTGGCGAAAATTCAGGGGAAAATCTTGGCAAATAAAATACGTTCAGATACATTTCATAACAATGGCGAGGCATGGCATCAGTGTCGTTCCGGCGGCGGTTTTCTATCGTTATATCTAAAATAACTTTGGGGTCTTCTACCAAGGATAACCGAAAAGTGGGGCAACAACAAAAAATAAAGGAAAGCAGATTGTACGTGAGACAGGAGGGAGGGGGTGTCAACCAGGACACGGGACGAGCAGAGGTACGAGTATTGTTGAAAGCGAGAAATGGCTTCGAGATATTCGCTTTTCTAGCGTCGTCGTGGCACGGGCCCAGGATGAGGTGGATTGTATTGCGAGTTATTTAGCTTTCGGGTTCTTTCTGACGAAATGATGGCGACGGCAACGGCAACGGAGACGGTGCCAGCGATGGTGCGGTGAAATGAGAGTGCTTCTATTGTCTTCCAGGTGCAAATTGCTAGAATCGCTCCGCTGGGGAAGACTTATCTCAAACACAATTCGTACATGTTTCGGGTATGTGATAAGGTTTCTCATTTCGAAACGGTAACTTACCTTCGGCATGTGCCGTGAATGTGCCTATCTCTGAAGGCTATCAAATATTTTGCAGAAAGCCGTTTTTTTTGGTCTTTGTTTTGTACTGCCGTTAAGTTATCTCTGCCAGAAGAGGGATGTTTTTTTTTTCTTCGCCTGATGGTGACGATTAGAAAATTTGCTCTTGTCCGGTTTTATGCCGATCACGTATGAGCGTTGTGTGCACCATATCACTCTACTCGTGGACTAGGAACAAAAGGATATTCACGTGGAAGGGCGCTGCATTGTTGGCAATTCATTCATTTTGAAAAGACTACAAATTTGGGAAGTTGGAAGGAAACCTGATAAAGAAACAAAAATGAATCTCGACACCAACCTGTCATATGCCATATTTGACAGCATTCAAAAAGCCCAGCTCTGCAGTGCCATGCCGAGTACTGAAAATCTCACCCAGGGCGCTGCATTTTTGGCAATTCATTCATTTTGAAAAGACTACAAATTTGGGAAGTTGGAAGAAAACCTGATAAAGAAACAAAAATGAATCTCGACACCAACCTGTCATATGCCATATTTGACAGCATTCAAAAAGCTCAGCTCTGCAGTGCCATGCCGAGTACTGAAAATCCCACCCAGATTTTGTAGAGAGCCGATGAAGTACTTTTGAAGCTTCTTTAAATTCTGTAACGATCTGCCATGACCGTCAATTTTCAAGCAAAGGCGGCAAGTTGTCATGCCTATTTTTTGGGACATCAGATCGTGAGAATTTCACCAGAGGCGCGACCTTCCAAAAGTCCTTTCAACTACTGGACTTCACGATTGATGTGATTCCCTCATCAAAGCTAGCTGTGCATAAGGCTTTTCGTGGCTTTAAAGCAAATGCAACCGAAGTGCGTCCGAAGGTAAATGAGTGCGAAATGTGATCGAGAGTAGGAAAACTATTGAAAAATAGCACAACGAAAAGGGGACGGGTTCCGCTTTTAGGCTCTTCTTTCCCTTTTTATGAATCTTGCTGAACTTTTAAACTACGTCGTGGAGTGGTGCACTTGTATGGGGAACGTGGCAAAAAACTTTTGAACCCGTTGACCGATCTTTATGAAATTTGGAATATATATAGTATCGGTGCTGTAGCATCCTCCAGGTGTCGAAAATATTCGGCATAGCAAACGTATAACAGAGTAATCGTAAGTGAAAAAATTGATAGTTAAAAAAACGCTATTTTTTTATTCAGCTGCATAAAAAAAGTATTTAATAACAACTTAACAACAAACAAACAGTTCTGGACTTCACATTTATATAGAAAAACCACCTTCAATCCGATTTACTAATACACTTACGTTTTAAAAAATTGTAAAACTAGAATTTAGTTAAATACGGCTTGCACGTTACATAGTGGTTCATGTCCATGGTAGTTGCGCAATACAACAATTAGAATCCATTCTCGTAGAGAATTATAAAAAAACTGCCGAAAAGTACCCGACATTGCTCTACTTAAACGACTCATTCTTCCAAAGTGCAAAAAAGTGAATTTTTTTCCTTTTGCGTCATCGATATAGAATATTTCAAGCTTTCTGAAAAATTTGGGTTTCCGTTGAGTTGGGCACTCTTGGAGCACTTTTGTTGTGCTCCACCAAACATGGTAGTACTTCCCGCAAAAGGCGGCCTTAACAAAAAGTCAAGTCTAGAAATCGTTTATTCAAGGTCAACAAAATTTTGGTGCAGTTTGAAGGTTAAGTGTACGGCCCTTCAAATAATCATATTACATCATGTTGCAAGGCTGCTTATTGAAGGCAATATAATAATATAACAGGAAACCAGGGGGCCTAGCTTGCTCATCAATTCCCGTGTTATGTGCGCTAGTATTCTCTCACGAGTAGAGGGGACCTATAGTTTTTTGCCGACTCCGAACGGCGAAGTTTGATAAGTTTTCTTAGACAGTTATTACTCCTTAAGTGTTGTCGGCAGCTCGAAAAAGGTGCTGCCGTGAAAAAATTCGAGGTGTCCAGCAGAATATCGAACCTAGATCTTCTGTGCGTGAGGGTCGCGCTTTTCCCACAACGCCACGGCGCCCACTTGAAGACAATCTGCCACATCGAATATTCTTGGCAAAAGCGGTACAGTTTTTAAATTTCAAAAATCCCAACTTTGAGTTAGTCGTATATCGAACATTTTGTCAAATATGTGGATATTTGAGAACCTAGACAGGCAAAATTACGACCTAGACTAAAGTGGCGCACACAAGTGGAGAAGGAACTCAACCAACTTGGAGTGCGCAACTGGAGACAGCTGGCGAAAGATCGCGCTGGCTGGAGAGGCATGTTGGTTGAGGGCCAGGTCCACCCCGGACTGTAGCGGCACAAGAAAAAGAAGAAGAAGTCAGGCAAAATTAAAATCTAATACCATTTAGCCGATAATATTATTTCATTTAATGTATTGTTTTCTGCTGGGCCCCACTGTGCGTGCAATTGTGCACCTGTTCTGAAACAGCCTCAAGGCCATTGGTATGCAGTTATTCATCGTGTGTATTGTTATGAGATTTTTTTGATTAAAGTTTTACGCCCAAAAGAAAGCCGAGCGCTTCTGATTGTGGGTGGAGTTTTGTTTGAGTAGTTGGTGATGTAAAGGTCTCGCCGGCCTCAAGGATCGTGTGTGGGGACGTAAGGCATACCTGACTGACATTTAAAAGGGGGGGAACTAGTTCGAATACCGGAGCTACCAACTTCTCAACATTTTTTTACTTTTATTTGTTGTCCCACTTAGTTTTCACTTTCTTTCATGTGTACAATATGGGGAAATGCTAATTGATCAGCAATGGAAAAATAGTGGCTGTGTTGCGAAAGTACTGGACAAATCAGGCGATCCTCTTCCGTAACCTTTACGAATAGAAACAGGCGATCGAAACTCGGGCATGTTCTGATTGGTGATATCGCGGTGAATTGGAAAAGGGCTTTGTAAGCTAAGTGCACGGGAGTCATTTTGCGTCGGAAGTCTTTCTTTATTTTCTCGACATGTTAGCCGTGGACAAGTAAAGTCTTAAGTTTTGGAAAGTTGTACACCCAAGCAATCGTTACGAAAACGAAGAGATATATACCCGCGGGGTCATAAAAACATTAGTCAGGAAACAATAAAAATATTGCAGAAAATCTCTCGTAAGCGAATGTTAAAAATATAAATAAATGTATACTTATACATATAGTATGGCTATTTAAGACAACAACAACAAGTGAGTGAAAATTAATAAGAAAGTGTGAAATTGTGATTTTTAATTCACAACGAATACGTCCAAGGACTAATTATTATTAAGGAAAATAAAAAAATGCGAAGTGAGAATTTTAACAAGAAAATAAAAAAAACAAAGAAAAAAGAAAACAAATTAATAGAATCGAAGCCGCTCATTTAGGGTTCTGGTTTTTTTTTCTCTTCATTCAATAATTCATAAAAAGTGTTACAGTGATCGGATTTAGCTGTTAACGAATTTCTACGAAAAGTCGTTTCACAAGTGTTGTTAGAGTTACTCTCTGAAGGAGAGATTTTTACCCAAACTACTCAACTACGAATTTCTGTACACAAATCAATTGGAACACAGCTATTGTTTTTTTTGTGTGTACACAATTATGACAAGAGATAGTTGCATTCAGAAGCGCTCAAACTGTGTATAAAATAGACCGTAGATGAGACGATAGTGGCAGGGTTATGTGATGAAATTATCGAAAATGGCTTCTTTGATATATAAGGAGAACCGAGCAGTTGGCAACACGTTTTGTTGCAAAGTTGCTTCGTTTCAAAAGTTGCTCGTTGCAGCCTTTGTTTGTTTGGCAGCCCGTCCCTTCTCCATCTTCAAGCAAGAAACATGTTACTATACATCTTAGTGACGGACATATTAGCTCATTGAGCACAGAATTCATAATAATCCCTCTTAGTAAATGTAGTTAGAGGGCAGGATTCAAACCACTTTGGGTATTAGAGGAAGATAATCCACTTCACCCAAATGACAAATCAAATTTCAGGAACCGTGCACATCTCCCAAGCCATGATTAGACTTTTACAAGCCTTAAACACCTTAACCAGGGTAAAGCAATAACAGATCACTCAATAAGTCCCGGGACACATAGAGGGGGCCACCATCAAGTAATAATAATAATTTTTGGCGCTACAGTCCAAAGGGGGACCAGGGCCTAGCTTGCTCATCAACTACTCGTGTTGTGCGCGCTACTCTTCTGTCACGAGAAGAAGGGACCTACAGTTTTTTGCCGATTCCGAACGGCGAAATTTGAGAAGCTTTCTTAGACAGTTATTACTTTTTGAGTGTTGTCAGCAGCTCGAAAGTGGTGGTGCCGTGAAATATTAGAAAAATTGGTGTTGAACTGGGAATCGAACCTAGACCCTTCGGCGTGTGAGCGTCACACTCTACCCACTACGCCACGGCGACCACATCATCACCAGCGACCACATCATTACCACCACCATCAAATATTATCAGTTAAATATTAAGTTTTTTGTTAGTGGCACCCTCTATATGTATATTGAGTTATGTGTTACATTGAGAATGCATCAAAATTCAATGCAAAAATAAGCGAAAAAGTGTTCCGTTCTACTCGTATTATGAGTGCCCAGCAAAAGGTTACACACAGATAACTTGTGTGATTTAAGTAAAGTTTTAAAATTCTTCAACAGACAAAGCGAAGTATGTGAAAACAAACAACAAAAAAAATCCAAAGGTCTACCGGTCACCATGTTCTGACCTTTGAACATCAATGTTACCCCTTCCTACCACATTGGCGGGACTAGAGCCAATTGCTTTGAAACCATTAGCTCGGAAGCAGCACAATTCAATCTTCAAAGGTGGTAGCCCCGGGCAGCGCAAGAGCGGATGTCTGGTGGGTGATTTTCATTTGTTTGATTTTTTTTGTTTTTTGTGAATTCATTTTTTGCTACACTGGAATGACAAATTTTAAATTAAGCGCCTTCCTCTCATCACCTACAGTTGACCATTGGTGGATTTTGAAATTGATGAAATTTTAAATTTTGCATTATTTTGGTCATTGATGTTGAACAGACTTGAATTTGTCATTCAAATTTTTACATCAAAGTTTAAAGTGAATTTAGCTGCAATTCAATTTGAATTTCTTTTGACGTCGTGAAAGCTTTTTTTTTACTATCCCATCAAACTATTCATGAAAGTAGTTTACTCGTGTACGCACTATCTGCTAATTACGAACGTTTTCTACCGAAATCCTAAGTCTGTGACTGAGACTTAAAGAGGTTCAATTCCAAGTGTTGCTCGTAGTTCAGCTCCTAGTAGAAAGGAAATCATAGATGTAGCACAAACATCGGAGTCTACATAGTCGTTGCGTGATGTTGCTGTATCAGTGAGACAATGGGTGTTAGTCGAAGTGCTCGTTCAGGTGGCCGTAGCAAACGATCAAAATCAGTCAATTCAACGGCGTTTCATAAACATATGCAACCCTCAGACCACGTTAAGGCACATTTTGCTTAAGGAGCTTTGTTTATACCCATGCAAGATGGAGTTGGTTCATGAATTGACGGCGATGGAACATTTGAAACGACTTGCGTTCTTGGGCCCTGAAGAAGTTGTATCAATGTTTTGGGTCAGTAAGTTAAGTATTTTCCTAGGATTAATCAATCAATTATATTCAGTTTAATAAAAATGCAAAGAAAAATAAAAGAAGTTGTATCAAGATGAAGAATTTAATCTCAATATTATCTTTATTGACGAAGCATGCTCTTGACTCAACGAATTCATCAACAAAGAAAAAATGCGTTACTGGTCGCTCAAGTGTGGTTCCTGATTCCCTACTGTATTCACAAAAACTGACTATTTAGTTCGGTTTGCATCCTGGTGGCGTGATAAGCCAAATTTTTTCCTTGACGCAAGCGATCTTCGATTTTTGGTCCTGTTTGCGTTGATGGCATCTGGAGGAGAAGATTTAAAGACGAACTCTATTGACTGTATAGCGACATGTGCCTGGTCAAGCGCCTACGGATACAACGCTTAAGATGGCTAGGCCATGTAGAGCTTATGGACACCACTGCTCCGGCCCGAAAAGTTTTTGCATCCGAGCCATTGGGACAACGCAACAGAGGACGACCTTGACTAAAGTGGCGCACACAAGTGGAGAAGAACCTCAACCAACTTGGAGTGCGCAACTGGAGACAGCTGGTGAATGATCGTGCTTGCTGGAGAGGTATGTTGGTTGAGGCCCAGGTCCACCCCGGACTGTAGCGCCACAAGAAGAATAAACGATCTTCGAATTTCAATATCTACGAGGGGTCTTCAATATATTCTTGGTATGGAGCTGAAGCTGTGGTTATATATATAAATTGAAACATTTGTCAGGTGATACTATTATTTTAGTGCATTCATGTAAAATTTCATACAAATGTGATAGTTCGCGTTTTATCTCTAGTTAAACAGAATCATAATCGCTACTGAGACGATGGTGATGAAAATTGAGCATCGCGCTGTAATTAAATTTCTCAGCAAGCGAAAAGTCAAAAAACTATTCATGAAGAAATAGTAGCTGTTTACCAGGGTTCCGCACCTTCATTATCAACTGTGCAAAAGTGGTCAAGTGAGTTCAAGGGAGGCAGAGGGAGCATTGAAGACGACCTCCGCTCTCGCACCCGGCTATTGCTTGTACGGGAGAAAGCATCAAAGAAGTCGAAAAACTTGTTCTTGAGGATGCTCGAATAAAGAAATAAAAATGATGGCAGAGATCACCAAGCTTTCTACTTGCACCATTCACGCCATTCTTCATGATGATCTTAACCTCTCAAAGTTCAGTGCAAGGTGGGTGAAACGAATGCTCACAGCGTCTCAGAAAAAATTGAGAATCGCATTCTGTAGAGGGCTTTTGCAGATGTGTAGTGGGAACGCGGACGGAGTTATGGATTGAATTGTTACCGGGGATGAAACATGGGTTCACCACAATGATCCTGAAAGCAAGCAAGAGTTCATGCAGTGGCATAAAAAAGAACAGAACAAAGTCAAAGTCACTCCGTCTGCCGGGAATCTCATGGCAATCGTTTTTGGGCTCATTGAGTACAAAACACAGGTGAAATTATCAATGCCACATCCTACGCTTACACTTTGCATAATTTGCAGGAGGAAATAAAAAAGAAAAGACGGGGTAAACTAGCAGCGGGTGTGTTGCTTCTTAATGACAACGCTCCTGTTCACACTTGGCGAGTTTCCATGGCTGCTGCGCGAGATTGTGATTTCGAAGAAATCTAATATCCGCCCTATAGCCTTAATGATTATTTCCTGTTTCCAGATTTAAAAACAAATGTCCTCGTGGAAAAAGATTTTCGGATAATGAAGAACTCAAGTCGGCATTAAATGGGTATTTTGCAGAGAAATGGGAAATTTATTTTTCTTGAGGGTGTAAAAAATCTTATCTCAAGACGTAACAAATACCTTGATGTAAGGGGAAGCTATGTTGAAAAATAAAAACAATTTAAATTGAATTCCAATTTTCCTTCATATCCATACTGAGAATATATTGAACGCCCCTCGAAAACTTTAACACAACATTTGGTTGAAAAAATGTGATGCCACAACGAATAAGGCACAGGTTACAATCGATATATGGTTGATCCCACTAATTCCCATGTAGCAGCTCTGGAATTGTGTGGCTTGAAGAAATGGGTCAGTCGATTGCCTTCTTGTTCATGCAGTTCAACTTCAGTTGACTTTTTTCTAGAAGCCACACTAAGTCGTTGGTTTATGTTACAAAGCTGACTACTTTGAAAGGCAGGTAACGTTGAATGCCAAATAACAACCCTTGCGGCCGAAATATGTTGGCAAGTCGATGAATATTGGGTAGTGGGTAGAGGGTAGATGGTAGAGTGCTACGCTCACACGCCGAAAAGGTTAGGTTCGATTCCCGGCTGAAAACCTCGAATCTTTCACTGCCGACCTCCTTCAAGCTGCTGACAACACTCAAAGAGTAACAACTGTCTAAGAAAGCTTTTCAAACTTTGTCGTTCGGAGTCGGCAAAAAACTGTAGAACAGTAGCGCGCACAACACGAGCAGTTGTTGAGCAAGCTGGTCCCCCTGTGGACGGTCGCGCCAAAAATTATTACTATTAATCGATAGCTGCAAATGTGCCTGTGGCGGCCAAATGAGCAAGGACAATTTGAGTAGAATAAATTGGTTTTCGCAGTTTACGACGTTTATTTTTTTTATAATTGGCGCGCGCTAAATTATGCTGGGACTATTTCTACCCAGCATTAAGTTGGGCTGCAAAAAGCATTCAATATTCGTGTGGTGGGGCTGAAGAACGAGTGTCTTATCCTAACGGTACGTCCGAAGGTGGGCGTAAAGGTGAACGTATGGGCATTCCTAGTGAGGCGGGTATTCCGGGTGAATTCTTATAGGGAAGGAATGGAGGGAGGAGATGCCTATTCAAAAAATAGTTTTTAGAACTTCCGTGACCGTAAAAAAGAAGTGTGTGGCTATGGGACGATAGGAGTAGGTTAATAAGGCTCTCCAGAAATTTCACTGCAATTTACAATAACAATAATTATAATTGTTGGCGCGACAGTCAACAGGGGGACCAGGGCCTAGCTTGCTCATCAACTACTCGTGTTGTGCGCGCTACTGTTCTCTCACGAGTTGAAGGGACCTACAGTTTTAAGCCGACTTTGAACGGCGAAGTTTGAGAAGCTTTCTTAGAAAGTTAATACTCTTTGAGTGTTTTTAGCAGCTCGAAAGAGGTGGTGCCCTAATAGATTCGACGTGTTCAGCCGGGAATCTTCGCGGTGTGAGCATCGCACTCTACTTCCTACGTCATGGCGGCCACTGCAAGTCAAAAACTTGTGGTTTTATAAGGCCTTGAATCAAGGGTTGAACTCTTAAGAAAGATATATCATAATTTCTACGACTCACATGTCACAGCAGTTCCTTCTGATTGTGCCCTCAATATAAGTTTTTACTGTCAATGCGCCAGGTACGTCCTCGACTTTCTCGATTTTCTCGGTCTTGTGGCGATCAAAGCATTGTGAAGAAATTTCAGAAATCTTAAGTTTTTTGCACTGCAGACTTTTTCGCCACAGACGTCTAACTCAGCAAAAAATATTGTACTTCTGCGACGTTTGTGGCAAGTATTGTCTTTGCTGGAATGGAAGTTGATTGAATATTTTTGTCTTTTCGAGTGGGGTGTTGCTTTCGAGAGGTGGAAATATGTTCAGGGAAGTCGCGTTTTATCCTTACACCTTTTGGATTTGCTTTTTATCTTTTTGTTTGTTTGATGTTGGAACTGGAGCGCTCAGACTCAAATACTGTTCCACTGCACTGCTACACAGTTACCTTCATTTAATGTAGTATCTTGGTTTTCGGATGAAAAACCAGATTGTGCTTCTGTGATACAGAGTATATGTTTTCAGCTCCCACCCAGTCCGCACGAAACAATCACCATCTGATATGAGCAAAGCGGGACATTGACAAAGAAATTGTTCTGAAGTGTTTTTTCCTTCTTTACAGTCATTGCAAAGGGTGCACCTGTGAGTCGTGTGCACTCTTTTTTGTCTAAAGATCGCAGAAAAGCCGCGGATTTCTTTCTGACATTTGGGGGCATGCACTTCGTCGGCCTTCGCCCTGCAGAGTCATGCCATATCTGGTTGTGCTGTTGGAAGATCCAACCGTTGACGAAAGCCCTAACCGGGTAGTCCCAAGGTAGGTTCGCGAGGTAGGTAGGTATGCCTTGTTTGAACCTTGCCTAGCTAGTTCATCGGCAGATTTTTCAGCTGTTAAGAACAATATTCAGTTTATAACCTCAGTTTGTACATAAGGGAGATCGCCTGAAATGCATTGTTTGGTTAGTCTCCGAAACCACCCGGTTTCAGAAATTCTTTGGCCGGAGATATGTTGTCCACGATTCCTCTGCCAATAGACAGTGATAAAACACTCATCATTAAATCATGTCACAATTAAGGAGAACAAGCCCAAGGAGCAGCCTTTGTAACTTTGTTCGAGACTTTGGTGTTCTTCTTCGGTGAACACCGCATTGCTCGCTTTACCATTGTTTACTGGCAATCTGCTTTCGGCCACTTTTGGGTCTACTTGAGCTAGAATTTCATTGGTAGTTCGCTGTGGTATCTAGAGGTATCAGTTGAATGAACCTCTGCTTCCGTTTGCTCTTCTGGAGAATGAGTATAAATTGTTTGGGTATTTCAAGTACTGACCCTGAATTCCTTGTGTTCTTGCTCCAGCAATACCTATTATCATCCTGAACAGTCGGTCGAGTTTTGCTTTCGATAAGTTCAAAATCTAGAAGAGTGATAGGGTAAACGATAGAGAGAGAGAAAAAGGTTGTATTCAAGCAACACCGTGTCCTGCTCCAATACTGTGACAATCCTGCGTTCGGAGGGCTTAGTTTGTTTCCCCAGAACTGCCACACGTAGCTTGGATGATGCCCATCATGGTTTCACGCAGGTGACGAGTTTTCTTTTCCCTTTGAGTAGCCTGCGCATATCGCGGCTTCCTTAGCTGACCCAACGCATTTACTCCTCACTGTGTCTGTCGTCGTACATCTTCTCATACAAACAACCACTGCATTTGATTTCAAAATGAAATTTTCACTTCATTCTGCAGCCACCCATAAATCGCTCCGCAATTCAATTATCAAAGCGAGCAGTCAATAAATCAGCAAAATGCAACAAAATTCTGTAACTCTATCAATCGAGCCAATTACGGAAGCAGTCAGTTCACATTTCGGCGGGCATAGCCAGCCCGAGTGCAGCGATTTGCGTGACCCGCCCGCGTAGCCGCATTTCGTTAGCCACTAAATCAGTCCCAAAGCCAATATATATTGTGAAACCCGTAATCTGGGTTAAAATTTCTGCAAATGTGCGTTATCGGAGCGTTTATTTTGATTGTAATTTTTGGCCAATTTGGCGCAGTGGCGAGCCTCACACGCAGCCTCCTGGGATGCGGTATCGAGCGATGACTGTTTGATTTCTGGTATTGTAGTCCGTGAAATTGATGGGTGCGTAGCTTTCGTGTGTTGCCATGTACACCGCATTGCTGAGGGTGCGGAAGCGGTAAATTTGGCCTCCCAAATTCCAGATTATACTTATTTTCACGCCACTCAATTGCATTTCAATTTAGTGAACGGCCTTGCCAGTCGGCTGGACCAAAACACGTAAAACATCCGCTGGCTGGTGCCTACGCAACCTCTGCCCGCATCCGGATGGTGCTGAAAATGCGGTGTCACGGTGGGGGACGGTGGGGTAACTTAATTTCGCATGAAAATTTCTCTCGACTGTGGGCTTCAATTCCCATTCCCACCCATGATGCCGACAGCAAAGTGAAATGTTTGCTATGCAGCTCCTGTTTAATATCAGCAAACTACGTTCTCCTCCTCTCCACATAAACCCTATGTAAGCAGACTGTGCGCACACATCCAAGTGGCTGTAGTGAGAACAGACCCTAGGACAGACTGGTATCCAGGGGCACATTGCCTGGTGTGTGAGTGCAGGAAATGAGTTTTGATCCGATCATATAGGCGTCAATTATTGGATTAGAGAAGGTTGCCCCATAAACTAAATGGTTCCACGGGAGCGTAGTCCATCCATGCATTCGGTGTGGTTGCGTACGCGGTGAGCTTGTAATTAGAAAAATGCAGTTATGTACACAGATTTGCTAATTAATTTCCACATGAGATGGCAAAACGCTTCACTTCGGCCGTGTGGTTAGAGTGATTTTAGGAGCATTACTGCGTATACCGAGGTCGACCACCGGCTGCATTAATTAACATGTGGGCTCCGGACGCCGTGATTGAATACAAAATAATGGCTTATTGAATGCGCGTTAGTGGGAAACGAGTGGGTTTCTATTTAAACCGCTCTTCGACCTTCATTCAGGACTGATTCTGATTCATCCTCATCCTCATCCTCATCCTCATCCTCATCCTCATCCTCATCCTCATCCTCATCCTCATCCTCATCCTCATCCTCATCCTTATCCTCATCCTCATCCTCATCCTCATCCTCATCCTCATCCTCATCCTCATCCTCATCCTCATCCTCATCCTCATCCTCATCCTCATCCTCATCCTCATCCTCATCCTCATCCTCATCCTCATCCTCATCCTCATCCTCATCCTCATCCTCATCCTCATCCTCATCCTCATCCTCATCCTCATCCTCATCCTCATCCTCATCCTCATCCTCATCCTCATCCTTATCCTTATCCTCATCCTCATCCTCATCCTCATCCTCATCCTCATCCTCATCCTCATCCTCATCCTCATCCTCATCCTCATCCTCATCCTCATCCTCATCCTCATCCTCATCCTCATCCTCATCCTCATCCTCATCCTCATCCTCATCCTCATCCTCATCCTCATCCTCATCCTCATCCTCATCCTCATCCTCATCCTCATCCTCATCCTCATCCTCATCCTCATCCTCATCCTCATCCTCATCCTCATCCTCATCCTCATCCTCATCCTCATCCTCATCCTCATCCTCATCCTCATCCTCATCCTCATCCTCATCCTCATCCTCATCCTCATCCTCATCCTCATCCTCATCCTCATCCTCATCCTCATCCTCATCCTCATCCTCATCCTCATCCTCATCCTCATCCTCATCCTCATCCTCATCCTCATCCTCATCCTCATCCTCATCCTCATCCTCATCCTCATCCTCATCCTCATCCTCATCCTCATCCTCATCCTCATCCTCATCCTCATCCTCATCCTCATCCTCATCCTCATCCTCATCCTCATCCTCATCCTCATCCTCATCCTCATCCTCATCCTCATCCTCATCCTCATCCTCATCCTCATCCTCATCCTCATCCTCATCCTCATCCTCATCCTCATCCTCATCCTCATCCTCATCCTCATCCTCATCCTCATCCTCATCCTCATCCTCATCCTCATCCTCATCCTCATCCTCATCCTCATCCTCATCCTCATCCTCATCCTCATCCTCATCCTCATCCTCATCCTCATCCTCATCCTCATCCTCATCCTCATCCTCATCCTCATCCTCATCCTCATCCTCATCCTCATCCTCATCCTCATCCTCATCCTCATCCTCATCCTCATCCTCATCCTCATCCTCATCCTCATCCTCATCCTCATCCTCATCCTCATCCTCATCCTCATCCTCATCCTCATCCTCATCCTCATCCTCATCCTCATCCTCATCCTCATCCTCATCCTCATCCTCATCCTCATCCTCATCCTCATCCTCATCCTCATCCTCATCCTCATCCTCATCCTCATCCTCATCCTCATCCTCATCCTCATCCTCATCCTCATCCTCATCCTCATCCTCATCCTCATCCTCATCCTCATCCTCATCCTCATCCTCATCCTCATCCTCATCCTCATCCTCATCCTCATCCTCATCCTCATCCTCATCCTCATCCTCATCCTCATCCTCATCCTCATCCTCATCCTCATCCTCATCCTCATCCTCATCCTCATCCTCATCCTCATCCTCATCCTCATCCTCATCCTCATCCTCATCCTCATCCTCATCCTCATCCTCATCCTCATCCTCATCCTCATCCTCATCCTCATCCTCATCCTCATCCTCATCCTCATCCTCATCCTCATCCTCATCCTCATCCTCATCCTCATCCTCATCCTCATCCTCATCCTCATCCTCATCCTCATCCTCATCCTCATCCTCATCCTCATCCTCATCCTCATCCTCATCCTCATCCTCATCCTCATCCTCATCCTCATCCTCATCCTCATCCTCATCCTCATCCTCATCCTCATCCTCATCCTCATCCTCATCCTCATCCTCATCCTCATCCTCATCCTCATCCTCATCCTCATCCTCATCCTCATCCTCATCCTCATCCTCATCCTCATCCTCATCCTCATCCTCATCCTCATCCTCATCCTCATCCTCATCCTCATCCTCATCCTCATCCTCATCCTCATCCTCATTCTCATCCTCATCCTTATCCTCATCCTCATCCTCATCCTCATCCTCATCCTCATCCTCATCCTCATCCTCATCCTCATTCTCATCCTTGTCCCAGTCCACGTTGTCCTCTTACATCATATATGCACATGTCAACGTATGTCAGAACAAATCCCATCTTGAGAAGCGCAAATATTTGATGTAGCAATCACCGACCATCCCTGTAGGTCTGCACGTTTACGTGTCTTGTGGAAACCCATTAACATGTTAATCCGCACGAAGTGTGGGCCTGTATTAGTACCTTCCTGGTCTATCTGTGGCACCTGTAGACAATGTCTTCGCTGCTGTAGTTGCTTCACGGGAATTCCTCAAATTCATTCTCCCTGGCGATAAAAGCCACGCTCTCCCGTTGTTTAATTGAATCAATCTCCACGTTCATGATCCGCACCGGAGTGTATACGTGGGACGTATCTGAGCGCACGTTGTTTCTTACAGTCGAGTACCAGCCGTAGTTTTATTACACTACCGCAGAACAGCATCCGCCCGGACGGAGAGACACACTCCCTTCCGTTGAGCTTGGCATCGCATCTCTTGAAGGCATTGTTGAGCGGTAAATTACTTCGTCCTCCGAACTCAGCATGCGTAAAAGGATGTGTCATCATTACATACTTTACACACTTGACCTCAAGAGCGCGCAGTTGCCGAAGGGATGTCGAACACCCTTCACGTTTCCGCTTTCCTGACGTTTTATTTTACTCTGCTGTCCCGTCTCTCTCGTAATTTTTTCCACTGCGTTGGCATTCATGGTGACAGCCCTCCCCCCATCGGAGAAAACAATAGCACCCGGGCGAGAACGTGAGCGTAAGACATCGACAGAGTTGTGATGAATTAAGAAACAACCACATTATGATAAATACATGAGACTTGGACTTCTAGGTGAGCTCAGGTAGCAACGTCCTTTGCTCTGCTGTTTGCGATTCCTTATTTTTTCGTACGACTTCTGAGCCAAACTAATGGAACGCCATTGTCAGGGAATGTGGGCGAATGAGTTCAAGTTTTCCAGCATGGTTTTGAATGGGGAAAACCTTTTTACGAACAGGACAATCCGCAGAGTTTGTGGATGATGGTGATGACACAGCTGGTGGTGTGTTGGTGGGAGGTGCTGCGAAAAGGTGACGCAGAGAATGAGCAGCTCGAAACAGACAACACTTCTCGTTACATTGATGATGACCACTGGTGGTAATGGGTTTTTCAAGGTTTCGCCACAGCTGGAGATGATTACTTTTTGATTTCAGCTGGTCGTAAGCGTTAATGACCGACTGCTGGGGTACAGCGCCCACGCGGGGATGTAATATACACACGTACACAAATGGATGACCGGTAATTAGAGCGGGCGAAAAAATCAATTTACTCTGAAAAATGAGAAGGGTGTCCGCTGGGTTCTTAAATAATGCCAGATGCGCGCGGCGTGGCAGATATATGGCATTCCTGCCCGTGATGCGGAGGTTCTGTGAAATATGAGTTGGTTTATGTAAATTGCAAAATTATTTACTGCGCTTGCTGGAGAGAGTCGTGCTGAGGCGGGCTTTAAAGTTTAATTTTGCACACACCTCTGATACTGCAATAAGGCAAATTTGTTTCCTTTTTGTGGGCAGTTCTTGTGTCTTGTCTTCCCATGAGAAATTTATGTAGACGAAACATTGATCGGAGACGGAGAGGAATTTGATTGAGCGCGATTCTGGTTCGAAACCGAAGAAAGGATTTTATAAAGATGCCCTGAAAATGTAAATGAAAACCACACGACGTAGGCTCTGCAAAGAAAAAGCAACAAAATCTACTTGCCTTGACCATCCCAATGTAATCAATGTATTTCTTTAAGAAAAACTTTTCTCAGTTCAAAGAAATTGATCCCCGTCCTGCACGAACTATGCCACCGCAGCTGTGTAGCGTCGACTCGAACTAGTCAATATTTGAAATTTAATTAATTAACAGTGTCGTATTCGTTCCATGTCATTCAAGCTCGGTCATCGCTGCAGACCCACCCCAAGGGAGATGTATTTTGAATTAAGTCAACCGTCGGCTAAGAAAACAACTTGCCGACAACGGCATAAATTAAACTCGAAATAACTGCCGCTGCGCACACTTGAGTAGTTTCTATCCTATCCAAGCAGACTGTTGTGCCCGGATACCTTGTTGACATATGGTGTGTATGGGTGTGAACGTACACGTGTGTGTGATGTTTAAGGTAAACAGACAATATTCTTATTTGTGTGTTATTGCTCGTTGGGGCCAACGCGCAGTCTCCTTTATATCTATGAACACTCGCAAACAGCTGCCTGGACATACCTACACACTGACGAGCTTAAAATATTCGACTGACTCATCAAATTGACAGCATGTCCAATGAAGTGGAGTGCAATTCGCTAGACTGATGTCAGTCGATCATTTCAATGAATGTATGAAGAGAAGGTTGGATTTTGTTGGAAATCTAAATGGTCGCCTGTCTCAAACAATTTTGATGAGGCGCCATTTGACACACAGCCTATGCAATCAAATCTGCCATTAGACTTAAAAAAGACTGGTACTAGAGGGTCTATGCGCTTATTTAAACACAAATCCATTGTTTGGAGAGTTTAACACTCTTACTTGGTGATGCCTTTGGGCACAATGCTAACTTGTCCATTACCACTGGGCTGGCGCAGATTAATTGATGGTGAGAAGTTCTGCTTAAACTGAGTACAGAGGTTTACATATGGACTGGTCGCTTAACTACAATTTCCCTTTACATTGGTAACGAATTGGCTTCAGGTCCTTTAATCGTTTCCAGAGTGTTGGCGTTACATTTGCCGATTCTGTTCCTTCTGAAGAGCCCAAAGGTGTATAATAGCAGCTCTGAGGGGAACCATTGACAATGTGACACGGTAACACGAGTGATAGTGTCAGGTGGTTTAAGCCCATGTCGATCTGTTAGCCTTTTTTTCTTGCATTCATCCGGTCCTTTAATTCAGTTCTATGTTTAGGGAAAAATCGATCACTGATGTCACCACTCACCAACAGTGTAAACTATCACTCTCTGTGCATATTTTGGGGCCTTGACAAGAACGCGCAACTTTTCTGAGTCCATGTTGCAACACTTTGCTGTAGCCACCGAGATATTCTTTTTCGATAAAGTTTGTTTGAGTTAATTGATTGTCCAAACTTGGTGCATAATAATAATAATAATTGTTGGCGCTACAGTCCAAAGGGGGACCAGGGCCTAGCTTGCTCATCAACTACTCGTGTTGTGCGCGCTACTGTTCTCTCACGAGTAGAAGGGACCTACAGGTTTTTGCCGACTCCGAACGGCGAAATTTGAGAAGCTTTTTTAGACAGTTATTACTCTTTGAGTGTTGTCAGCAGCTCGAAAAAGGTGGTGCCGTGAAATATTAGAAAAATTGGAGTTGAACTGGGAGTCGAACCTAGACCCTTCGGCGTGTGAGCGTCGCACTCTACCCACTACGCCACGGCGAACACAACTTGGTGCATGACTCTAACTAAATTGCTCAGAGGTCCAAACTGTGAAGCGGTTGATGATCAACCGATCGCAAGGCCTACACAGCTCTTCATGTCTCCGGCACTGTCTGTCACTTCTAATCCAATTCACTCCTTCACTGATGACAGTACCCTCAGCTTTTCATATTCGTTCCTTGGCGCTTGATATTTCAAAGGCATTTGACAGGGTCTGGCATCAAGCTCTCTTGTCGAAAATGCGTGCTTTTGGGATCGATGAGTCTCTTCTTCAATGGATTAGAAATTACCTTTCGAATCGTTCAATACAAGTCGTTTTGGATGGATTTACGTCTGATATTCACCATATTAATCCTGGTGTTCCCCAGGGCTCAGTTTTGTCTCCGACACTCTTCCTCATTTTTATAAATGATCTCCTGTCTGCTACTTCTAATCCTCTTCACTCCTTCACTGATGACAGTACCCTCAGTTTTTCATATTCGTTCCTCGGCTCTCGTACCATCTCTCCGGCTATTGACTTGGAATGGCAGCGTAGGTTGGGCTCACTAAATTTTGAACCCGACAGCATAATTGATCGGGGTAAAAAGAATAGAGTGAAATTTAATGTTTCTAAAACTCAGTGCTGTCTACTGTCACTCAAGCGATCTCAATATAAGCAATCATTATCTATAAATGGCTCCTGCGTTGTTGAAACTGAACGACTTTTCATCCTTACGTGTATCATCGGTACGTGTATCAACTCAACACTAATTTGAAATGGTCACATATTCGAGGTCGCCAAAAATTCAGCCTAGGTTTCTTAAAGCGATGCTAGAAATACTTCACCCCTTCTGACCTGGCAACAATTTATAAGGCGAACATCCGCCCAAAGCTTGAGTACAACTCTCCTATATGGTCCGGTACTCCTAAGACTTCTCTGCACTTATTAGGTTGAATCCAACAGCGTGCGATGAGACTTATTTGTGATAATAAAGCTGCGCAGTCAATCGACTCGCTTGAACATTAACGATCTATCACTATTTTATCACTAGTTCAACAAAAACTGCTCTAACGAGTTAGCCAGCTGCATTCTTCCCCATCAAGAATTCACCCGCAATACCTGCCTAACTAGGAATTCTCACCCATTCTGTCTTAAGCCCATCTTCGGACGTACAGTAAGATTTAGAAACTCGTTCGGTTACAGCAAACGTATTGTCATCCATACAATGACGGGGACCATGAATGTTGTCTGCTAACGGTCTAGGCGAATTCGCAGGCTTTGTACATTCGATTATTAAATTTTTTATTTTGTTATGTTGGTACACTTGTATCGAACATATGTTTATAGTTTCAGTTCTACACACTATCATTTGTTAAACGTTTTTGTGAAAAATGGAACTTTGTGTTAACAAAACATTAAAAAGTTGACAGTGGCATACATTGAGTGCGCTCAGAACCAAAAAAGAACGTTTAAAAAGAAAGTCGGAAAAATGAGAAAGATGACGCTAACCATTAACGCCGCAGCACATCAACAGCCGATGAATTTGTTAAGAAATTGGGGAAAATTATTACCGAAAACCGTGGCGTTAGAGAAGTTGCTGAAGTTTAACACAGCGGCGAATTTGATATCTCAAGGTTTTAGAATAATTGACGAAAAGTTTTATCCGAAGAACGAGAGAATTGTGAGAGATATTCCGAAAAGCAAGATGACAGCCTCCCCATTCGAAATGTAGGGTCAACACAAATGGCATACTCTTGTTTCCTTTGCTTCCTTATGACCAATATAGCCGACGAGGAATTAGATTCTCCAACCACGAAGTTGCTGAATATGTAGTCACATCGAATGATATATTCCACGTAATTTTGTACTAAATTTGGGGCAGTTAAGTTCATTCCAAAATTGCTGACAAATGTAGTGCAACGCATTTGCGGACGCAGCCGAACTGCCTTTGAAGATTTTGACAGCTGCTGGATGTGACATTCTTTTTGGGAATCTGAGCTGTCTCTCTTGCTTGACGTGCGACAGGAAGTGTGGAAGGTTGGGAAATAAAAAAGTGTGCTACCAAATTATTCTTCGCGTTTCAATTAAGAAAATCCCCTTTGTCATCGGTCAGTTCGGTATTTCCAAATCCGCGAAAATACAACAGCAGCTTGAGTCTGAGCAATACTCAAGCTACTGTTGTGTTTTCGCGGATTTGGAAATACCCAACTGACCGATGGCAAAGGGGATTCTCTTAATTGAAACGAGAAGTAATATAAAGAAAACGTTTGGAGTTGTGGAAAAACAATTTGTTTCTTTTGTATTACAATTATATATCTGCTCACTCGTCATTGCGTGGTCGTTATTTTTTGGTCAGAAACTACACCGTAGTCATGCCTCAGCGACCCTGCGACTTTATTTTGTTCCCAAGATTGAAAGGACATCATTTTGCAAACCGAATCTCTGAGAGAGCTCAAGGGCATACTAAAAAGTGCATATCAGAACTACTTCGATGATTGGAAAAAAAAGCTGGCACAAGTGTACAATATCTGAGGAGGACGAAATCAAAATCTATAAATGAGTAAATGTGGCCGACGCGACGTAGTGGGTATAGTGGTCCAGGTTCGATTCCTGGATGAACACGTCGAATTTTTCCCAGCATCACCTTTTCGAGCCACTGACAACACTCAAAGAGTAATAAGTAGTGAAGAAAAAGCCTCTTAAATTTGGTCGTTCGGGGTCTGTAAAAAACTGTAGATACCTTCTATTCGTGAGGGAACAGTAGAGCGCACAACACGAGTAGTTGATGAGCAAGCTAGGCCCCTGTGGACTGTCGCGTCATCCAATTGTTATTATTAATAATAGGTTGTCAAATATGTCCCGCTTTTTTGTCCTTTGAATTTTTCCTTTTTGTTTAAAGCGCTACAGAGTTCGTATCTGGCAATACTATACATCATTTGAATGGTCTTGACATAACCTAAACGTTATGCATGATTAGTTCGGATATTGCGTTCAACAGTTATAGACGTGTAAACATGGAGTTCACTAACGCTGAAATTCGCGCTATTTTAAGGTTAATTTCGTTAAAGGTAAATCCGCTAGAGAAACGTTCTGTTGCGATATGACAATTCAGCCGATCGTCATAGAGGGGATCAATTTGAGTAGTATTTCACGAGCAGAGAAAGGGGTTGCAAGTTTAAACTAACAAATAATAAAAACAAAGTATTAAAAATATATTGGTACTTATTTCGTTGTGTGTCTGAATCCAAGTGAAAGAGTAATTCTCGTAGTAGCACTCATCTATTCTTACATTCCACATAAAATAATCGTCAACTCTATCTCTCTTGACTGTAGAAAACATCAATATGGTTTTAAAGGAAAACGACGATGTGCGAGTGGCGGTTGGAGGTTGGGAGATGAGAACCGCTGAGAGAGCTACGTTGCAGTGGAACGATCACGCGTTGTCAAAGAAGAACAGAAGAATACATAATGCAATGATTCAGAACACGAAAGGATGTCCTATCATCTTCCATGTCGTACGCCGAACAGTGGATAGGCGGCTCCAATACGAACCGGACGTCGCTCGTAACCACGAGGAACTTCTTCGGTTCAGTAGGGCGATCTCCGCCCGAGATAGGGCGCATTCCACCAGAGAACGACACTTCTACTGGTGGTTGCAAGAAAACCAACTCCCGCCAACGCGTGAAAGTAGACTATATTAAATTTAAAGTTCTCCTTGTGGCCAAATGACATTGTTTTTAAGCTAGTGCGTAAGGTAACAAAATTGTTTAACATAAAAAAAATAAAAAAACAAAAAAAAAACAAAAAAAAAACAAATAAAAAAAATAATAATAAAAAAACAACAAAAAAATATACAGAAAAAGGTGCACTTTGGCGTATTAGCTATATATGTTAAGCATATAAATTCTACATACGCCATGGTACACGCATCCGTATTTTGATATGGACATAGTTTAATTAGGTTTTTGTTTATTAAGTTTAAATTTAAGATAGGTTAGGTTAGGCTTAGGTTTAGACTCAGACCCAAGTTTTTTAACTTTTCTTAGAAAAAAAAAAAAAAAATTATTATTATTATAAACAAAATTTTAGTAACAAACTATGCCCAAAGGCAATTTTTGAATTGCAACAAGAAAAGCTTAGAGCCCCTGCTAATGGTCAGTAAGTTAGATTAAAGAACTACTGTTAAGATGAATGTAATCTAGTTTTAAGTATTTTTCTAGAATTAAAATAAGATTAGATTAGATATTTAATCAAATATGCCAACAATGAAAAAAAGTACATAATGCAAGCAATTATGTAGAGCATTTCAAGGACAAGTGCGCGTGCAGTGACTCACAGCATTGTTTTGTTACGAAGACTTACAAAATGGGTTGTTCAAAATTATTGAATTAATACGAATTGATTGAATATAATTGTAAGAATGAATTAAGATAATGAAAAATTGCCGAAATTAATGAAATAAAACAATTTAACTCAATCCGCAACACGTTCTGTGGGTTTTATGGTGTTTTGTGGGGATGGTGCTCTATCACTTTGAACGGCGGCGGAATGGTTTCGACGATTCAGAGCCGGTGAAAACGACACCATGGATAAGGCAGCCGGCGTAAGATCTGTGACGACGAATACCGATCGAATCATGGAAATCATTGAGTTAGACCGGCATGTGGCATCTCGTGCCATGGCCATCTGCAGAAGGCTGGATACAGAAAAAAGCTTGATATTTGGGTGCCGCATGATTTGAGGCAAAAAACCTTCTAGACCCAATCAACGCCTGCGATATGCTGCTGACACGGAACGAACTCTACCCATTTTTGAAGCTGAAACGAAACGAACTCGATCCATTTTTTAAGCGAATGGTTACTAGCTACGGAAAATGGATCACATGCAACAATATCAAGGGGAAACAGTCGTTGTTAAAGGCCTCCGAATCGTCCCAAACAATGGCCGAGCCGGGATTGGCGGCCAGGAAGATTTTGCTGTGTGTTTGGTGGGATTGGAAGGGAATCATCCACTATGAGCTGCTCCCATATGGCCAGGCACTTAATTCCACCATATACTGTGAACAACTGGTTTGCTTGAAGCAGGCGATCGACTAGAAGCGACAAGAATTGGCCAACAGGAAGGATGTAGTGTTCCACCAGGACAACGCCAGACCACTAACTTTGTTGATGACTCGTCAGAAGCTACAGGAACTCGGATGGGAGGTTTTATCGCATCCACCATATAGTCCAGACAAAGCGCCAAGTGATTACCACCTGTTCCTGCCCCTGGCGAACTCCCTTTGGTGGTGTGAAGTTAAACTCAAAAGAAGCTTGTGAAAAGTGGCTGTTCGAGTTCTTCGCAAATAAGGAGGGGGCTTCCACGAGGGGATATTATGAAACGGTAGCGGTAGATGGAAACAGGTTATCGAAGAAAACGGCACATATTTGAACTAAATCCGATCCCTGTAACACTTTTTATGAAGCAGTGAATAAGGAGCAAAAATGCAAAAGGGAGATATAACCTAAGAAATGAATATTTTTGAAGAAAAATAAAAATTCACCCTGTTTTCATATCATCTCTTCCTTCATTTCCGTAGCCTGTTGTGTATATCTGTTTTTTTTTTAGTACCCTCAAAATTGCTTCTTTTAATTTCTTTTAATTATGGACATGTTGTGTTCGAAAATTGAGTTTAGCAAGACCTGCTAACAGTCTTTTACCGAACACTAATTTGCCGAGATCTATTGTGTTTTGCTCTGATCTCCACCTGTTTACTAGAAAAATACCTTCTTTGCTGCAGGGACACATCATGACTTCGAAGATCCCGAAACTATAACACGAACTGAAGTGACTGGGTGCTTTATTCTTCATGTTCAGGTCTTGTAACTTATCTTTGAGTTGCGCTTTTTCCTTCCTCTGCAACTCTGCGTTCAACTGGTCCTAGTCGTCTTTGGTATTTTTTTGATAAACGCTCGTCCTGGAGCAGTGGAATGTCAACCAGTTCGCAATTTACTCTTGAACTAATTGCCTATATACATAATATAATTGTTTATTCGAATTCAAAGTTACCATTTGAATAATCTTGAACTACCGGTTTGATCTGTAGCCTTAGTTCTGCCTTATTGCCACTCGTGTGGTCGTAAAATGTTTTTAATGTTGCAAGTGTTCTAAATAGGAACCACTCCTCAGGTATATGCACATTTTGCTCAGACATGTGGACAAACTGTGGCCGCCGTCGAGTAGTGGATCGAGTGCGACGCTCACAGTCAGCAGGTCTAGGTTCGATTCCCAGCTCGACACGAATTTGTTCGAATATTTCACCGCACCATCTCTTTTGAGCTGCTGACAATAATCAAAAAGTAATAATTGTCAAAGAAAGCTTCTCTAACTTCGCCGTTCGGAGTCGGCAGAAAACTGTAGGTCCCTTATACTCGCGGGAGAACAGTAGCAAGCATAACACGAATAGCTAATGAGCAAGCTAGGACCTGTTCCCCTTGTGGACTGTCGCGCCATACAATGCGTACATACTGCAACTAATTCCATGCGTTAACTACATAAAGGAATTGAATTCATAGTCAAACACTTCTAAAATTATCGGAGACCCACATCAAGACCTACTTTTTCATTAGGCCCGTGATGTGTGTAGCACTGTCTTAAATGGAGTGGGGCTAATGGTAGAATAAGCCAACAGATGATTGATTGAACCTTCGATCTGTTCCTGGTACTGAACACAAATATGGTACTTGGTAGGCTTCAAATTCAAACAATCTTCTACGAAGTAGTAAGCGACTACTGGGTGGGGAGCTAAGAGTATGTATAATTCATTCATTTTTTATCACCAGTGAAGACCAGGTGTTGGTTAAAAATTTGTTACAAGTTGAATTTGTGTCTTATTTTAAATAACGAGTGTTGCAGTTGTACCTATCTCAAGGAAGCCATCATTTGCCTGAAGCATACACAGCCAACCTAGCAATTCTCATGAACTTGGCTGTGTAAATATTTTTCGATTCCCACACCCTACGAAAGCACATCACCTCAAATCTCCAAATGCTGCAGCACTACAGCCGGCTGCGTACACAGGCGTCATCGTCACCAGCAAACCACGGAACCACACGCCCCGCTCAGCTGTCAAGAAACTGAGTGGCCGCATGATCGTTTCGATACCACGCCGATGGTGTTCGACATTGACACCGGCTGCAAGCGAACAAAGATAAACCTTCCCCATAAATACGTAATTGGAATTTAATGGAAGCCTTTAATATTGAATTAGAGGGTGGTGGAGCGTTGGGTAAAGCACAGCCACCAGCCACCGTGTGAGCCTGGTTCACCACAATCCTGGCCTGGAGTTGTTTCGGTTTGCTTAAGTGAGACATTAACCACAGCTAGATGATTGTTACGCGTTGCCAAAACGCCCACCCACCACCCACAGACACCGCCTGATTGCGGAAAGAATTGACTGCCGCATGCGGAGGGATGATGACACTTTAAGATCCTGTCGGTCGCTTTTGTTTCAATAAAAGCCAAGACTTGCCGGCTTAGAGAATTTATTTCTCTCCCGTCATGCGGGGGAACGTCGTTGTATGAATTCATAAAAGGATTTATTTTCTCTCACTGCTGCTGGTTTTAGAGTGGGTGGATGCGGGCCAGCTGGGAGGGCAGACGAGGCAGCAGACACATGGAGTTCGCTGAGCTTTTATTGTTTCTGATGCTTTTGTTTTTGGGAGGGCGGTCTTGGGTGGGAATTGTTTTCCGGAGTGTGCAGTTGTCCTGTCTTCTGCCGTGAGATAGTCCATTAAATATTCATTCAGGTCTCTGAGGATTATCACATGTGGAGTGCAAGTGTGTGACGTGATGGGATTCCTCAAAACGCTTCACAGTAATTCTCTTTTGAGGGCTTTCTGGTGTTTGGGGTTTTCCTTGTTGTGATCGCTTTTTTCTCTGTTTTGTCACTCTGACATTTGGTATGTGACAGGAATGTCAGAGTGAACTACTGGGGGGGCACATTGGCCCTTCAGCTGCTCATGCTGGCGAAGTGTTAATATACTTTGTGACTTCTGCAGCTGCCTGTGAACATGTTGGTTGAATTTTGAAAATGAAAGGAAATCGATTTGAAGGTAGCTACTTGTCAATTAGCTGTTGACGGAGGTTGGTTGCTATATGTTTTATCTGCCCGCCGAATGTCACTTATGCAGCTGTTCACTCGGCCTGTCCTAGTTTGACATCAGTTTCTTAAGTAGTTCACTACATACGGACGAAAGTGACCAAAAGCGACCCAAATTGGTAAAAACATAGAGGAAAAACGGCCTGTTCGTAAAGCTTAAGTAAATTTTGATGCGTTCTTTATATTTTGGTTCGAAGTCAAGTCTGCTTTCATCACTGACAGGACGTTTCCCCAACCACGTGGTTTGGTAGGGCAGTCTCCTAAGACATTCCACGCTTATAACCATTCTGCATCTCAAGTTGTTCCACCAGCCACTCCAAGCTCCTCAGCATGAAAGAAGTCAGGAATGTAGAGGAAGAAGTAGCCCCTCTTACTAATTTTTGATATGAACTAACTGCCCCGATTTGGGTTGGAAAACAAGCCAGTGCAGCAGCGAAGAATTTGTTTAGAGACAATTGTGTAGCATTTATGCCTTTTTGCAGCAGACCTGGTTATTATGCCAGCGGCACCCGGTGACTGGAACCCATCAAAAGGCGCGAGAGCATTCCTCATAGTTTCCTCATATACAACAGGCAATGTCACTTACCAGTCACGGCGTATGATACGAGGGTTGCCTTTCATATTTGGGATTAGAGAACAAAATCAAATATTAACCATCGAAAATAGCTTTATTGTTTTTCAGATTATTCCCCATTAAGATCTATACACTCTTGCATGCGTTAGAGACAATTGTCGAAGCACTTTTGCTAATCTGATTGAGGTATCTCCAAAACATGCGTCCTGAACGCATCAACCGCTTCTTCAGGTGTCAAAAAACGTTGACATCTCATATTATTTTTCACGCACGGGAATAAAAAGAAGTCATTCAGTGCCAAGTCAGGACTATACGGCGAATGACTCATCAAATCGATGTTTCGGGTGCTCAAAACTGCAGATGTTTGAGCCGATGTGTGAGAGCTCGTAATGTCGTTGTGAAGTGTTATCCGTCTTCGGCGGTTGGTTTTCCTGATTTCTTGGAAGGCAACTGGCAAACAAATGGTTGTGTATCACTCAGAATCGACTGTTCTGCGTTGTTCTAGTGGCATGGTTGGGACATGTCCAGTTTTTCTGAAAAAAAGGCGATCATTTGCTTTATAAGTGCTTCGTGCGTGAGCAACTTGTGTTGGATTTGGCTCAATTTGAAACACCCATACAGTCGACTACTGTTTACTTCCGAGCTCATACGCGTAAATCCACGATTCATCACCTGTCATGATGTCATAGACGTGATTCGATGCACCGCGATCGTATTCTTGGAGCATTTTGTTCGACCAATCGATACGAGCCTTTTTTTGAGCGATTGACAAACACTGCGGGATTCAATGCGAACAAATTTTTTTGACGATCAAATGTTCATGTAGTATGAAATATATGCTGGTCCCACTAATGCCTTAGGTTGTCTCAATCTCACGATAGGTCACATGATCTTGCAATATCAGTTGGCGCACAGCATCAATGGTTTCCGGAACAACATCTGATTTTGGACGACCTTCACGAAATTCGTCTTGGAGTGAACTACGACCTCGGTTCAATTCACCATACCAACCATAAGCACTGGTCATTGAAGAAGCTTCTTCACTAAAGATTTAAGTAAGTTCATCGATGCACTGTTGTTCAGTTGATCCACGTCGAAAGTTGTAAAAAATAATCGACCTAACATTTTCACGATTTAATTCCATTTTTTAGGCGAGATGAATTCTTAAGCTAACTGTAAGGAACACAAATAGCGCTCGTGTGTCAAAACTTTCTGAGCAATAAGCCCTTAAAAACAAGAATCCACCAAAGAGACAACTTGACCTGAATTATATTCTGCGATATTCATCGATGTTTTCAAATATTTACACCCTCACCACCGTCCTTGTGTTGCGTGCAAAAGCAGTCCTTCGCAATTGTTGTCTGTCAGCAATTTCTTTCTGCACTTGGCACAGGGACTAACTTTCTTTGGCAGAGTTAAATTCCAAGTGCAAACATATCTCGTTACTGTGGGTACTATGTCAAGTGACTGTTCAGAACTTGTGCGGATTGCAGTACAATTCCTTTCCAGTATGCACATACTTGCCGTGGTCTTGCTCCTTTACAGTTTAACTTTTCTCCTTCATTCGTTTGATGCACGGGGCTGTGGTATGTTGTTGTATCCTGTGAGTGGAATTTTTTTTTAAGTGTTTGTTGTATGTTTCCATGCATGCTTAAAGTTGGCGATTATTTTGTCATCCTTTCGGTCTGCGAATGGCTACTCAATATTTGTTTAAACTTTGGTTTCAGAGGGAAG
The DNA here is from genome assembly GCA_955652365.1 of Eristalinus aeneus. Lineage (NCBI taxonomy): Eukaryota > Metazoa > Arthropoda > Insecta > Diptera > Syrphidae > Eristalinus > Eristalinus aeneus. Next base: position 107,974,480 of record OY019130.1, on the reverse strand, counting down.
GTAACTTAAGAAGTTCTTAAAACTACGCCTGGGTTTCAGCCTAACGCAGGACAGGTTGAGGATTTAATTGAAGAGAAAATAAAAACCCTTCAGAATCTTTTAAATCTTTTAGTTGTCCTTCTTCAATTTTCTCTAGCTCAATTTCCAAATTCAAAACATTAAGAAAAAACCTCTGTAAGCGTTGAACGGAATTTCAAGCTGTGCGACGAACACACCCCGAAGGGTCTAGGTTCGATTTCCGGCTGCACACCTCGAATTTTTCACAGCATCACTTTTTTCGAGCTGCTGGCAACACTGAAAGAGTAATAACTGTCTAAGAAAGCTTCTCAAATTTCGCCGTTCGGAGTCGGCAAAAAACTGTAGGTCCCTTCTACTCGTGAGAGTAGCGCGCACAACACGAGTAGTTGATGACCAAGCTAGGCTCTGGTCTCCCTTTGGACTGTAGGGCCATGAATTGTTTTTCCACAATTCCGGATGTTATGTTTGTATTACTTCTGGCAAGCGGAGTATGACTTCCAGATGATTCTCCCTACTGACCTCACAACCATGTGGTAAGGACCCCTAATGCATTACGCCATGATAATGGAAAAAAAACTATCAGCAAAACGTTCAAAATCACTCGAACTTAGCGTAGTTTTTCTCGCGTTGGTTCTTCTGAGCTACTCCATTGGACCAATTGGACATTAGGTTCGATGTGATTACAATATACCTGTGATTAGTCACCAGTTTTGACCCTAATAAGCAAATCTGGATCGCCGTTGACGTCATTCAACTATTCCTGAGTAACGTTCATGTGACATTTTCTTTGTTCAAAATTTTGGAATGAAACTCGCCAACCTTTTAGCCTAAATTTCTGAAACTGATGTGCCGACACCTTAAACAACTTTCAACGAGTGTCCAAAACAATTTTGTTCCTTTCTGAACATTTTCATCTGTTGTTAATGACCTGGTTCGTCCACTATTCTCATCTTCTTGACCTTTTTGAAGAGTTTCTGTCCTTGTACAAATTTTTTGGACTCGGTTCATACTCACCGTATGCCATTTTACACATTTTATGTGTTTTTAAACATTTAGTTCCATATTTTACAGAAAATCAAATGCAAAGGTAAAACCCCGAACACACAAAACACGTCTAAGTTTTATGCCTCTCACAAACAAATTAAATACGTAATATAGTTGAAACTGTAAGCACATGTTCCAGAGGAGTGTGCAAACACAACAAAATAAAACAATGTCGTAGTGATGCAAGAGCTTGCGTCGCACAACCCCATCGAAGAAGATAAAGTGCTTGGCAATTAATTCGCAAGGGAACTTTATTGCAGAAAAAAAATTTCAGACTTCAACGGCCCAGGAGTCCTTGCTGGATTCACGAGGCTCCATCAGCTTCAAGAAAAATTTCAATCCCTGTTCATGATTTCACCTTAAGACGTTTGCAGTTGAGGGGTGTTAGCCACAGAGGCAGCTTTGATGAGGCGGAGGAGGTCAGCGGTACACTTGCGGTTGCTCGACATAGATCATCGGACGGAGTGTATCGTTGAGACGTGGCTAACGTCTCCGCCAAGGGGACTTCTCTCACAAATTCCCCAAGAGAGGTAACAAAGGTCGTGTCAATTATGATAGGGGGTGGGATAGCAACTGGTGCCAACAACATCTGGCACTCGCTGGTTCTTAACGAACCTTTATCACGGAACGGCGCTGGAGAGGCATAGTTTTGTAGTAAAGTCAAGCTAGGTAGTTTTAAGTTAGTGTAGCCGTAGGTGTGCTTAGTTTTAAGGGGATTAGATTATCTTAGGTTTAAGTTAGCTCAGGCCCGCTAGCAATATTACGACCTTGTTTATTGGCAAGGGCATTGACTTAAAAATCCTTCTTTTCTATTCCGCCACTGGAACCCATTTTCCTTTCCCTCCATAGTTGTCCGTGCGCTGTCAGGTTAGGGTAGGCTTTATTTTCTTCACAACTTTTTGTCTCTCTTCCTTCTATCTTCCTTTATCTAGTTCAGGTAATATCCTTTTTTGTGCAATGGGTGATGTACACGTGAGGTGGTCAAGAATCACCCCGACCGGCGAGCTAAGCCGAGCAACCGCAAACGTACCAATATCATCCTACGCCTTATCAAAGCTGCCTCTGTGGCTAACCCCTTAATTACAACAAAATGGCGCCCAACGTGGAGTGCCAACATATTCGCAATCAAACTGCATACCAATTGCAAGTAATCCTATTGCAGTATCAAAAATAGCTGCCAAAATGCATTGGGAAGCATTCAATCTCGCCCTTGTTTTGAAAACCCTGTTCTCGAAACTCTCCCATTTATCCCACTCTGTCAAATGACACACTTCACGGTGCCCAATAAAAATATATAACGTGCTGAATAAAGTCCTTACTTTCTGGCTATCGGCCTCCTTCACATTGTAAGCTGCAGAAAAGACCTTGAACACGATTCTCAGAGACATGGGAGTTTGACGAGAATGCTCATACTGTTAATAGACCGCCAAAGACTAAACATTTAACGCATCAAGATGCACAGTGAGCACACAAGTGTCTGGAGTACCTGGAGTTGAAAATTCGGCCTTGGTCAAGCCATACCTTAATAGAACGCAGAGCACACATTACACAACACATCAGTCACTGCAAATTCTTCTTGTCAACAGAGGGGGTCTTGGATGTTTCTGTAGCCAATCAAGGCTACTCACAGCCAGTTTTACATTTTGAGTTAAACGCTTTATGCAGTGTCGTGCGCAAGTCGTTCAAAAGTTCCCTCAAAATCCCACTTTTAACCAAATTTCTACTAAACCACACACTCTCATCGAACCCAGATAAAATAAGTCGACATCCTCCTTTAAGTGCCGCTAATCGAATCCCCACAATAAAGATTCTTTCTGTGTCCCATGGAGCAGAAAAAATCATTGTCTTGTGCTCACTCAAGCAACTGATGAGAGCGGTGACTTCGAGCACGTCAATTACACACGGAATTCAACCAGTCACACAGTCGACACCACATGTCACAGTCGACGGCCCACCCGAAGACATTCTATTGACACTTCGTCCTGCAATTAGGGTACATCTGTGTGCACTCGAGCCAGTTCACTGATGTGAAGACAAACAGTAAATATTTCATCGCGAGAAGTTCAATTAGTGCTTATCCAAGGACTCGAATCGTTTTCCACAAGAAGTGGAGCTGAAATAATGAGGGGGCAAATTCAGCTCAACTCCAAGGACTGTGTGTGCGCGAGTCCCAAATTATGAATTATTCGCCCGCCGAGCAGGCTAGTCCTATCGCTCAGGTATCCTTCTTTAATATTTAATTTGACTTTTTCAACTCGTGCTCTGACTACGGAATGGAGTGTGTAGTGGAAGAGTGGCCACTCGAGTGAATACGCAGAGAGCATGAAGTATGCTCGGGAAGGACGTGTTCTTTCACCCGGGATGGGCACGGACAAAATGAGTGACGATGGCGACAGGGGTGTGTGCACGTCATTTCTGAGAGCTTCACAAATGTCTTTAAAGTCATTCAGAACTTTAGTGTTTGCACTCTCGTGAGGGCAGTAAATATCCTTTTTCTTTTTCTTTCTTTTAGCCCTCGTCCTGAGTGAATAGTGAATGGATGGGCTGAGTAAACATGTTCCTCTTTGCGCTGGCCCTCTTCTGGTTCTGGTGGAATTGAAGAAACAATTTGGGAAAGTGAACAGATCCGCAGAGCAAGGTAATGACGTGCATGACGCACCTGAACAGAGAGGCACTTTTGTGATGCTGGAGGTTCGCATCAAAAGGGCTCTGCACTCGTCTGCGGGGTGTAAGTGCGGGCACAGGAGTACGTTTGAAGATAATCTGTGCGTGTTGACTAAGGGTGAAAGGGAATTCGCAATGATGCTCTCTGCAAAACAAGGTGAACACTGTCCACGGGCATTTGCATTTGGTCCAGGCTAGCCGTGTCCAGGATGAGTTGGGGGACTGTTACAGGATTGGGGTGAATTCATTAATGGCACGTTATTGATTACGGATGACGTGGCTGTGTTAATAGAAACAGAATACACTATGACCGATTTTTGTCTTTCAACAGGGAGGGTATTCGAATTAAAAATTCTTTAAAAGACACAAAGGAGATCTTGCTGTTTTTCTTTCTTCGAAAAATTAAGAAGAAAGCCATACGGAAGAACATCGAAGAGATGACAGGAGACGTGAAGGCAAGAGGAGAAAGCCAGAAGAGAATTTACATGGTTTCGATTATACCAACAACTCGTTTATATCTCCTTTCGCACTATTTTCAACATTTTCGAAATTAATTTTTTTTTAGTTTTAAATAAATTTGAATTTAAAAAGTTACTAGAACCTAGAAATTTTCCTCGAACACTCGCTATCTCAATCGAAACGTTTCATATATTTTCTTTCGGGTCTTTATGACTAAAATGTTGATCTGAAGAACCGAAGGAGGCATGTTCTCCCTATAGTTCCATATACATGCACCTAAGACTTCAAAGAAAAATTACAAGCTCAGATTTTTAACGAAGTTCTTATCAAATGTCACGGGACGTTGGCTCATGAACTGCGCGAGGATAGGATTCACTTCAAACAAGTGTGCAAGTGGAAAACATATAAGGAGCATTAAATCAGTTGGTTTACAAAGATGGCGCCACCTGCAAGTTGTGGTTGATCTCGGAAGCGATAACTGACTTCATTGGAAAGGTGTGACATTCTTCAGCAAAAATCAGTGTGACATGAACTTTTTTGTATCTGTTCGAATATGTTACAATAAACAGCCTTATGGAACAATTTTTATATTCTTTTTGAATATATATTATTTCAATGCAGCGCAGTTCCCTTTGACTGCAAGAAGAAGTTAAGTGTCAGGCACACGACAAAATGTCACCTCGGACTGCTTCTTGAAAGACATCACAGAATGAGAGTCCTGCACCGGAACAAAACTGGAGAATCTAATGCATTGCCTGGACAACTCCATTGACACATGATCAGGCGGTTTTGTAGCATGATAACGCTCGACCCGTGGGGGTAGCTCGACGCACGTAGCGGTCAAAATCATTCTGAAAACGATGAAATAAAAGGTCCGGATTCCTCTGAGTGCTTTCACTTATAATAATAATTGTATAGCACGATGGTCCGCAGGGGGACCAGAGCCTAGCTTGCTCATCAACTACACGTGTTCTGCGCGCTACTGTTCTCTCGAGTAGAAGGGACCTACAAGCTTTTGCGCCTCCGAAATCTGAAAATTTAAGAAGCTTTTCCTTCGACATTAATTACTTTTTGAGTGTTGTCAGCAGTTCGAAAGAGATGGTGCCATAAAAAATTCGAGGTGTTCACCCGGAAATCGAATCTAGACATTCTGCATGTGAGCGTCGCACTTTACCCACTACTCCACGGCAGACTACTTTCATTCAGTGGATGCAAAAGGATTTGAGTTGCCACCGTTTCGGGCATTTTAATCATAATAATAATTGTTGGCGCTACAGTCCAAAGGGGGGACCAGGGCCTAGCTTGCTCATCAATTACTCGTGTTGTGCGCGCTACTGTTCTCTCACGAGTAGAAGGGACCTACAGTTTTATGCCGACTCCGAACTTCGAATTTTGAGAAGCTTTCGTAGACAGTTATTACCCTTTGAGTGTTGTTAGCAGCTCGAAAGAGGTGGTACCGTGAAAAATTCGAAAAATTGGTGTTGAGCTGGGAGCCGAACCTAGACCCTTCGGCGTGTGAGCGTCGCACTCTACCCACTAAGCCACGGCGGCCACTCGGGCATTTTGATGAAATAAAAAAATGACTCTTTGATTACATCGATGCCAGAGGGGATTAATTTTTCAAATGTTGTTAGAAGTTATTACCTGTTCTTAAATTTTAAGGCCGAATATGATAGTGTGCATAGAGACGAGCTGTACAGTGCCGTGTCTAGTTTTGGTATTCGTACCAAACTCGTCGGCTTGTATGTGGTGACAATGGAGATCTTTCGCTACTTCGTCAAGGTCGGTAACGAAGACATCGAGACCGCCAATATCAAAAAAAAAAAAAAAAAACAAAGAACGTTGAAGAAGGGAAGAGCACCGGCTTCTTAGAAGGAAAACGAAGGAGCATGGGAAGCGCGCGGTCGAGAAAATGGATAGGTGTTATGGCTGGAACCGTAGCTTCGCACACAAGATCCTCTCTGTCGTATTGTGTGAGCGTCTGAAACCGATTGTCCATGACCTGAAAGGTCCCTATCAGTGTGGTTTCAGGCCAGGGAATTTCACAATAGTACAGATTTTCACATTACGGCAGATCCTGGAAAAGACCCAAGAAATGCAAATCGACACTCACCACCCATTTGTCCATTTTAAGGCTGCATATGACATTGTGCATAGAGACGCACCATACAGTGCCATGTCAAGTTTGGCATTCCTACCAAACTCGTCAGATTGTATAGGATGACGATGGAGAACTCTCGCTGCTCCGTCAAGGTCGGTAACGAACTCACCGATGCCTCCAATGTCAAAAAAGGTTTTAGACAAGGCGACGCACTGTCATGTGACTTCCTTAACATCACTCTCGAGAAGATCGTGCGTAACTCACAAGTCAACAACAGAGGCACGATCTTCCAGAAGTCAGTTCAATTGCTAGCTTACGCTGATGACATTGACGTGATTGGACGAACACAGCGAGCCGACAATGAGGCGTTTGCTGGCATTAAAGCGGAAGCGGCTAAAATGGGTCTTGCGGTAAATGAGGGAAAAACTGAGTACATGCTGTCATAAAGGAAGGACACACAACATTGACGTCTCGGACGGAGCGTCACGTTAGGCAGCAGTAACTTCGAGGTAGTCGAGGACTTCGTCTACCTAGGCTCCGGGATAAACAGGGACAACAACATCAGTACCGAATTCAAATGCAGAATCACTCTTGGCAATCGCTGTTTCCTTGTTCTTAAGAGGCAATTGAGTAACAAAGCCCTCTCTCGAGAGTCTAATCTTTCTTTGCATGACAACTTGAACATCCCAGTCATTTTTTATAACATGGAAATCGGGATGTTGCTAAAAGCAAATGAGGAAGCCCATAGTCTTAGTCTTTTCGAGAGGGTTTTGTATGTTTTCGCTTCGTTGAGAGCATCTGAAACACAAAATTCAACGATGAAGTATATGGGTTGTACAACGACATGCGCCTAAACAAGCGTCTTCGGATGCAATGGACGCATGTGGCGCACACAAATGAAAGTGGACCACAGCAGATTTTGAGTGCGCAACTGGAGGTAGCTGTCGATATTTCGTGATTGATGGAGAGGCATGTTGGTTGAGGCCCAGGTCTACCCCGGACTGTAGCGCCACAAGAAGGAGAAGAAAGATGTTAGATTTGAAAACTCTTGTTAAGATTTATGCTAGTCTTTAGCATTTTTCTAGAACTTCGCAATCAGCTCATTGTTAATGTTTATAAAAATGCGCATAAACTTTAAAGCGAAAAACAGATTTGATCTCAGTCGGATGGAAGGGAAGTGAGTTAAATTCCGTGACAGGACACCTCTGCATTTGTCACACTTCTATTTACCTCGAATGGACGAATCTGCATTTGTCACACTTCTATTTACCTCGAAAGATATACCAATTGTCTGTGTAGGAGTTTAACTAAATTCGCCGTTTGGACTGGGCAAATACCCGTTGGCCTCCCTTGCCTTGACCATTATTTCCTCCAGGTAAAACAAAGGCACACAATTCTCATACTTTTAGCTCCGGCTTGAAGTTCGTAGAAATTCTTTTAAGCTTGGTGTCCATTCCATGAGTCGCAATTTTGTGCTAAAACTCTCCTCTCACAGGTTTTTCCATCTAATTCTACCGAAAAACAATTTATGCCCTGTGCAAATCCAGGAAAAGCAGGAAAGCCTTCCAAACTGAAATTTCAAAGGGTTCAGTCAAATTCGGGAGAACGTATGGAATGCCACCGCCAATTCACAGAAACACAGTTCAAAGCCCTTTCACCTAACCCACTTGAATAGTAGATAAAAGTTTCTCCCTCACTTTTAATTCAGCAAACAAAAAAACTACTCCACAAAGCTTTAGCAGATACCCTCCATAGCTGGAATTCCATCCTTATACTGCATCCATTTCGCTTTGGCAAAACAAAAAAGAAGGAAAAATATAAAAGTCGCCTCCTCTTGAAATAGACGAAACTCTCCGACAGCCTGAAGGATCATTTAAACCGCCTCCCACGTTCGCTCCCGGGATGAGTAAATGCCTCAACTCCATTTACTCATTCACAGGAAAGTGCCCTACTCCTTCATCCACCTGAAGGATTGCAAAAAAAGGGCACACATTGGTCGTTTGAGCAGAAACACAAAAACGAGCAAAACAAAGGAAATCTGATTTTCTCCGCCCACGCCGGAGAATATGCATTAATTCCTGCATTACATCTGGTTGCACTTTAATGTCACTCAACCCAGCCCGGACGGACACACACAGCGACACACGTGGCTGTGCACCGTGCCAGGCTTCCTCCTCGAGGAGCTGTTTTCCATTCTTTCGCTCATTGTCCCCTCGGAATAAATCATAAACGTACCGCCACGGCGCCGGGTTAAGTACACCGAAATGAAAGAAAATATCGTTTTGTTTTATTCCATCCCCCAGTCGCACCCCTCCAGCATCCGAGCGTCGACACCGACGTCCTGAATAAATACTTAATCAACATTTTAGTTCGGAACAAAGTGAGATAGGGGGAGGAAGAAACTGACAAATTGCCTCGGAAAAAAAATCGGGAGTGCCGGGACACAGATGCGGTTCAACACAGAGCTCGCGGGAGGACGAGAAACTCGATTTCATCCTACGTGGCGTGTTGGGTTTCGCGAGGGACAAAGGGCTGCTGGCTGTCGCCACGTTGCACTTTGAGTGGCGCTAGAACATGAGGCCGCCGGTCTACATCGTCCTTGTCGTCCAGTTTCATCCAACGCCAGCGCCAGCCACCAGTTCTCATTTAAAATGTAAAAAGAGAATAATTGAAAGCTACAGCAGCGCGACGCGACGCCCACGTACTGCATTCAAATGCGAAATCCTTGCTCATCGCCCGGCACAGTGATATCACCTGAGGCCTGCTCGCCTGCGGTTTTCCCGCCCAAGGGAAATCCCAATTCGGCGGCGAAGCGACAGTGTGTGTATGATTGTGCGATGCCGGAAGGCGATGCAGTTGCACTTGAGGCAATGACACGCCATCTCCCAATTGGGCTGCAGTTTGGACGGATTTTACGGATTTTCAACGATCAGTGGCGCCTTGATGGAGACGACGATGACAGCAGCGAGGTGGACTATTTTCAGCGTTTCACGGCTCCTGTATATTTCATGAGTGGATTGATGCGCTTAGCTGCTGCAGTCGCTTTGCGATGGGGATTTAGCTGGCTGCTCTTATCGGGTGGTTATTGGATGTGCAAAGTGTAGGCAGGAGTGGCAGTTTCAGCGAGTGTGGGATAAGCTGCAGCTGAAGGCTTTAAGAGACTGCTCTCCGGTGAACGATGCGTTGGCAGGGTTTAATTTCATGGTGGGAATGATCTGCCTTCCTGCAGGAGTACTTACCGTTTGCCGAGCATTTGCAATCAAACTCATCTCATGAAAGGCACTGCCGTTGACTGGTCGTGGCAAACTGCGAGCGCAAATGTGATTATCTAAGCGATTGGCTGTCTGACGGCCAGAGTTCTACATTTGGGCCTTCTGCTCCAATCACTCCCTGATGTCTCCCATGTGCATTGGTTTTCGAGTCCGTGAAAGTAAAAGACTGACTAATTAGCGAAACTGCTCAGGCAGCATCCTCTGGCTGCCCTCATTCCGAGCAGCGCACGATATCCCTTCATTATTTGCTCTGCCATTCAGGTCGGTTCTAAATATAACCAACATTATCTCGTGTAATCCCTCACCGTTCTCAGAATTCATTGGTTTATTCATTTCCCCTTGTGCGCCCTCGTCCCCTTGGTGCTTTGATACATATTTCAGGACATTCATACTCGTTCAACAAAGCCCAATGACCCTGCCCCGGTGGATGGAATTAACAATAGGCTCTATATAACATTTATTGTAGTCGTAGATGGGCCCACCTACTCACAAGATACTCTGAGGGCTCAACAATAGAATTCTAAAGGCGCTCGCACTTAAATCATTCCATAGGAAGCATTTTAAAACGCCCATTCTCGGGCTGAGCCCGCAGATGCTCCCACAAACTATCGACCGTTCCGCTAGGATTCGGCTCGATGAGTTCGGTTCCTGCCGCTGCTGCTGCTGCTGGCGCAACTGGATTCTGCTGCATCCCTTGGCCATTCACCGGCGAACGTGTCTCGTTGCCTGTATGTACACGAGTATGTGTTCTCTGTCTACCCACATTCCTGGACAGTATGGCTTCCCCGTGCAGCCGTGCTTCCCCTACCCGTCGCCTGCCCTCAATCGGTGCATTATGCTGCATTGCAGATTGTATCTGTGTGTGACGGCGGCGCATCGTACCAAATGTGGGCACGGGCAATCGTTATCCAAGTCTACCCGAGTAGTTATGTTTACGTACTCGAATATTGTAAACCAGGCATAAGTGCAATAAGACTTCAAGTGCTCCACACAACATGAGACAATCCGGCACAAGGCCAAGCCGGGCAAAGTCTACGGCAATGCTCTGTGCCCCTTTTCACACTCAGTTGCATAGAATCTCGCTGCAGAGCAAAGAAAGGCTGTGAAAGCGAAAAGAAAATGAAAACAAACATAAAACGGGGGAGACGAGAGGAAGCGCACCCGGATTGAACGCAAAGTGGTGTTCAGTGAGGAATGTAAATGGGAATAATGGCGAAGGTCTGCACATATTTCCTGAAAAGATGCACGGGACAAGTCGCGGGGCACGCTTGGACGTTTTCTGTCTTTGAAAGCGATTTTTCTCCCGGAACCCGGACGTGGTTTGTTGTTGTGCGAGTGCATGAAGTAAAAGTTTCGCCGACAATCGACCCGGTTTGTTGTTGTGATGTCTATGCTGGGCTTGTTCTTTTTTCGGGCTGTGCTTATCCTAAAATACGCTTGTGGATATGCATTTAGATGGGAGCCCATTGTTATATCGGACATCTCGAGATGAGGGGACTTGTGGGGGAAGCACTTTGACAGCGCTTTTGGCGACAACTTTTATTGGAAAGGCGCTTTGGGATGGAGAAGACTCCATTGACTTACTCGAATCGATGACTTGCACCACGTTAAGGAACAAATCGTTTTTAAGCTTTTGTATTTGTTTTGTAGTCCATGAATGGCATAAAGAGAGTATTTTCATTTCAAAGCGGGTGTGTGAGCTAATTTTTTCTTTTTCAAAATTTGAAATATCCCATCATGCTGATGATGTTTTCTTAACAAATTCAATGCTAAACTCACTGAACATTATTCTAGCGAAATAAACGGTGAATGTACGACTAATGTTTACTCATAGATGGTTACGTGCACTTCTTCAGCAGGAACTACAATTGCTGACTTATATAACCCAAGTAAAAATAAAATATAGAAATGTCAAACGTCGAATTTCATCTTCTTTGTGTGACGCTTCAATCCGGGATTGATCTGGGCCGCAACCATCATGCATAACCTGCCAGTTGCTTCCAATTACGCACTACAAGTAAGTTGAAGTCCTTTTCTACTTTCTACTTTCCACTTCAGCCGATGCCGTAATCTGCTGTGTTGCCCCAATCACTTGGATTATGGGCCGGGCCAGTGTTGCTCATAAGGTATATAACTGCTTTTTTTTCATATAGAACACAATTTCTTTGCCTCGACTTGGTCCTCAACCAACGTGCCTCTCCAGCCAACACGGTCTTTCACTAGCTGCCTCCAATCGCGCTCTCCAAGTTGGTTGACGTCCTTCTCCACTTGTGTGCGCCATCCTAGCCTATGCCGTCCTCTGTTGCTTCGTCCCATTGGCTCGGATGCTAAGACTTTTCGGGTCGGAGCAGTGGTGTCTATTCGCTCTGTATGGCCTAGCCATCTTAAGAGTTGTATTCGTAGACGCTTGCCAAGGCGTATGTCGCTGTACAGCCCATAGAGCTAGAAATTATATCTATACCTCGAAATGCCTTCAACGCAGAGAAGACAAAAAATGTCTCGCAAATCTTTTCTTTCGAAAAGACTAAGGGTTTCCTCATACGGTTTTAGTAACGATCAAGTTTCCACGCCATTGAGCGTGTGTTCGTCCAATCACGTCAATGTCATCAGCGTAGGCTAGCAATTGAACTGACTTCTGGAAGATCGTGCCTCTGGTGTTGACTTGTGAGTTACGCACGATCTTCTCGAGGATGATGTTAAAGAAGTCACATGACAGTGCGTCGCCTTGTCTAAAACCTTTTTTGACATTGAAGGTCTCGGTGAGTTCGTTACCGACCTTGACGGAGCAGCGAGAGTTCTCCATCGTCATCCTACACAATCTGACGAGTTTGGTAGGAATGCCAAAACTAGACATGGCACTGTATAGCTCGTCTCTATGCACACTGTCATATGCGTCCTCAAAATCGACGGGAAGGTAGTGAGTGTCGATTTGCACTTCTTGGGTCTTTTCCAGGATCTGCCGTAATGTAAAGATCTGGTCTATTGTGGACTTTCCTGGTCTGAAACCAACCTTTTGCGCACTTATCAGGTTGTGGACAAAAGTTTTTAGACGCTCACACAATACGGAAGGGAGGATGTTGAATCCGACGTTGAGGAGGCTTTTCCCTCGATAATTGGAACAGTCAAAAGGGGCACCTTTGACTAGGCTGAGATTCAACTCATTGGGCATACTTTCCTCCGACTATATATTACAAATGGGCTGGTGCATGTGCCCTACCAACTCATCTCATTCTTCTTCTTTTCTTTGGACTTTTTTAGGATCTGCCGTAATCTGAATATCTGGTCTATTGTGGACTTCCCTGTTCTAAAACCACACTGTTAGGGACCTATCTGGTTATGGACAAACGGTTATAGACGCTCACACATAGGGCAGAGGATCTTGTAGGCGATGTTAAGAAGACTGATCCTTCGATAATTGGCGCAGTTAAAGGGGTCTGCTTTCTTGTGGTTCACCGCCTGCGGTTCACGCCGCTGACTGCCGATTTGACTCTGGACTGAAGTGGTGGTTCCATGTTTCATCCTCTGTGACGCACGACGCACAAAGTCTGTTTTTTCAGGTGAAACAGCGTTCAGGATCACCGATACGTTGTTGTTTTGAGTCCATTGGAAGCAAGCGCGGCACCTATTTCAAAAACCAACTTTCTCATGGACAAATGTTCCTGCCAAATAGGGCTCACACTGACTTCTGATATATATGAGGGACCGTAATTTGACTTTGCGGTTTTCCAAACCGATTTTGTGTACGTTTCTGACGTTTTCAGGTGTAATCACCTCAATTGGCCTTGCAGAGCCTTCAGCATCGTTGGTGCCCGTACGACCACGCTTAAAATCAAATAGTTTTTTTTGATGGAGCAGAGTCCCTGTAACACTTTTAAAGCCTTCGCTGAGCCTGTAGGGCATTTTTTCCCATCAAAAAGAAGTGTCTAATCAACACACGAAGCTCTGTTATGTCCATTGTTTTAATAATCGCAGAAGAAGCTTCACTTGAAGCACTATAACTTGTAACCTTATAATCAGATTGTCTTGAGAATTTTTCAGGTATCTTCGAATCTTTATAATGCCTAAAAATAATATGAATGTTTTGTTAATGGCGAAATTCTTATTTCATATTCGGGACTTATATGCTTTCGGGACTATTAGACTTACTATATGAGTGTTCTTACCAACTTGAAGAGGTGGTGTCGTAAAAAAGTCGATGTGTTCAGCCGGGGACTCTCAGCGTGTGAGGCTCGCACTTTACCGACTTTACCACGGCTGCCAAATAATCAAAATAGATAAATTTATTTTTAAGCTGAACCGAAGGCACATTGCACGAACGATGAATTCGTTCAAGAGTGTGATCTGTGGAGCTTATTACTGCAGCAATATACAACATCACAAATCGAGTTTAAACAGCTTCATACCTCTTGAAACATTTCTTTATCTAGACTCAAAAGGGCTGATACAGCATGCGGAAGAATGTCCTACTATCTACCATGTTGTTCGTCGAAAAAGACAGGCGATTTCAATTTTATCCGGACGTAGCTCTTTGGTTCAGTAGGGCCGCCAGATAACGTCACGTCTACTGATGGATGCAGCGAAATCATCCCACGTTACTGCTCGATAATAATAAATGTGGCGCTACAGTCCAAAGGGGGACCAGGGTCTAGCTTGCTCATCAACTACTCGTGTTGTGCGCACTGCTGTTCCCTCACGAGTAGAAGGGACCTACAGTTTTTTTACCGATTCCGAACAGCAAAATTTGAGAAGCTTTCTTAGACATTTATTACTCTTTGAGTGTTGTCAGCAGCTTGAAAGAGGTGGTGCCGTGAAAAATTCGAAAAATTGGCATTGAGCTGGGAGTCGAACCTAGACCCTTCGGCGTGTGAGCGTAACACTCTACCCACTACGCCACGGCGACCACGTTACTGCTCGTTACTAATCCTACAATTTTATCTTGTGGCCAAACTTCTGTTCATTTTTCGTCAAATAGGGTGGTTGCCTAAATGCATACTTTTCACACTGGTTTTTGGACTCTTCCTCTTCTTTAGAATGTTCAGAACTGTTCCGTAACACAGTGAACGATTTGCTCGACACATTTAGCAGATGGATCACTGTATTACGAAACACATACCCATGTGCAATTTTTTTTTCTAGGCCCTAATAACATGACTAAGCTTCAGCTACCTGTAGGCATGAAATTCCCTCCATGTTGACGGAAATAAAATTTAATTCGAAAAGGGATCATTACGCCCTTGCGCAACCCCAACTTCGATTTGTGTCCAGCCACCCTTGGCTGTCGAGTGCCGCTCTATAAATCATATCAATCCATAACATTGATATCGATTGCGAAATTTATACCTTTGCCGTTATGACTACTTTTTAAACGTAATTGAGTTCGTGTTTCCGACCATCTCGCATTTCATTTTTCTCGCGTTCCTCAGCGCCTGCCCTCGCTGAACACGAGACCATTGAAAACGGGAAACTCTCACTTCCATTCCCTACCCGAACTGCATCGCCACCTTTAATCAACCGTAGTGGAATATTTCAATGGAATTTTTAAATTAAACTCTGTGAAAAATGAGCAGTGCAACGTGGGGAGAGCAGAATGTTTTATATTTAGAAAGTGAGACGAAAGGGGTTTCGTGTGGGGTTTTTTTTTTCTTCTTTTTTGTGTTGTGTGGGAGATTGTGTATCTTCTGCGAATTGCATTTCGAATCAGTGGATCTTTTCCTATGACGGGAAATGTTTGTGTGTGGTTGACAAGGGACGTGCAGGTGCTGTTGGCAAAAATACAGCTAAGCCAGCTTCTGTCGCAAAGGGTGGGAATTAAGAAAAATTCTGGTGAACTGGAAGTACGTTCGGAATATTTAATTTTTATAAACTTTGCTAATAAGCTTCGAGTTTTGTTTTTTTTTTGGTCACGTTTTACACTGATGGCCATGGCTGGGATGGAGGGGACTTTGGCCCAAGTTTCTTGCAATAAATACAGTTCAGAAATTTGACGCATTTCTACCGTAAACATTTTTGCTCCGGCATCACGTATACCAAATATTTTTCAGGCATAATTGTGGTTAGCTCCTGTACATACCACAATTATGCTTGAAAACTATTTTTTCTTAAGCAGCAATCGCAGGGTGGAGTGGAAAATGTCATTGTAACAAGAAGTCCCTGCACATACAGGGGGAGCCACTAACAAGCATTTACAATTTAATAGTACTTTGATAGTGGCGCCCTCTTTATGTACCGGAGCTCCGGAGCTCTATGAAGCTTAAACAGAAGATTGCTAATTGGTAGCGCTGTAAGGACATTTTTGTAACTTTTTCGGTTAGTAAATATATTATACACTCCAATCTCGAAAATGAATGTTTTTTTGATGAGAGAAGCTAATAGCGGGTGCTGTTTTCAGAGGCATAGAAAGTTGAGTTGACAAAACTATTTGAACAATACCATTTTATTTGGTTAACTTTTAAGTGATTTATTCTTCGCTCGGGATTGGCATTGAACGAATACAAGCCAGGGTGACATTAAGCAAACTGTTGATTTGGTGATCTTGGTGGTCCAAGATAAGATTTCCGTTAATGACAATTTTCATAAGTGAATTTTGTTTGGAGTTCAAATTCATCTTCCGTTAAATTAATGTGTCTATAAGCAATACGACCATATTTTGAGCAACGCTCATCATGAAGTGTATTGTGAGATACCGGCATATCTTTGCATAGATCACCGCTATTGTTTTTAATAATCGCCATTTTGTCTTCTGAATTTTCCGGCTGTGTATAAATCACTACTGAGCAATGTGGCAATTATATACATCATTTCAAAGGTCTTGACATAACCTACAAAACGATTATATGCCTGATTAGTTTGGATATTACGTTCAACAGTTATAAACGTGTGAACATGGAGTTCACTAACGTCGAAATTGGTGCTATTTTCAAAATTTTCCTTCGTTAAGGCAAATCTTCTAGAGAAACGTTCTATGAGATTAATGGAGTTTTAGGGGATGATACTCTATCACTTCGAACCGCGGAGGAATAGTTTCGACGATTTAGACCCGGTGAAACGACACCATGAATAAGATAGGCGGCGAATGACCTGTGACGACGAATGCCGATCGAATCATGGAAGTCATCGAGTTAGACCGTCATCTGGCATCTCGTGACATCGCCCAGGAGATGGAAGTCAGCCACCAAACCATTTTAAACCATCTGCAGAAGACTGGAAACAATAAAAAGCTTGATGTTTGGGTGCCACATGATTTGACGCAAAAAACCTTCTGGACCGAATCAACGCCTGAGATATGCTGCCGAAACGGAACGAACTTGAACGATTTTTTAAGCGGATGGTAACTGGCGACGAAAGATGGATCACATACGACAATATCAAGCGAAAATGGTAGTGGTTGAAAGGCCATGAATCGTCCCAAACAGTGGCCAAGCCGGAATTGACGGCCAGGAAGGTTTTGCTGTATGTTTGGTGGGATCGGAAGGGAATCATCCACTATGAGCTGCCCCCATATGTCCAGACGCTTAATTCTACCATCTACTGCGAAAAACTGGACAGCTTGAAGAAGGCGATCGACCAGAAGCGACCAGAATTGATCACCAAGGAGGACTTAGTATTCCACCAGGACAACGCCAGAACACACACTTCGTTGATGACTCGTCAGAAGCTACTGGAGCTCGAATGGAAGGTTTCTTCACATCCTTTATATAGCCCGGACATAGCGCCAAGTGATTACCACCTGTTCCTGTCCATGTCAAACGCCCTTTGGTGGTGTGAAGTTTAACTCAGAAGAGTCTTTTGAAAAGTGTCCGTTCGAGTTCTTCGCAAATAAAGAGAAGGGCTTCTACAATGGGGGTTGTATGAAGTTGCCGTCTAGATGAAAACAGATCATCGAACAAAACGGCGCATTTTTGAGCTAAATCCGATCACTGTAACACATTTTATGAAGCCTTGAATGAAGAGCAAAAAGCGGAGGCGGATGTTTGACATAAGGTTGTCAAGTATTAGTGGAATAAATTAGTTTTTGAATTCAGAGACGATCCGTTATCTATAAATCTGACTGTCTGTTGTGTAGGGTGGGGTGGAATATTTGGTCCTTACTTTCATAAAAACGATCCCGGCCAGGATTCTGCAGTCAGTGGTAAATGCTGTAGGGCCATGATTATTAACTTTTCATCCATCAGTTGATGGTGATATGCAGGAACTGTGGTTTTCACAGGGTGAAGCTACATATCACACAACATGGGTCCAATATGGCAACCCCTTAAATTGACGTAACTGCGAATTAAATTGAAAGTGAATTGGCCTTTTTGATAAATATTTAACTCCGCTTCCATATTTTCGAAAGAAGTATATATATATACATCTCCATCACTTGGAGTGCAATTTTATACGCGTTAGTCTTAAATGCGGGAAAATTTTTTAAAAATTGGACCTCTGGGTTAAACTACGTCCAAAGCAGCCGTAATTATCTTCTGCCACAAGTTAATAATAATTGTATGGCGCGGCTGTCCACAGGGGGACCAGGGCCTAGGTTTCTCATCTACTCGTGTTGTGCTCTCAAGAGTTGAAGAACTCTTTTTGCCCCTATGTATCGGTCCAGGGACTAACTGAGTGATGACTTATAGCGTCATGTGCCTGGTCAAGCGGTTTTGATAGAAACCGTCGTAGATTTCATGTAAATAATAATAATTTTTGCGCGAAAGTCCCCAAGGGGAAAAGGACCTAGCTTGCTCATCAACTACTCATGTTGTGCACGCTACTGTTCACTCACGAGTAGAAGGGAAGGGACCTACAGTTTTCTGCCGACTCCGAACGGCGAAATTTGAGAGGCTGTCTTAGGTAAATAATGCTCTTTGAGTGTTGTCAGCAGCTCGAAAGATTTGGTGCCGTGAAGAATTTGAAAATTTCGTGAAGAGCTGGGAATCGAACCTATACCTTCGGCGTGTTAGGGTCGCACTCTACTCACTGCGCCACGGCGACCATCTACCGGAAGTTATATTAAAAAATATGCCAGACAATAATCTTTTGAATGAAATACATCTTATGGCCGTGTAGAGCACCACCTCTGGCTTATTTTATTTTAAAGTTTAATACCTTTGACAAAAACAATCTTAAAATTGTTTACCAAATGTGCATTAATTTGCACTTTTTCTTCTTTGAAGTCGAGGGAAGACGTAGAAGATCTGTGAGTTAATGATGCGGTGGTCGGCTTTTATATATCGGGATTGAGCAACTCTAGTGTTGCAATCTGGCAATTGTCAGCTCTATCGTAAAGTTTGACATTTTTGAGGTTATACGTACTCAGAACGTTTTGGCATACGAGCGCTATTTGTGATGTTTACACTTACTTAAAAGATTCATCACGCCCAAAATATGGAAATAAATCGTGAACATTTTCGGTCGATTATTTTTTGCAACTTTCGTCGTGGATTAACTGAACAACAGTGCATCGATGAACTTAATTCAATTTTTCACTATGAAGCTCCATCAATTACCAGTGTTTGTCGATGACATGGTGAATTCAACCGAGGTCGTAGTTCACTCCAAGACGAATTTCGTGAAGGTCGTCCAAAACCAGTTGTTGTTCCCGAAACCATTGATGCTGTGCGCCAACTGATATTGCAAGATCGTCATGTGACCTATCGTGAGATTAAAACGAAATTAGGCATTAGTGGGACCAGCATACACTCAATAAAACATTACCAGTTGACCGTCAAAAAAATTTGTTCGCGTTGGATCCCACACAATTTGTCAATTGCTCAAAAAAAGGCTCGTGGCGATCGGTCGAAAGAAATGCTCCAAAAATACGATCGCAATGTTTCGAAACACGTCTTTGACATCGTGACAGGTAATGAATCGTGGATATGCGCGTATGAGCCCGAAAGTAAATAGCAGCCGACTGTATGGGTGTTTCAAATTGAGCCAAATCCAATACAAGTTGCTCGCGCACGAAGCACTTCTAAGCAAATGGTCGCCAGTTTTTTTTGGAAAAAGTGATAATATCGCAACCGTACCACTAGAGCAACGCAGAGCAGTCAATTTTGAGGGGTACACAACTATTTGTTTGGCAGTTGTCTTCCAAGAAATCAGGAAAACCAACCGCCGAAGATGGATCACACTTCACCACGACAATGCAAGCTCTCACACATCGGCTGGAAACAACTGCATTTTGGAGCACTCAAAACATGGATCTGATGAATCATCCGCAGTATAGTCCTGATTTGGCACCGAATGACTTACTTTTATTCCCGTACGTAAAAAATGAAATGAGAGGTCAACGTTTTTCGACACCTGAAGAAGCGGTTGATGCGTTCAGAATGCATGTTTTGGAGATACCTCAATCAGAGTGGCAAAACTGCTTCGACAATTGGTTCAAACTCATGCAAAAGTTTATAGATTTTAATGGGGGTATATTTTGAAAACGAACTCTATGGGCTGTACAGCGACATGCGCCTGGTCAAGCGTCTACGGATACAACGCTTAAGATGGCTAGGCCATGTAGACCGTATGGAAACTACTGCTCCGGCCCGAAAAGTTTTTGAATCCGTGCCATTGGGACAAAGCAATAGAGGACGACCTAGACTAAAGTGGCGCACACAAGTGGAGAAGAACCTCAACCAACTTGGAGTGCGCAACTGGAGACAGCTAGCGAAAGATCGTGCTGGCTGGATAGGCATTTTGGTTGAGGCCCAGTTTCACCCCGGACTGTAGCGCCACAAGAAGAAGATGAAGAATATTTTGAAAAACAATAAAGCTGTTTTCGATGGTTAATATTTGTTTTTGTTCTCTAAACCCGAAATATAAAAGACAATCCTCATATGGGAACATAAGCGTTGCAACGAGGGTTTAGAAATTAATTGAATAGAATACGCGGAATGACTATGAAAAAGCTTTCAAGATTGGAATGGGAAAAAGAAAATGTTATGCCAGATGTGCTCGCTTTATTTCAAATATTTACATATGTTAGTATTAATAATTGGATGGAGCTACAGTCCACAGGAGAGACCAGGGACTCATCAATTACTCTTGTTATGTGCGCTACTGTTCCTTCACGTGTCGAGGGGACCTACAATTTTTTGCCGACTTCGAACGGTGAAGTTTTGAGAAGCTTTCTCTTAGACAGTTATTACACTTTGAAAATTGCTCGAAAGAAGTGGTACCGTGAGAATTTCGATGTGTTCAGTCGGCGTGTGAATGTCACACTATACCCGCTACGTCAGTGAGGCCACACTTACATATGTTGGTCATACATAAAAGCCTTTTGGTTCAAGTCAAGTCTTCATGTTGACAAGTTTATTTGACTTGTGGCTATCCCTTGACTGCCAACTGTTCTAAAGTCAAAACCACTTAACACCGAACTCAAACAGTGCGACAGAAATGTTGCACACAGTATGAAAACGTTAACAAAGTTTAATATCTTGCGTATCGTATGAATCATTTGAGGGTTTTGGATAAATGTTCAAGGATATCTTGTAACTTATCGAAGAATCAGCTTTATTCAATAAAATGAGTCTGGCGTTGTATGCTTAGGCCGGCAGGCTGGATGGAAACATTTTCCCATGTCCATCGTCTAGTGGCCGCTTTGTCGTAGTGGTTAGAGTGCGACACTCACACGCCATTGACCCAGTGGCCCGAATTGTTCGTAGCATCATCTCACTCAAGCTACTGACAACACTCAAAGAGTAATTAATGTCTAAAAATAGGCTTCTCAACCTTCGCTATTCGGAATCGGCAAAAACTATAGGTTCCCTCTACTCGTGAGAACACAGTTGTGCGCACAACACGAGTAGCTGATGAGCAAGCTAGGCCCTGGTCACCCTGTGGACTGTCTAGTTTGTCTAGTTTCTGTCCACATTGCAGCTTAAATTTTTGCCGATCAATTCGTGTCCCTATTCTCCCTTCTTCAGTTTTTTCTCTAGTCCAAAATAATTAAAAAGCAATGCTAATGATAATCATGAACAACTTATCCTCCGCACTGGCCCATGTTCCACTGACTTAGACAACAAGGGAACATTATGAAGACTTAAGCTGAACAAAAGCCACTGAATTTGACAAACTGTCGAACCTAAAACCACTTCACACACCATCTAATATTAAATTTTCTAAAATAGTGAGGCTAAGGCATTGTGATTTAAGCAGCAAACAGGACTTTGCTACTGGTTTCAGGTAAAGCATTCGGCCATAACTTATTCACAGATACCCTGCTCACAGGACCCTCCTGTAGGAGCAGAAGTGCAGGATTCATTGAAATCGAAGATTAAATTTACAATCACTTTTCCCGGCATTCGATTGGATTGCAACAGAGAAAAAACAAATTGCACCGAATATCGAATGAAATACAAACTGAGGTGTTCCTGCAGCAACATCCAGATGTGCGCCAGGTTCACTGAGAGTTGCTCTTTGTCCGGGTTGGGAATTGTGCGGCTTTTTCAGTTGCAGTTGGAATTTTGGAGATTGTCTGTGCCGGGTTGATTGAATTGCATATTCAATTAGCTGAATACTTGACGAAGTCGGGGAATTGTATTTAAACTTTGGAAAGCGAAGCAGCGGCACGTGACGTCAGGTGACTTCGACTCAATTCACATTTTGCTTTTAGCATGTCACTGATTTTTGGGTCAGAGCGTGAGAGAGATGGGGAAGGAAAGAAATCAATTTCCGGGAAGCACAAAGTGATCGATGCAAAGGTGAACAACTTTATTCTACCTCATAAATGCAGAACCTAAATGAAAATTTAAATTTGAAGTCATTTAATTGAAGGCTTTTAATTGTGCAGAAGTAGCCCCGTCATTCATAATTTTTTGAGAGAATTTCTCAATATGTTGGTCGGCCCAAGTGCTGTCGGTGGCCCTAGAGATATATTGCTGTAGGACATAAAGATGCGCATTTAGGCCTTTTGCCAAGCGAGCTCCTTTTGACTATTGCTGCAGTAACACTTATTATGCAAAAGTTAATTGAAGAACAATTTTGGTCCTTGCGACCCAAGTCATCTAGGTACAGAGTTTCCACTTGCCAGAGTGTTATGACCATTTGATTTTATGTTTTATGCAAAGTGGGAATTAAATAAAGGTTGGTGGAGATTACCTGTGCATCGTGGGGGAGTACAGGATACGTAATAATCCTCAAAAGCTACTTTCAATGGAAAATACTCATCATGACCGTCAACAATACTCAACAACTGGCATAACCAAGGCTCTAGGCATCTTTCAATCCTTTCACTTCATTCCAGTGGATCACACTTTATGGTAAGACCTCAGTTCGTGGTCCCTTGGCCTAATCATTAATTTCCAAAAATATTTTCAAAATGGTTTGACTACTTTGCAAGAAAATTTTTAAAGTCTCATTGGAAGAGTTTTCATTCGCCAGTTGCTGACTCTATTCAATAAAGCTTGCTTCCCGAATGCGCAGTCTTAATCTAAGATTGGGGATCAGTTGCTGCTGCTAATTCTTTTCAGATTTGAAACGTTTCTTGAAGTGCCGTAAAATTGAAGACGCAAATTTGACTTCTGTAAACGAAGTTGTATCGACTGTTGCGTGTTTTGAGAACTCTTGCTGAGATCAGAATTTTAGTCAGAAATTTTTTTAATTTATAATTGAATAGTGCGACTGTCCACAGGGGACCAGGGCCCAGCTTGCTCATCAACTACACTTTTTGTGCGCGCTACTGTTCTCCTACGAACAGGTGGGACCTACAGTTTTTTGCCGACTCCGAACGGCGAAGTTTGAGAAGGTTTTTTTCGTTGAGTGTTGTTAGCAGCTTGAAAGAGGTGGTGCTGTAAAAAATTCGAGGAACCTTGGCCTCCAGCGTTTGAGTGTCGCACTCTAACGACAACGTCACGGCAGTCATCTTTTTATAAATTTTTCATTATTTTTATACATCAGCAGGTTAGCAAAGTTCTTGTTTTAAAAATCAAAGTGTCTGCTTGAATTGAGCATTATTTTCAAGCATTACTTTACCACTTTTCATAACTTATTGAGCACGTTTTATTCTCGTGCAAAGTATAAATTGCAAGAAATGTTTGCTTAAAAGTGTAAATATTAAATTCGTGTAATAGATCTTATACATCATAGAAACGCGTGTAGATTTAAAATAACGCCTCTCTAAGCTAAGCTTCGTAGAAAACTAATGATATCTCTTTTCTACGCTGTTCAGTTCGTTCGTTTTCAATTTCTCCTTTAAGAAAGTAATGAAATGTAGACTGAAGGCAAAAAAAGCATCACCAATTTCGCCGTTCGAAACTGACAAAAAACTGTTGGTCTCTTCTTCTCGTGAAAGAACAGTAGCTCGTACAACACGAATATTTGATAGGCAAGCTAGGCCCTCGTTCCTCTGTGGACTGTCGCGCCAACAATTATTATTATAAATATCAATGCATTTGTTACATCTTGTGGCCGCCGTGGCGTAGTGGGTAGAGTGCGACGCTCACACGCCGAAGGGTCTAGGTTCGAATCCCAGCTCAACACCAATTTTTCGAATATTTCACGGCACCACCTCTTTCGAGCTGCTGACGACACTCAAAGAGTAATAATTGTCTAAGAAAGCTTGTCAAATTTCGCCATTCGGAGTCGGCAAAAAACTGTAGGTCCCTTCTACTCGTGAGAGAACAGTAGCGCGTACAACACGAATATTTGATAGGCAAGCTAGGCCCTCGTTCCTTTGTGGACTGTCGCGCCAACAATTATTATTATTATTTGTTACATCTTGAGATAAGCTTTTTTAAACCCTCAAAAAAATGAATTTCCTCTCTTTCTGCAAAATAGACGTTTATTGCCGAATTGAGTTCTTTGTCATCCGAAAATCTTTTTCTACGAGGACATTTTTTCAAATCCGGAAACAGGAAAGAATCAGTAGGGGCAAGGTCTGGGCTATAGGGTGGGTGTTGGATATCTTCGAAACTACAATCTCGAGTAGCAGCCTTGGAAACTCGCGCCGTGTGAAAGGGAGCGTTGTCATGAAAAAGCAATACACCCGCTGTGAATTTACCCCGTCCTTTCCCTTTCCTCACGCAAATTATGCAAAGTGGAAGCGTGGGATGTGGCATTGATGGTTTCACCTTTTTTTGTACTCATTGAACAAGATTCCCTTCGAGTCCCAAAAAACTGTTACCATGACCTTCCCGGCAGACGAAGTAGCCTATTTTTTTTTCTTATCCATCACAGAGTAACACAAAAACTGCGGTCTCCAAGTGTTAACTCCCATTATCGCTTTACACAATAGATGTTTGCTGAGCGACTAAGGAGCTTCTACCGACTCTTATCGTCTTACAAATTACTTCAATTAATAATAATAATTCAAATACGATGCAAAAATCATGTTTTTGAATTCTTATCGCATATATATTTATGAGAAAAAGTAATTCTGGTGAATTTAACTGATAATTAATAATATCACGAATAAATATGGCTGACGTTGCCTTACGCCTGAAACTTAAGGTTTACAAGCCAATTGTTCAGCATCTTTCATCATAATTAGGAAGATCTTCAAAGGAATAAGACTTTCGGAAAGCATATCTCGTGAAATTTTCTTGAGCTCGTTCGCGTCTTGATTATCGTAAGGTGAGTCCCAGACGATGGATGCATATTCCCAATAGGGTCTTACTAATGAAAGAAAGATGGTCTTTTAACTGGATATGTCGCGAAAATTTTTACTATTTCTTTTCAAAAATCCTAACATAGAATTAGACTTCTCAATGGTTTAATCATCCAAATCCAACTTGGGGTCGAATATTACTCCATGGTCTTTAACTCTTTCTTGGCGATCAATTTTATGATTATTGATAAAATAATCATAAATGATTGGAGATGCTATTCTATGTGCCGTAAAAATTTTACATTTCGAAATGTTTAGATCTAGAGCATTATGTTTACACCATTCCGCTAGATTTGGTGTTTGGACTTTGAACAACTTCTGGGGATTTGTTCTTTTCTGATGCCACTGCACGGACTATTATTCGCTTTCAGAGTCAACCTGAACCCTTGTTTCGTCGCCAGTAACAATTCCAAAAGTCCTCTACAAAGTTCTCTACAGCATGTGATTCTCACTATTTTTTCTGAGGCACTGTGAGCATTCGTGGCACCCACCTTGCGCGGACATTTGAAAGGTTTAGATGATCATGCAAAATGGTGTGAATGGCCCCAGTTGAAAGCTTGGTGATCTCTGCCATCATTTTCGCTCTTTATTCGATTTCTTTTGAAGGTTTATTTATTATTGAAGGTGTGGAACCCTGGTAAACATCCACCATCTATTCAGGAATAGTTTTTCGACTTCTTTGATGCTTTCTCCCGTACAAGCAGTAACCGCGGCGTCATGAGTGGGGTTCGTCTTCAATGCTCTCTCTGCCTCTCTTGAACTCACCTGACCACTTTTGCACAGTTGATATTGAAGGTATGAAACCCTGGTAAAAACCCATATCTCTTCCGGAATAGTGTTTTGACTTTTTCCTGTTTGACTGTAACCACAGCTTCATCCCGATAGCGAGAATATATTGAAGGTCCCTCGTATATTTACACCTATTATTGTGGTTACCAAGAGATAATATTTATCTAATAAAGTGCAGCGTTGTTAGCAAAGTAAAATAGGTCATTGTGTGCCTTAATAAGACAACATCCAAACTAATCATGCATAGCGCCGTTTTATAGGTTATGTCAAGACCTTTAAAATGATCTATAGTATTGCCAGATACGAGCTCTGTTGCGCTTTGTACATAGCCAGAAATTTCAAAAGACAAAAAGGCGGAGGATATTTGACAACCTTATATTACGGATGAAAGGATCCAAAGAAAAATTATTTGGTAAAGAAAGAACGAAGAGTTTCAACCGGAGTGTACTATCCAAACTGTAGTACACGGCGAAGCAAAAATTAAGGTATGGTGATGATTTTCCTATTATGGTACTGGTCACATTTTTTGGATAAAACCGATGATGGCCTCCGGAGTTTGTGTCAGCATAATTAGATAAACCATGCTACCTTACACATATATGAATATGCCGCTTAGATGGATTCTACACAAAGACAACGACCCAAAGAACCCCTTTGTTTACCAGTGTTCAATATCGAAAATACAAACAATCGGTATAGTGATCACTCTTCGATATACTCTTTGAAATTTTCCCTCCGCATTGTTATTTCTTGTCGGCTGGTTGCTTCTCTTTGAAAGGGTTTGTCGGCTGGTTTTTCAAAACGACAACCAGTATTTTGTTCTGGTTGAGACATCAGGGTATACTTGTCTGTGGTTTTAAATAACAGCCACATACGCGTGTTATGTCCTTTTATTCTAGCATCAGTTTTTTACTGAAAGTAAAAAGCATCAGTGGTCGCCGTGGCGTAGTGGGTAGAGTGCGACGCTCACACGCCGAAGGGTCTAGGTTCGACTCCCAGTTCAACACCAATTTTTTTAATATTTCACGGCACCACCTCTTTCGAACTGCTGACAACACTCAAAGAGTAATAACTGTCTAAGAAAGCTTCTCAAATTTCGCCGTTCGGAGTTGGCAAAAAACTGTAGGTCCCTTCTACTCGTGAGAGAACAGTAGCGCGCACAACACGAGTAGTTGATGAGCAAGCTAGGCCCTGGTCCCCCTTTGGACTGTAGCGCCAACAATTATTATTATTATTACTAAACAATAGATGTTCCCAATACTTTGCTTTCAATTTAATTTAAAAATTCTAAAGAAAGGAAACCATAACACTTCAACCTCAATGTTTTACGCCTTCCACTGTATCTTTCTGCTTATAACATTAATTGGGACCAGCTTTTTTGCTAGTGGCTCCCCCTAAATGCCGCGGTACTTATTGAGTGATCTGACTGAATGGGCGTCATTGGGTTCTTGCAACTTACAGACCTACAATTTTAATTTGTTCGCCAGAATTTTGAAGGCTTCACAAACTAAAGCCTTTTAATGGTGTTGATCAAAAAGTTTCTTCTTCGGGATTGAACGACATTTCAACTACGGTTCGCCTTAACGTATCAGGATTTGTTTAGTTTCCTGCAACTTTTTATCGTTATGCCATTAAAATGACATGAAAAAAGAAGTGTGCATTGTCTAATTTTGGCTTTGCTTATCGGTTTTTCTTCTTTGAATCGCAGACTTACTTCGTGAGGACAAGTTGCCAACTTCATTGCTGGAGATACACTATTTCACACACACACAGATTAGCACTGTCATATAAGGCTTTGTTTTTGTTTGTAATTATCCCTTAAAAAAATCTTTTCATTTAAGAAGAAACAATTTTCTAACACTTTTCTTATTCTTGCCATTTGTACAACAAGTACAAATGTCAAGTTTAATAACACTATCAATTTTATGAGCTAAGCTTTGTTATTCTTTCTTTTCTAACATATAAAAATATTAACAATAATTTTATAAAATAAATTAAAACTAAAATTAAATTTCCTTTTTTACATATTGATTTTTCGAATAGTTTAATTTTTGCATAACTAAAACTTTATTTCCATATTCCTTTGTCGTACGCAGAATTTTATGGAAAAACGCACTCATGTAGGTATTTCTCACCGAAGAAAATTACACTCTCGAGTTACTTTTCCATCAAACACATCACTCAACAAATTCTGGGACATATAGGGGGCGCCACTAACAAAAAAAAAGTTAATATTAAATCAATAAATCTTGTTAGTGGCTTACCATGGGATTATCCTACTCTACATCTTCATAAAAGAGCTGTTGTTGAATTTCTGTCAGAGAGAATATCCAAAATTAATAAAAATATATGAATTCTTGCGCTTTTGCTGACAATCCCCTAGTTAATAATCTGTTTGCAACTACTAGTCAAAATTGATGATTTATTTATTTATTAATTGTTTATTTATTTTTTTTTTCTATTTTCATCTTAATAATTAATTAATAATTTAATTTAATTATTTATATATTAGTTTATGTGCTTATTAAATTATTTTTATTTATTTATTTATTTATACATTTATTTATTTATTTATTTATTTATTTATTTTTTTATTTATTTATTAATTTTTTTTTTTTTTGTTTAAACTCATATTGAAGGTTTTGTCGTGTTTCCTTCAAAATTCAAGTTCTTGTCTAGTTTCATATTTAAAATGCTTGTAATAAATTCTCAGAAGAAAGATATAAAATAAAAATATCAAAACTCTGTAATTAATAGTATATTGTGCAATAACGAAACAATTGTAAATTTATAACGAAATAAAGCTATTTATCTATCTATCTTTGTTAGTGGCTCTAAATGTCCCAGGACTTATTGCGAAATCTGTTACATACAATTTTCCTAGCCTAGTACTTTTTCTGATTGAATGAAGTACGAAACCTTTACCACTCAAGTACAGCCCGTACTTTCTCAGACCCCTAATACGTAGTTCTGAGTATGAGCTGAGTATAAAAAAAAATTGGCTGCCGTGGCATAGTGGGTAGAGTGCGACACTCACACGCAATTGGCAAAAGTTCGGTTCCCAGCTGAACACTTCAAATTGTCCGTAGCACCATCTCACTCAAGCTACTGACAACGCTCAAAGAGTAATAACTGTCTAAGAAAGCTTCTCAACTTTCGCCGTTCGGAATCGGCAAAAAAAAACTGTAGGTCCCTTCTACTAGTGAGAGAACAGTAGCGCGAACAACACAAGTAGTTGATGAGCAAACTAGGCCCTGGACCACCTGTGAACTGTCGCGCCAACAATTATTTTAACTGTCATAAAATAAAATTTCCTTTGCTTTGAGAGAAGAAAACGAGAATCCGCTTTGCTAACGCAGAAATAAACATCTCATGTTCAATCCTGAATGCGATTTGGGTTTGTTTCTAGTCAAAAAAAACACCGTAAGTCCTTTAAATCTGAAGAAGGAAATTAACACGATATTAAAAAACTTAGATCCCATGTATACTCACGAGCAACCCACGAACTTCCTGTAAATTAAGGCGCTCCACAAAAGAAACCCTTCCATTCCCCAAAGCATAATCATTCTTCGCACGAACACTTTAAAACTTCTCCGTTCCTCAGCCCTCTACACCCATCCAGTTCGCAAATATTGAAAACTCACCCGAAAATTATTTCCCAAGAAAAGGGGCATAAAGTCTCAGCCAACTTTTGTGATCCTAATTGGAGCATTTCCATAGTCGTATGCATAAGATCTTACGCCCTGCCATAACTCACAATTATCCAGTTCAAAAATATTCTTGAAATCCACACGAGCACGTTGGAAAGTTGCTTCTTTTTTGTGCAAATCCCATCAAAAGAACTCATTGAAGTTGTTGTTTCGACAGCATTAAGCGAAATGGTATATGGTTTAACGCCTTGGCTGTGCCCCTCGGCATACACTCACAAGATGTGCGGCCTTAAGGCACGCGTAATGAAGGTACACACAAACTTCTGGCTGGGACGACGAGTTCCATCCCCGTCGCCGACGCCATCCGGGAATGAGCAATTTCTATCTTTCATTGAAAACTTTCGCACACAAAAGTCAAACGAACTAATCTTAGTTCGTGACAGACGTGCCATCGTGCCTCCCTCCCTCCACACGGCTGTTCCTTCTGCACTAAATATGCTTTTGATTGCGACAAAGGCGATACGAGAGCACTCGCAGATCTACATTGCGAGCATGATGTGTCCTCCCATCAGCACACGTACATACACAGCGGATGGGTAGAGAGCCAGCAGCGCAGTAGAACTAATTCCTGTGTCAATCCCGGGGGGCGAAGTGAAGAGACCCATCCATCTATCCACACCACCGATTCTCATTAGATATTTATGCAATTCCTCGTTCTTTATTCATTTTCTTACCGCACTTCTCAACCGGTGTTCTGACATGCAGATGCCGTCCCGAGAGCAAGAAGTAAACAAAAAATAAAAGCAATGATAAACTGAAGAGAAGCCCTAAAGCTGCTCGCCCTCAGGTATTCCTCCCCACTCCGCCCGCTACACCTACACACCCACAGGTGAAATGCTACGGCCTTCTGAGCACCTCGAGGATTATCCCAGGGCAAAGATGAAGAGTCAGCTAAGCGCCTTTCCAACCCTACTTTGTTTCACATTTGGGACTTATTTCGTTGCACCCTCGAATCGAATTCCGTCCTGTGCGAGTGCAGGCCGGACGATATGCATGGAGCACAAGTGCCCGGTGAGCCGGGCATTGAGAAAACTGCACTCGGCGAACCTTCTCTGCATTTAAACTCCCCTTCACAATGGCATTCAGGTCTGGCACTTAAATAGGTTGTTTGCGATAAACTGTGTTCAGCGCGAAATTCCAGAACCGACGTTGATGGTGTGCCCTTGAATTTCACCGGACGCATACAAGAGATTTAAGGATTAGCGGTGCTCATGCAGGATGGAGTTGCCGGGTTCCGACTTTGCAGCCTTATCTGTGCTCCGCACACCACTGGCATGGGGAATTTAATTAGTTCTGAACAGCTTTGCTATTTGTGGGATGAACTTAATTTTCGAGAAGAAAAAAACTATTAAGTTCTCAGAACAAACGTGAATCGGTAGTACATATATGGACCAAAACTTAAGTTTCCTTGACGGGTATGAAGCAAAACGCTCTTGTTGTATATCGATTAACCTTCTGTTTTTTTTTTTTTTTTTGAAGCCATGACTTAATTTAATGCCCTTTCTCTAAATAAAGTGCGAAATCAATGAGCAGAGTTTTAGTTTTGAGCCTTGAAGGCCTGTCTCCAGCTTCTCTTTTCTTGTCCAATTAATGGCACAAATGAATATACTGGCAACCAGGGTCCAGGTTCCGTACAAGTATAGGGGACCTTTCTCAGAACATTGCCAGCAAATTGGAAGATGTTTAAAATTGTGAGGCTGTCAGTTTTAGTTTCGTAGATCTAAATTACGGATGGAGTGTGAAGCGACGCACTTATACCATAGAAGCTACTCCTTCACATTTGTGAGTTTTCTTGGAGTTTTGTTTGTTTGTGTTCTTTTGGGGCTCTTCTCTGTTACAAAGTACGGATGAAAGCAAAAATATCATAAAAGACAAAAGCCCACTCTAGACTACAATTTGTTGTTCATTTTGAGTTAACTGTAAAAAGCCAAAACAATTTTACCATTCAACATATGCGACTAGAGTAATCAAGCACCTCACAGTTTAAGTCCTTTCCTGGAAACGCTGCACATTCAAGACCACTAAATATCTGGCACCTCTAGTATTCTACGACAATTTATGCGATTAAATCAAGCTGCCGTTGACACTGGTTTTTTGAATAGTTGCGACACCAAGCCACATACTCGGAAGAAGGTTCTTGAAAGCAGTGGAAGTTTCAACATAAGCAACCGGATTTTAGCTGTTGTTTTATCTCAAACCCCAGACATCTCACACGCCCGGTATGAGCTATATTCTAAAGAAGAAGAAGAAGTACTCGTACATCATGACTGACTTCCTCTGCAGGTAAAGACATTCGCGGCAAGGCGAATGTTAGGGTTCAAGCCCTCGAATGAAAGAGTAAACACAGAATTCTACTTTCGACCGAATAACTGCAATGAACCAAGTTGGCAAGGTCTATGGTTCTTTTGACATCCGGTATCAGACAACTTTCTCAAACAACTGACATCCAACATGCAACATTCGACATGCGGCATGCAACATCCGACAACCGACATCCGACATGCAGCATCCGACGTCCGACATGCGACATTCAACATCCGACGTCCGACATGCGACATCCGATATGCGACTACCGACATCCGACATCCAACATCCGGCATGCAACATCCGACATCCGACATTCAACATCCGACATCCGACATCCAACGTCCGGCATGCAACATCCGACATCCGATATCCGACATTCAACATCCGACATCCGACATCCGACAGCCAACTTGCGACTACCGAAATGCGACAACCGAAATGCGATATTCGACATGTGACATCCGATATGCGACTACCGACATCCGACATCCGACATCCGACATCCGACATCCGACATCCGACATCCGACATCCGACATCCGACATCCGACATCCGACATCCGACATCCGACATCCGACATCCGACATCCGACATCCGACATCCGACATCCGACATCCGACATCCGACATCCGACATCCGACATCCGACATCCGACATCCGACATCCGACATCCGACATCCGACATCCGACATCCGACATCCGACATCCGACATCCGACATCCGACATCCGACATCCGACATCCGACATCCGACATCCGACATCCGACATCCGACATCCGACATCCAACATCCGACATCCGACATCTGACATCCAACAACCGACATTAGACTTTCAAGTTTCGACCTGAAGGCGTGTCCGCATATATAGAGGACTGCTGTTAATTTGTTCTTTCGGCGAAAAAGCAAAAAAATTTCGAAATTCAGCATCAATTTTGGTTGTGACGAAGATAGACGGAATCCATTTTCAGGGCCACAGCACACTTCGCTTTTTAATTAAATTAAAATGTGATATGCTCGACAGCTCATTGACATCTTTTGGGCTGTGAAGCCGATTGAGAAAGAAAAGTTCTGCATGCGACTCTTGGACCTGGTTGCATTGCTGGCATTTGGAGAAGAAGATTTATGGAATGTCCGGTGGCATGCGCGAGGTCAAGCGCCTTCGTATAAAACACTTAAGGTGGATAGAACCTGTTCGTGTTGTTGGAATGATGCAACATGGGACGGCCTAGGTCATAAGTTAGCGCACACAAGTGGAAAAGGACCTCAACCAATTTGGAGTGCTCAACTGGAGGCAGCAGGGGATTGGTCGTGTCAGCTGGAAAGGCATGTTGGCTGAGGACTGGGTCTAAAATGGGCTATTGGCTCACACAAAGAAACAGAAAACAATATCATTGCGTACATCACTGCCTGTCTATAGCATGTTTTAAATGCTTGACCCTGACATCCATCTCCTGTTTAATTTGAACGAGGATTCGGTTGTTAGGACCCTGCGCAGCTTGGTAAATGACAACTCGTATTTTGTTTTCCAACCGCAGTCAGTTGATTTATTAAGTCAGTAAAGGACCCTTTCAGATGAAGAGCATGGGAGACCTCCTGGCAGATTGTTTTCAGTGCATATCAAACGTAGCTGGCGAAGAAAACATAACAAAACGCTGCCAAGTGCATCATAGCAATCAAGACATGGATGTTTGGTCGTTCCATCTTACAGCCCTGGTTATAAAAACTTTGCGCAAGATGATTGCGCGTATAAACCTTTGATGTGAATTGCCAAATGTGTCATAATCAGTCTCTCAAGCTATGCAAAGAAAAATGTAATCATCAGCCATTTGCATTTCCAGTTGATTGTAATGCCCTGCTCAACGAACAACTGAATCTATTCCAAGCACTGACTATTACGGAGGCATTGGAAACTTTTTATCTCCAAATTCAAGGGAAAAACGACCTCATCACTTGAGAGAGGTCCGTAAATTCGAGGTCAGCCGCTCTACATTAAACAAACGTTCATCGTTCATGGGTATTTACTTTAAGAATTAGCATTGTTTCCCCTATTGCCTCTGCTGCTTGCACCAATTGCCACTCCTTAAAAGTCCTTCTTCAAAGAACATGCGGCGTTGTCTCTTAAGAAGGCAAATGGGGCGCAGGGACTGACAGTCGAATCACCAACATGTACTTCCATTCCCACAAGACAAAGTCCCTTAATGATGTCTATAGGATGCTTAGTCGCCACCTCTAATCTCTCCTAACCTCTTTAGATTACCTGGATCAGACGCGGAGTGTACCCCCCTTGACTCTTCTGCTCATTCGATTGATACCAGATGTAGTTTCTATGCGCCCAGCACATCATCAGCATCTTGTGTAAACGAAATTCATTGACCATAGTGTAAATAAGACTTTGGGTAGGATATCGACCAGGAAATGAGTGGAGTGTAGCTTCAGATCGCTGTTGTCCGCTTCCTCCTTCAAATTTTGGTGATGTTTAAACTAAAACCAGCTGTGAAAAATTCTTTCTCTCTCCTTCTGTCTTTCCCCTAGCTTATTCCTTTATTCATACCTCTCTATCCATCTTAGACTTCCTTTCCCTCAATATCCCGATCTTACACGTAGACCTCCGGCATTTGCATCCTTTGCCGTTTGTGCGACAAAGTCCATCAGATGAATCCCTGTTGCCCCGATCACTAAAATATTTATTTGAGCCTCAACTCAACTTAGTGCCAAACTAATGGCGTCCAAATTTAAAGCTTCAATCATAGGCAGTCATGGCAAAAAAAACAATTTAAAGTTCCCATCCTTAAGCAATCCTTTTAATTAGTTGCTCAGCCCTCGCCGTTTTCGGCATTTAGTGGCCTGGTTATGCAATTCAATTTTTTGCTCCCCCTCATTAGCAAATTAGCCCAATTTCACTTTTCGGAACGATCCCTATCAGCGGCGGCAAGCAATTTCAACCACAACGATTCCCATTCACAACTCACCGCGCCGGCCTTCTCGTTTCACAACTCAATCCTCCTTAAGCTACTCCATCTGAATGCCACGCCGGATGGAAAAAACAACAAATTCGCTGCCACAGAGGCATTCCACCTCAATGCAACGCGCTTAACCCTAAGCATCGGCACAGCAAACGGTATCAGCCAGGACAACGGTGTGTGTGGAGCGCGTTTCCCCAGAGTAACCACTTTCACGCTAATCAATAATTCAGCAAAAACGAATTCATTCCACTTGCCGCCATTCAACGATGTTTCCTGGTATTTATACTGTTCCTGTTTCACAGTTAAAAAGGTCCTTTGTAGCACGGTTACGTGGTTAGTAGGTGCCGGCG
This sequence comes from Eristalinus aeneus, assembly GCA_955652365.1. Classification (NCBI taxonomy): domain Eukaryota; kingdom Metazoa; phylum Arthropoda; class Insecta; order Diptera; family Syrphidae; genus Eristalinus; species Eristalinus aeneus. The sequence continues at coordinate 107,939,226 of OY019130.1, read as the reverse complement.
ACCCAAAACAATGTGCAGCCCGTAAGTTGGCTGGGCGGAGTTGCACGTACCGTAAGGTGTGGCTCGGGGTAAATTGCTCTTTGAAAGGACTCATTGAACCGCAAAATGTCGATAGCTTGACAACATTGTGTGTTAACTGCCGTCTACATCCACACAAAGCAGACACGGACATGTCCACAGAATACACTGTGCTCACTGAGGTTATTACAGGGCCGAGTGAAGAATGCCATTGACAGTCCCACGGTGGATGGGGTTCATTTGGTAAATAATTTCTGTTAGGGCTTGATGCGTGATTGCACGTTGTGTGCCGAGCCTTTCGGTGAATCGGGGAAATAAAACCGTCCCATCCACTCAATGAAGTCATAACTTCTTATTTTCGTGTTTTCATGTTTATTGGGGATGTTTGTTTGCGTCGCATCAACATGAGTATTTAATTCGGTAAAAGCGTGGCACTCGCTCAATGGGATGAATGAGAAAAGTTCACGAGCTCTGGGAACCGGCTTTCTTCGGCTCGTGAAATTTTTTGAGACACAAAGAGGGTGCTGAATTTGTCCTGCGATAGGATTCCTTCAAATTTGAGGTGGATTGTGCCGGGTTGGTGGCAAAATCCTGCAATCCAAAATTGCAAAATGAAACACGTTCGATATTATACATGGTTTCCAAAAAGGAATTGACAATTTCTTTTTAATTTAGTATTTTAATTTCGGGCAAACATTATTTGCTTGTAATTTATACCGAATTCGTTGATTTCAGCTAATAATTTGGTAGAAACAGTTAAATGATTAGTAGGAGACACATTTCACAAATTGAATTCAAAATTGGTAAATTTTTACTGGAAATACCTTTACAAGCCTGCTTAAGCCGTGTGTTTTTTTCCGCCCAAGCACAGAGTACCCCGGATTCGATTGGTTAATTCAGAGCTTCCTTTCTTTTTCGAATTTCAATTTTTCCCAAATTATTTTCACCCATAATTGATGCTTTCGGCTGCGTTTTAAAGGTGACGACTCCATAATTGCAAAGGCCACCTCCATCGGGAAGCACGTTAAAACTCCTTGAATATGTTAATTGTTGTGAGGAGGTGGGTGTCGATGGACATGATTGCGTTGGTGGAAAACAGTGAAATGCGTTTCACGCTTGCGCATGTGCTTGCATTTTATCAGAGACTTTCCAGAAATTGGAAGTTCGTGCTTTCGTTTTGTGAGAACGCCCTTTCCTCAAGACCATTCAATAACTCTTGCTTTTGGGGGGCGTCATTTAATGCAATTTAATTTATTCAGTAGCCAATTCGAAACAATTCATAAGGGTAATTACATAACAAGTTAGAGAATAAGGAGAGTTTCCTTTACAACTGTAATTCAATGTTTTTATAAAATAAAGTCTGTATTTACTGCATTATTTTACTTCAATGGAAAAGCTACCAACAAAAATCCTTACTTAAATCTAAAACCTAATGTTGCACATTAACCCTCTTACACACTCAATTGAGCAACTAGTCTATGTTTCAAAAAAGAACAATTATTGTAGAATTTTATTTTAATTTTGTTTAACATTGTAACTATAAGGTTGACGCATGTTATATCATGAAGAGCGTAATTTAATGGTGGTGACAAATCTCCTTAAACTTCGCCGTTCAGAGACGGCAAACAATTTGTAGGTCCCTTCTACTCGTGAAAAGTAGGGCGCACAATTCGAGAGTTGGTGGTAAAGCTGGGCTCTAATCCCATTGTGGACTGATGCGCCCTAAAAATAACTTCCACTAAGGTTGCCTTTTATATTTAGGGATTGGCCATCTGGCCAGCTCTATAGTAACATTTGACACTTCTGACGTTATACGTACTCAAAACGTTTTGACATACGAGCGCTGTTTGTGTTGTTTACAGTATCTTTAAAGATTCATCTCTCAAAGAAAATGGAATTAAATCGTAAAAATTTTCGTGAGATTACAACTTCCGAGTGGATTAACTCAACAACAGTGCATCGATGAACTTAGTTCAATTTTTGACTATGAAGCTCCATCAATTGCCAGTGTTTGTCGATGACATGGTGAATTGAACCGAGGTCGTAGTTCACTCCAAGACGAATTTCGTGAAGGTCGTTCAAAACCAGTTGTTGTTTCGGAAACCATTGATGCTTTGTGCCAACTGATACTGCAAGATCGTCATGTGACCTATCGTGAGATTAAAACAACCCTAGGCTTTGGTCGGACCAGCATACATTCAATATTGCATGAACATTTCACCATCAACAAAATTTGTTCGCTTTGGATCCCACAAATATTGTCAATCGCTCAATAAAAGGCTCGTGTCGATTGTTCGAAAGAAATGCTCCAAAAATACGATCGAGGTGCTTCGAAACACGTCTATGACATCATGACAGGTGATGAATTGTGGATTTACGCGTATGAGCTCGGAAGTAAACAGTAGTCGACTGTATGGGTGTTTCAAATTGAGCCAAATCCAACACAAGTTGCTCACGCACGAAGCACTTATAAAGCAAATGGTCGCCTTTTTTTCGGAAAAACTGGACATGTCCCAACCACGCCACTAGAACAACGCAGAACAGTCAATTTTGAGTGGTACACAACTATTTGTTTGGCAGTTGTCTTCCAAGAAAACAGAAAAACCAACCGCCGAAGACGGATCACACTTCACCACGACAATGCAAGCTCTCACACATCGGCTCAAACAACTGCATTTTGGAGCACTCAAAACATGGATCTGATGAATCATCCGCAGTATAGTCCTGATTTGGCACCGAATAACTTCTTTTTATTCCTGTACGTGAAAAATAAAATGAGAGGTCAACGGCTTTCAACATCTGAAAAAGCGATTAATTCGTTCATAAAGCATGTTTTGGAGATACCTCAATCAGAGTGGCAAAAGGGCTTCGACAATTGGTTCGACCGCATGCAAGAGTGTATAGATCTTAATGGGGAGTATTTTGAAAAACAATAAAGCTATTTTCGATGATTAATATTTGTTTTTGTGCTCTGTGATACAAACAATGCCTTCTGGGTAGGCAGACGTTTCGAGCTGCAATCAGAGAACAGCCGCTTGTACGTGATCTACAATAGATTCCATGTGAAAGAAGTGTTGTCGGTGCCTCATCTTCATCAACATCTTTTTCAGTGTGCTCTTATTTTAGGATTTTTTTGTCAGAGATTCGATTCTGCTTTGCTCCTGGACCGTTCGTAAAATCAGAGGCAACGTTTTAAAACATAGGTTTGAAGTCTAAGGGGAAACCGATGGTGAACGCATATTTTCAAACACCTATTGGATTGGCAGCAAAGTACCTGAGGATTTCCTTTATAGACGAGCTTTGCTGACGTATTCTAAATGTCAAACACACATTTTGTAGTTTGACAGCTGGTACTTCAACGGCTTACGCCTATGCAGGTTCGAAAAAAAATTGACAACTAATCTGAGGTGCTACAAGGTTTGTGCAAGAATATTAACTATTTGGTATGCTTCTGCGTTCAATCTCCGGCTGTGTTGTTTTATAGTTTCTGAAGTAGAAGTTTACAACACAGACTAACAGATCACTCAATAAGTCCCGGTACATATAGGGGGCGCCACTTACAAAAATTGTTAATTTAATATTAATTTTTTCTTTTGTCCGGGGACTTATTGAGTGATGTGTTACAAGGTCTGTCTAATCAGTCGCCTAAAGATAAAACGCCTTAGAGGGAACGTATGTGGAGCGCATGTATAACTCCGGTCAAACGAGATTGTAAACAATGCCGCGTCTACGGCAAAAGCCCTCAAAGTTCGAAACTAACTGCAGATCGCTGAATATTGTGTCGGTTGAAGAGGCTTGTCCCATTAAGGCTCATGTCCATCCTGAACTACAAAAATAAAAAAAGGAGAAAGAAGAAGTTGAAGTACAGGAAGAAATAGAAGAAGAAGAAGAAAAATAAATAGAAGAAGAGGATGAAGAAGAAGAAGAAGAAGAATATGAATAAAAATAAAGAAGAAAAATGGAACTCCTGTGGTGAGCACTCATGATCTCCGCCGTCATTCGGTACACTCAGTAAGGAATATACCCGCTATGGTCGCGAGAGTGAGACTCACTCAATATTTTAGGCACTGGACTGAGAAGTAATTTTGCACAGCTATCGGTTGATGTGCTTGTGCAATTTAGAAGTTATTTTTTTCCTGTTCATTCCTTCATTCAATTTATTATTATTAGTCTAAAGGTACAATAAGACATGAGTCTTTTATAGTACTAAGTTGTGGAAAATTCAGAAAGTTATGCAATTTTTCATTTTACTTACAACTAATAGTATAAAAAACAAAATAAAAGGTTCTAGGAAGGGGACTCAAGGAAGGGAAGAGAAGTGTAGGAAAATGGCATGCTTAAAGCGCTTGGCATTGGAAATTGTTCTTATGTGTTTTGGTAGAGAGTTCCAAAGTTTAATAGCATGAATGTAAAAAAGTTGCGATCAATTTAAATAAAGATGATGAGATGGTATGTGTTCTGATAGATCGACCAAAATTAAGTATGTTATAAAGATACGATGGAGACTTGTTGACAAGTATTTGATGCAAAAATATCAAATTTCTCATTTCCATGAAATGATCTAGGGAAATTCCCAGTAAGCATTTACTATACTGAGATACATGATCGAATCTTCGTAGTCCATATACATATCTGACCGCATCATTAAATGCCACGTGTAGTTTTCGTTGAGACAGTGAGTCAACTTTACTGTATACTACTTCAGCATAAGTAATTAAAGGAAGAATGAGGGTTTGGACAAGTTTTTTTCGTGTATCAAGTGGAGTGTAGTAAGAGGTCAACCATAATTTGCGTAGACAACCATATACTCTTCTAATTACGAAATTTGTGTGGTCGTATCGAGACAGCTTTGAATTGACAATAAAACCTAAACTGGTAACAGTATTAACTACTTTGAGTGTATCACCACCCAGTACTATACTCGGCAAATTATCGAAGGACACAGTCGAATTGGAAACAGGAATTACGTGTGACTTCTTCGGATTCAATTGCATTCCATTTTTTTGAGACCAGCTGTGGATATTGAAAAGCTCTTTATTAATTAAAACTATCAATTCACCTACGTTGTCAGGACATTTTGCTAAATAAAATTGCACATCATCAGCATACAAATGGACAGTGGAATAATTACATACAGACAGAAGATCGTTGATAAACATGGAGAAAAGTATAGGTCGCAGAATTGAACCCTGGGGTACACCTACTTTAACTGGCAAGAGAGCAGAAAAATTAAGGGGGCCGATAACAACTCTTTGGAACTTATCGGATAGGAAGCTTGAAATAAGACTTACAGCTGTATCACTAAATGCAAAGAAATTTTTCAATTTCCAGCAAAGTAGCTTGTGATTAACTTTATCAAAAACCTTAGAGAAATTAAGTATGCAGAGAAGTGTAATCTGTTTTTGTCATAGTTTCGCCGTTTATCTTCTACGTTGTTAACCATGGCAGTAGAAGTACTGTGATTAGCTCTAAAACCAGATTGTGCTTCATACAGTAGGCTATTACAAGATAGATGTTCAATCAGCCGCATTGCTATGAGTTTCTCTAAGACTTTTGATAAGCAAGCTAGAATGCTGATGGGTCTAATGTCTGAAGGAGAGGATGGATTTAGTCGTTTAGCAATGGGTATAGCTCGGGCTATTATCCATGATCTAGGAAAAGTTGATGAAGTAATACAGTGATTAATAATATGGGTTATGTGGGATACTATAATAGGGAGGATTATTTTTTTTTTTATTTACGTTGTCTTAGAGCAGCTTTCAGCGAAAAATAATTTTTTACGACAAGATGTAGTTTTATCTGGGTGGCTCGGCTGGGAAAATCTGCACGAAATTATTGCAACGTCAATTTGTCCACTAGAAGTGACAGTTTGACGTTGACTGTTGGATTGTTGGTGGATAACTCAAGGCGAATAGTCATAGAGTCAACTAGCCTTTTTCAACATATGCACCAGACATGAATTCGAATGATGTCTTTTTAATGGTACACTTCACCCTTTTGCAGTCCTCTTTGCCGCATAACAACTCCTGCATCATAGCTCTTATTTGATTTTTTGAGCTAGAGTGAGCTCTTTGCGTCACATTGCTCACACCAGAGCCCCTATTTGGCACTTTTATTTTTTTGCCAGAAATTTGGCAACAGTATGAGTATTTCAGTAAAATCTCAGCTGCTGAGTGCATCACAAAGATGTCAGCTGAATTTCCCTAAAAGGATGAAAGAAACAATATTGACGAATACAACGTTGTTTTAACTTGATACCATATCATGGCATCGCCAGTCTGAGTTCGCTTTTAGTTCCAAGGGTGCACTCCTTCCTGTTTTGTAAGTCGTACCAAACTTTTTCAAAGTTGTCATCCGTCACAAGCGCCCATCAAAACTCTATTCGCGCAATTGCGAATGAACTCCTTGCATTCTTGGATTTTCTCAAATCAGGAGCTGTCCTTCCCCTAAATGGATGTAATTCAATTTCCCGGGCACGACGATTTTAAAAAGCCCACCGAAGGGATCCTCTCAGTAGCCCTGCAACGTTTGTTTCAAGTGTCCCTGGTAGAAATCCCTCCACAGAGACGGTGAGAAATTATGACAGCGTTTACTTATGTAACTAGGTCACTGGGACGTGAATTGTCGCAGCATGTCCTTGAGGGACGGCTTCAACTTCAACAGTGATGGTCATCTCTTTGCCATAAATAAGTGTTAACCTCTTTGAAATTTTTAAGTCGTTGCCAACCCTGAAAACGAGTGATTTGTCGATATACATATGTTTTTTCTAGAGTGATGGATAATTGGCACAGGGTTCCTCATGAGAAGGAATACTTCAGTGTGCGTCGTTCTCCTCCAATTTGATTTTCCTGTGAACGGGAAATGGGATACTTCTTCTGCTATCTCTGTTCATAAGTGTCGAATCCATTCTTCTTACTCCATCCCGCACATACTTAGCCTTGATTTCAATTCAGTAACAATTGCTGACCTACTTTTGTAGCTGACCCTATTTGCTGAAGGAGCAGTTGGCATTGCATCAAGCATTCCAGGACATTTTTTGATGTTGACAGGTGCTGCAATTCCTCCGGAGTCAAGATTCGGGATTAGGTAGATAGTCGGAGTCGGATATTGAATATTAAAAAAATAGGTATTTGTCAAGTATCCGTTGTTCCCTTTTTGGAAGAAGCCTTTCAAAATGGAAAACAAAACAAATTCTTAAAGCAGATGCCAAATCCAGTGCGCGCCACCCACAAAGACTGTGGCCACTTAACAAACACTGGGACTGTATATTTTAGTATGTCTGAGGGAGCTCTCATGAAGGAAGGCCTCTTGCGGACACAGCATCACAACGGGCAGCTCCAATTTTGAGACAGTCAAGGACAATAACATCTATATCGAAGTCAAGCTTGGAACATACCCCTTATGGCCGAAGGCCAAGGGACACTCCCCAAATTCGTTTCACTAATACAGCAAAATTCATATTTCGCACATTGTCTGCAGTAAGTGGCGTGCATTTCCTCTCGGCACAGACTGTCACGAACAGCAGCAAGGAAGCAATCAAATTGTCATTTTCCATTCCCATTTGCGGTTACGAGATATCAAATCAGAATCCAGGGCGAGTAATTTACCACAGATTTGTTTTTTTTTTTCATTTCCTGATGTTGGCCATGCTGTCACATACGAAATCTACTCTTTCCGTTCCGTTGCTGCAAATCAGTGCATTCTTAAATGGAGCCATCTACCAGATCTGCATGGTCCCCATGTCACCCGGCCACTCTTTTTAAATTTTGCAATTATTTACCATATTGACTGACGCGGCAATTGAGGCGACTCCTAGGGGGCCAGCAAGGTGGGCACGAGTCCCATTCCGAAACCGTCGTCAGACATATATGGTAACAAACCTGCTACTTACGTCGTCTTAGACAGCATTACTTCCAGTTCCTTGGCTTCGGAATCAACAAGTTCCCTGCAAAGTGGAGAGGTGCTGGTGGCTCGCTCTGCGGGACGCTTGTCTCGAAGGCGTACACGCAATACATCATCTGGCAATTATTGATGAATTAAAATGTGAATCTGTTGTTGATCGCCCATGAAGTTCTTGGGGCGGATTCTGTATTTTTGGAAACATGATTTATGTAAAGCTAAGCACCACCCTCTCACCCGGAGGCACAGCATGTGAATAGATGACTGCGGATGAATGGAAATACATTCATGGGTCTTGGTGTTGACTGGTGTAAACTCCCATCTGTGGGATGGGACAATTCGCAGGCACCCGGAGGCGATACATGTATCATTTGCTTTCTTTTGTTTGTGCGATGACGGCAGCTGAGTTTTCAAACAATATTAATGTATTCTGCTTTGCACTTGGAACACATTTGAATTGGAAAGTTCCTTGGGGCGGACATGCACAATGCAGTTGAGTGAATTGTGGTTGGGCGTGTTAACTTTATCCTGGGATTTAAAGAGGAATCCTTTCCTGCTATCCATGGGGACTTTAAATTTACTGAGGAAATGTTGAGAATGTGACCAGGTCCGTAGATTTTTGATCAGCAGGAGCTGTTTGTTTTTTGGTGCGACCCACTGTTAAATAAAGACAAGTTTCAAGGCACAACGCGGACTTTTGTGGTCGCTTTCAGCACCAGTTTACAATCTGAGCAAGGATATGTGTATAGAAAAACCATATTCCTGTCCAGTAACAGTTCTCCTGGTATCCCCTTGTTAAATAAATCCGTCTTCCTTTCTATCGTAGGACACATACAAATAGTGGTCGTGATCACCAATCGAGGAAGACTGCATACATTGGTAGGGTCAACGTATGCCGTGATCCTTTCAGTATGCAATGTATTCCAGGTATATTTACTTATCTACTTGCCATCCCAGCGACCCACAAAGAGTCTGAGTCTAAGCCGTAGCTGCTTTCCATTCCTGATGGTCCAAATTCTCAAAGCAAAGCTCTCTAATGTCCGCCATCACTTGGCCGCTATACCGGAGGTTCGTTCTCTCCTCTTCCCGAAAACGGAGGCTGGTATTTGAAGGCCCATTACCTGGAGCGTTGTAACTTGCTATGACTGAGCCAATATAGTCGTCAATTTTTTTTTTCATCCGGACAACATCTACCTTTTGGAACAGTACGGTTTTGTCTTTTCTCTCATTCGCCTTTTTCTCCAGCAACACCAGATATTGGACGCAGAACTTTGTTTCTGAGGTGGATAAGATGTCCTATGCCGTCTAGCTTGTCGTCCATCGCTCAGCTGCGTATGTATAAGGAGTGTTGGTTGGATAATCGTCTTGTGCGGTTTGAAACGAATATTCATGGAAGTGTCATTTGTGGAAATCAAGTAAGTCCTTAAGTAGACAAACTCGTTAACTGGCTCAAGGTCCTGGCTATCGATTGTGATGATCGAGGAACCGATTCTTTGTACCAGCATGTACTTCGGTTTATTATAATTCACTCTTATACCAACTCTTATCGCCTCATTTTCAGAATACTGAAACGCCTCTACAACCGTTCGCTGTGAACGGGAAATGAACGCCTCTACAACCGATCGCTGGAAACGGGCAAGGACGCCTCATCAACCGGTCGCAGGGAACGGGCGATGAACGCCTCTACAACCGATCGCTGGAAATGGGCGATGAACGCCTCTACAACTGATCGCTGGAAATGGGCGATGAACGCCTCTACAACTGATCCTTGGAAATGGGCGATGAACGCCTCTACAACTGATCGTTGGGAATGGGCGATGAACGCCTCTACAACCGATCGCTGGAAACGGGCAATGAACGCCTCTTCAACCGGTCGCAGGGAACGGGCAATGAACGCCTCTTCAACCACTCGCTGGAAACGGGCGATGAACGCCCCTATAACCACTCGCTGGGAATGTGCGATGAACGCCTCTTCAACCCCTCGCTGGGAACGGGCGATGAACTCCTCTTCAACCACTCGCTCGCCTCTACAACTGCTCTCTGGGAACAAGCGATGATATCGATTTCATCAATGTTTCCCAGCAATTATTTTGATATATGCCCTCTGCAATACATATTCCACTCATATTGTGAATAGTTCCCGTTGTACCATCGTCCTATAACAGTTGATACATTTTCTTCGGGCACTCTTGAAAACAATATTTTTCTGTTATCTGCAGAATTCCTGTCAGACAAGTATTAAGCAGACGTACTGAAGATTCAATGAGGACACAAGCCAACTATAGAAACCATGGAATGCTTTCCAGGCTTTAGTGCAGATATAAACAAACCCAGAGGTCACCGTGGTGAAACATGAACCTGATATAGGGTGTGAGAACTCGTTAGAGCAAAGAACAAGATCTTAGCTAACGTGAGCACAGTGTGCATGGGCAAATGAAAATGTTTAGTTTTACTCTTTTCGCAGGACAATGGTTCCAATTTCATGGCTCAAGCAAAAGCAAAATTATTTCAACAGTTGGCTACCGTGACGTTTTTCTAATTGGGTATCAGTGAGAGATAAAATCATTTCTTGAAGTCAAAGCTCTGGTAGAGCGAATCAAAGGACATCGTTCTTGAACGAATTAGAGGACATCGTTCGACTGCTTAATTTGAAAGAGGCTGTTAGATATGCTTAAGGCAAGTACTGACGGATGAGGTGGATTAAAAGACATTCTATTTAACAATAGCCACACTTCTTTATAAATCTTCTTTTGTTTTCTCACGGATACAGTATCATATTTCAAACTGGAAACTTTGGTAGTTCAGATCGATACAAGCAACCTTCTTCTCGATTTTTTGTGGGTAGAGCGCATATACAAGAGTGTAAATGTTGTGTTCGTTCACAACAATAATGAAACACGACGCCAAACGGTGAAGCACAGCGCTCAAAAACGAACGAACTTTGTGCATTTCGTTTCCCCGCGTTATCCTATTATTATCGTAGAGTAAGAAAATTTGTAGTATTTAAGTTCATAATTTTAAATTTAATTTAATTTTTTTAATATAAATTTTTTAATTGAAATTATTTGTAAATAGTGTGCAGTTCATTAAAGTAACCAGCACATGTTGACTTTCCCCCACAAGCGGTTAGGAGTCATCATGTTTTTCAGCTTAACTACTAAAACAAACAGTAACAGTATCATTTCCACTTTTGTAATATTTCTGTGACTCGTCAGAACGTTGTAGAACTTTCCCTATTCCAACACAGTCGTTAGTAATCCCATTTCTAAGTAATCAAGTCACCACAGCTCTAGAGAGAACCTCTAAAAAATTCTTTCGGCATTAGTCTACACTGGACAGCAAGTTCTAAACGAGAAGTTAGGCATCCTCGAAACGGAAGTGGCCAAAATGAAATCTGAATGGTTCAAAGAAAGCCATGATTTGACCTCAGCGGTCAGATGCTCTAAATGAATGTTAAATAAATTTGATCGGTTGTCCAAAACCAAGAAGACCAAAAATTTCGGTAATCATTTCTCAGGTTAAAAGAAATAATTTAACAGTTGTGAGGAATAAGAAAAGCCTCAACCTTGGACTTTTTGGGGACTTAGTATTTTTATAACCGAACTTTCGCATATAACAGATCACTCAATAAGTCCCGGAACATATAGGGGGCGCCTCTTACGAAGATTATTAATTTTATATTAATTTTTTGTTAGTGGCGCCCTCTGTATTTCCTGGGACTTATTGAGTTATGTGTTATAAGAAAACAGTTTCGATGCAGATGCATTAAATCATCTAGGACCTATATGTTTTAAGTGCCCCGACCCTAAGATTCCTAGATTCTGATATACGGAGGTACCGCCCATTTTTTTCGCCCTTGCCCCGATAGACACTATGGATGCTGAGACTTGTAGACCTAAGTGCTTCTCAGACGTTTGATCGATTGGATGGTGTAGTAGAGAGAAAAGGAAGGAAAGAATGCCAAATAGAGGTAAAGACAAAGACAAAGAATGAAAGATAAAGGCAAAGAAAGAAACCTAGTGTGCTTTTGGGAAATTTGTTAATTTAATGGGAACACTCTTTGTGTTCTTTTTTTTTTTTAAAGATTTATCCCTTGAAACTACAAGCGCTGATAATATAGATGTAGACGATTGCTATGTGGTCGCCGTGGCGTAGTGGGTAGAGTGCGACGCTCACACGCCGAAGGGTCTATGTTCGACTCCCAGTTCAACACCAATTTTTCTAATATTTCACGGCACCACCTCTTTCGAGCTGCTGACAACACTCAAATTTCGCCGTTCGGAGTCGGCAAAAAACTGTAGGTCCCTTCTACTCGTGAGAGAACAGTAGCGCGCACAACACGAGTAATTGATGAGCAAGCTAGGCCCTGGTCCCCCTTTGAACTGTAGCGCCAACAATTATTGTTATTATTATTAGACGATTGCTATAATCGTGGTTTATGTAGTGGCTTTGACAGCATTTGAGAAAGTGTTATCTTCTAAAGTGGTCTCAAAACGAGAGTTGCCCTTCGAGAACCTTGTTTGTAGTTGCCCTTGGAGAACCTTGTTCGTGCTGGTAATGCTCTTTAAATCAATTAACAACCCCCACTCCCGGCATAAAAGAATAAAAACATTCGCCGCCTCCGCACTGCTGTATGGGCGCATGTCGATCTTTGCGGTAGTGAGTTAAACTTGGAACAGTGGAAGCAAAATTTAAAAATCAACTTTCACTGAGGAGAGCCAAGAATCGATTTATGGACTGAATGAAAGTCCTCCATTTTCTGTACTTTTCAGCCCAACAGCTTCTGAATTTCGACATTTGCCCGCCAAAGGACTCTAAATCTGTTCAGGCACCAAAAAACTCTTTTTTTTCATGCCATCCACTTTATCAAGGAAGGAATATTTATTCTCAAATTTTGCCGTTTGGAGGCAGCACCAAAACTGTAATTCTTATCCATTCATAAGAGCACAGAAGCAATCACAACCTGAGTAGTTGCTGAGGAAGTTAGGCCCTTGTCTCTTGCCGAACGTAGAACCATTCGCTTTATAGACTGCGTTAGACAGACGTAGGCTTTCCCGAGGAGACGCATCTTATGTGTTATCTTAACACATAGAATAGAAAACCTCTTAATTCAAATAATGCCTACGCTCGCGTAAAGTGACCCGTGTGTCATCTACCAGAATTGTCAGAAAAACTCGCCGAACTTGAAAACCGATAAAATAAGTGAACGGTCGCTGATGCACCCAAGGACATCCTCGGTTTAAGCTTAAACCACTTTTTGAGGAACTCAGTTCAATTCCCCCTACCAAGCACCAACCTCACTCATTGAGTTCAGTTTCGTCTATTTCCACTTAATGAACGAAGATTCGGAAAAGACAGAAAACTTTCCCCCCACCGAAGTCTCTCCTTCGCTTGCCGCTCTGTGACATTGATTTGTGCCTGCTTTCAGTTCTGCCACACAACAAAATCAAAGTATTCCCCGTTATGAGGTAATAATTTGCATAATTTGCGTATCCAATGAATTCGCCCACGTTCCTCCGTCATGAAATTTAAATAATTAGGGTTCACCACTAACAGTATCCTGGCGAACGGATCTTCCCGCGCCGCATCGAGGATTGACTTCCCTTTCTATCTCCTGCCCTATTCTCAGCGTTTAACATGTAAATTTCTACAAACACCTTCATCATACATTCACGCAGTCGTTTCAGTTTAAGTTGAGCGATAACCATGCTCGGGTCGAAGGGTGCACAATCTCTTCCCTTTCACAATCACTCACACTAGGTCGCACACGCAGAGGGACCCCCCTGTGCCACTAGAACTAATTAATTGCTTATACATTAAAGATACTTACATGCTACACCGAGTCTAGATGTTAAATCCAAGCGCAAAAACGATTAAATTCTCGTCGGGTGCGGGCGTTTGTGTGCGTTTCGTAATCCAGGATATCCTAAAGGGCAGCCAGAGTTCGATTTGTTTCTGTTTTGGCTGCGTTGACGGGGGGGTGGTGATCGAGTGATTATCCACTTTCGGTATCCCTGCGGATGATACGAATTTAATTCACTTAGAATTCTGGCACTTAATTCACTTTTCACATGATATGTCACAAGGACGAAACCGTAGAAAAAGCACAGACACACACACAAACACGCGCGCAGATATCACAAGGCAGAAAGCATTCTGCCCTTGATTTCGATTTAACACAAGAAATTGCTTCCAGCAGCAGCTGAAATCCACCACCCAGGCCACCGGGTGCCGAATGGGCGAGGGGTGCTGACGTAGGGCGGGGGGGTGTGATGATAAGCTTATTGATATGTATTTGTGTATTGGCCTTGTCTTGGCAACAACAAGGCCGGGGAGCGCGACGGAACCGAAGATAGTGGTATCGGCACGCTATGCTGCCCACAACACGCTTCACTCCCACTGGATGCCGATGAAATATCTGTGCACCATCGACGTTTTGACGTAAATTTTAATAAAAACGATGTCTTAATAGATGGATGTTTGATGAACACCGAAATCCATTTGTTACAACAGCCGACGAGGGTCGTCCTTGCCGGGATTATTCACACACTAGCACGCACTCGCACGTCACTTGGATAGGCGAGTGAACGATCGGACTTAATTTATTGCTTCGCACATAGATTTCTTTCGATTTTTGTTGTTGTTACCGCACACGCACACTCGGGCTACAATTCACAAGGCGTCAAGTCCTTGGGAGGAGAGTCGCTGAGAGATCTGGCGCGGTCAGATGCGATTGCAATCAGATGCATTCGGGGCTCGGGCGAGCGGCACTGGCTAGATGCCAACGTGAGGGGAGAGAGCAAGCATTTTGCGAGAACCACCAGCAGGATGCAAGGGAAAATTCATAATCCGCAAAACGACCGACGATGGGTTTCTTAGGGAACTGCCGCAGAATATAGGTCAGTTGGTCGTCATACTGTCAACGGCGAATTCACTTGTGCAGAGGTGACGGTTAACAAGCGACACCCACTTGCCGCGCAATTCCACACAAAATGAAACGAAAAACAATGCACAGTTCACTGAACAAATCTACGGGGAGCAAGAGCAACACAGGGGAACAACTATTTTCTTTTTTTGGCATTCAAAGGATACCTTTGCGCGCTCGAATGCAGCAGGACGAATCGCACTCCTGATGATAAACAAAAATAATCCGTAACCGATGGTTGTTTTGGTGTTTTGAAGTTGGTCGTTCGTCGCCGCCCTGGTACCGCGAAACCAATAATGTATCGGAAGCTACCGTTGCTGGTAAACTGAAAATTGTTGGGAAAAATTGTCGAAGGTCCTTTTCGGGATGTTCGGCAGTGAGAGAGAGGACAGGAGTGTCTGCCGGTGAGAGTGAGCTTTCGATGCGGCCTTCACGTGCTGCCGTATGGGGGGGTTGTTGAGTCATGTGCAGACGATGGAGCTTTCCGTGGTTCGAGAGAGAAAAAGCGATAGAGAGATTCTCTTTTGGAAAAGGCCTAAGAGAAAAAAAGCGGAGATTTAACGCAACTGGGTAAGCCCATTTAAAGAGTGTCGCTTCACCAGTGTGTGGGAGAAAATAGTTTCAGATGGGTTGCAAACTTGTTGGTGAAAAACGCACCGGTGCACGGTAGCGTTGGACACCCACAAAACAGTGCACGTATGCAAAAATGCGCCCATCTTATCAGTGAAATTTGGCTGAAGCTTTCATTTCGAGCGCAAGTTGCATCGTAGTGTTCGCAGCTTCAGTTCTTAAGGCTGTGTTGCGGTTAATGTGGAAAATGTTTTGCAGGATTTAATGTCATAGTGCCAACGCGAATAGAAGGTTCTTTCCTATCCGCGGTGGAGCGATGGAGTTAAGTCCGGATTAGTCGCTCCCAGCAGTCATTGTTGCCTCAGTCGTAAGCAAAGTTGATCTTCCACCGGTGGGTTCCAGTCAAATATTTTGGCTGAGAGCTGCTTTGATCAAGATGTTTGAGGTCAGTGCCCTGTGGACGAAAATTGAATTTTTTGAACACCAACTAATCCTAAATACCTTTTGCTTTCGATTACCATTGAGGCTACTTTTTTGTTCTCTACGCCATCTGTGAACGGAAAATAATCAGTTTGTCCGACTACATGGTCCTTCTCAGGGGTTTCTTCTTTCATCTGGTAACAGCAGATAATGAAGCCATTTTTCAGACACTGAAAATGACTGAAGTCATTGTCAAATTGCTGACAAAATAAAAGACCCTTCAACGAAAATCTTCTGAAAATGTAGGCGCGTGGAGAGTTTAAAAAAAAATAAAGCTAAAATGCGTTTCTTAAAACATGATGAAAGACTTTTAAAGACTTCAAATGGTTTCTGATGATCTAGCAACAGCTTAAGGCTTGTTACATAATCAGAGACGGTATCCTCAACTCTGGTAAGGAGCTTCTCTTAGTTAATGTTTTTAGTTGCTGCCAACACTCCCAGGAAAGCCATCTCGAGGTTAAACCCTTCGCCGTCAGCAATAAACTTTCAGTTTCCGGATTTCGCGAGAGACTCAAGGGAAGCAATACGAGAAGTTGTTGGAGAAATAGTTCTTTGGTCCGGTGTGGGATATAAGTGCACCTAATTTATATGACTGTTTGAAAGTCATCACTGGATGCCAAGATGTATAAGCAGACAGAACGCACATCCTTAGGAACATCCTCAATAACGCACGGATTTAAAAAAAAACAAACGAAACTGGGTTCCGAAGGAAGAAGCGGTGCAAGCAGTTTTCTGACTCTTGGCTGGTTGCCAGTTAAATTCCTTTCAGTGGGACACGGTGTAAGGCAAGGAATGCATGGGAGAAGAGGATGACTTTCGGAGCTCCATAGCCAAGGTTGAGGTCGTTGTACACTGAACCAGAGGTTCGAACAAAAAAGTGACTTAAAGTTTAAAATTTCAAACTTTTAAACTCCGCAGGCGACGTACATTCGACTATAAAATTTTTGCTTATTTTGTTTTATTGGCATAATCACTTCGAACATATAAGGTTGTCAAATATGTCCGCATTTTTGGACTTAATTCAATGCTTCATAAAAAGTGTTACAGTGATTGGATTTAGTTCAAATATGCGCCATTTTGTTCGATAATCTGTTTCTATCCAGACTACAATTTGAGAATACCCCCTCGTAGAAGCTAACCCCGTTATTCGTGAAGAACTCGGGCAGCCACTTTTCACAAGCCTCTTTTGAGTTCAACTTCACACCACCAAGGGCGTTTGCCATGGACAGGAACAGGTGTTAATAACTTGACGCTATGTCCGGGCTATATGGTGGATGCGATGAAACCTCCCATTCGAGCTCCCGTAGCTTCTAACGAGTCATCAAAGAGTTGTGTGTTGTAGCGCTTTTCTAGTGGAACACAACAACCTTCCTGTTGGTCGCTTCTCGTAGATCGCCTGCTTCAAACGGTCCAGTTGTTTGCAGTAGATGGTAGAATCAGGGGTTTGGCCATATGGGAGCAGCTCATGGTGGATGATTCCCTTCAAATCCCACCAAACACACAGCAAATCCTTCCTGGCCGTCAATCCCGGCTTGGCCACTGTTTGGGACGATCCACCGGCCTTCAACCACTACCATTTTTGCTTGAAATTTTCGTATGTGATCCATTTTTCGTCACCAGTCACCATCCGCTTCAAAAACGGGTCAGGTCGTTCCGTTTCAGCAGCATATCGCAGGCGTTGATTCGGTCCAGAACGTTTTTTTGCGTCAAATCATGCAGCACCCAAACATCATTCAGCCTTGTGTAGATGGTTTGAAATGGTTTAGGAACTAACTTCCATCTGCTGGGCGATGTCACGAAATGCCATATGCCGGTCTAACTCGATGATTTCCATTATTCGATCGGTATTAGTCGTCACAGGTCTTTCGCCGGCTGGCTTATCCATGGTGTCGGTTTTATTGACTCTGAATTGTCAAAACCAGAGTACCATCCCCAAAAACACCATTAATCTCACGGAACGTTTCTCTAGCGGATTTGCCTTTAACGAAGGGAAACTTCAAAATAGCGCGAATTTCGGCGTAAGTTAACTCCGTGTTTACGCGTCTATAACTGTTGCACGCAATATCCAAACTAGTCATGCATAGCGTCGTTTTGTAGGTTATGTTAAGGCCTTTCAAATGATGTACAGTATTGCCAGATACGAACTCTGTAGCGCTTTAAATAAAACCGGAAATTTCAAAAGAAAAAAAGGTGGAAGGGATGGGAAGGGATATTTGACAACCGAATATATTTACAGTTTCGGCTATACATTAGATTTTGTTTGTGAGAGGCATAAAAGTCAAATGTGTTTACTGTTTCGGCCATTTCCTGGTGTCGAAAATAACGAATTAAAGGATTAAGTGTGAAAAATGGAACGAAGTGGTCAAAGATACTTGAAATGTGTAAAAATGGAATGAAGTGGTGAGTGTAGTCTCAATCAAAAAAAAAAATATTTACGAGGGGTACAAGCTTTTCAAAAAAAAAAAAAACAAGATCGACAGGATATGAGTCACGACGCTCGGCCTGAGACCCACAGCACATCGAAAACCGCTAAAAATGTTGAGGACGTGATTAAAATTGTAATGGAGAATCGTCTAATTATTATAACAGAAGTTGCTAAATATGTCAGCCTATTGGCTCATGCCATGCAATTTTTGGTTATGAAGCATGTTTCAGCAAAGTGCGTTCCATTCCATTAAATTCCCTTCTCCAACAAATTGCTGAATTTTGACCAAAAATAATGCTACAGGAGGATCGCTCAGAAATTATTAAATGACGTCAACAGCAATTGACATTTGCTTAACGGGGTCATATCTGGTGATGATTCAGAAGCATATGGTAATGGCATCGAAACCAAGAGACCAAAGAAGAAAAAAAAAGTCAAGTTCGATGAACAGAAACAATAAGAGCACTGAGAAAAATAATAGTACAATTAATACAATTCATACAATTAATACAAATACAATACCAAAACTACAATAATAGTTACAATTTTGTCAATATTTTGCTAATAACTTTTTGCGTTCGTCATGCAAACACATCATATATACTGCACAACATCCTTATTCCATCAGTGGTCGCCGTGGCGTAGTGGGTAGAGTGCGACGCTCACACGCCGAAGGGTCTATGTTCGACTCCCAGCTCAACACCAATTTTTAGCATTTTTCACGGCACCACCTTTTTCGAGCTGCTGACAACACTCAAAGAGTAATAACTGTCTAAGAAAGCTTCTCAAATTTCGCCGTTCGGAGTCGGCAAAAAACTGTAGGTCCCTTCTACTCGTGAGAGAACAGTAGCGCGCACAACACGAGTAGCTGATGAGCAAGCTAGGCCCTGGTCCCCCTTTGGACTGAAGCGCCAACAATTATTATAAATCCTTATTCCATCAGTAAAAAAACCCATACACAAAATAAGAAAAAAGGGCATTCAGAACTAAGAAAATGGAACCAGTACCATAATAGGAAAAGCATCCCCATACGTTAAGTTTTGCTCCGCCGTGCTTTACAGTCTTGATAGTGCACTCCGGTAGAAATTCTTGTTTTTTTTCGCCTGCGAACAAATGTCCTGGTCCCGGGAGTAGCAAATAAAACTTTTTGAATTCGTCCGTCAATAATATTTTGCAACATTTAGAATGTTCCCAGTTTAGGTGTTTTTTCGCAAATTTGATTCGTTTTAGTTTAGGTTGATTTTTGACAGTAGTGGTACTTTGCTGGGACTTTTGGCGGGAGATTTCTTTTTTACAAGCCTTCTTCTTATTGTTGATGTCACCACCGGTAAATTTAACTCCTCTTTTATTTTCATAGTTTTCATGAACGGGTTACATTTGACAAATCATCCTATTTGTCGTTCATCGGCCAAGAAAAAATTCGAAAGACCTGTGGACACTTTGAAAACGCTTTACAGAGTAACGTGGTGCTAATATTTTGCACAATTTTAATAAATATGTTGTACAATAAATATGAGGCGCCAGCCCGACCATAGGCCTTTTTATTTTTGATTACCGTGGTAGAGTACATAAGGAGATGTTACCAAATAGTTGTACAGTCAATAAGAAGAATTCTCGATAGAGTTTTTCCGGACCTACATAGTTCCTGTACCTAATTCCACCGTCGGAACTAGTTCCGATCGTTCCACATAATCCATCTGAACATGTCCGATAGTTCTGACATGTTCGGTAGCTCAAACATGACGGATACATCGCGAATGTGTGAATTGAGACGTCACGCAACTCAAAAAATATATTTCAGACACATGTGTCAGAAGCAAATTTTGTTGTTTGTATGATGTACTCCATCAATTTTACAACAAACACTTTATATTGCGGTGTGAAAAGAAGAGAGAGAAAATCTAATATTTTAAAAATCTTCCTTCTCCTCCTTACATTATTGTTCGGGATACTGACACGTGTTTGAGCCTAAGCATTCGAAATTTAAAACATTAATTTTCTTATGAGGTTTTACCTATACCACAAAGATCTCCACGGAACTAAAAAGGTCCTCGGAAATAAGTAGGTCCTCGGAACTAAATAGTTCCTCGGAACTTTAACGTGGAACTACGTCCATTTCACAAAGGAACAGTTCCATATTCGATTCGGCAAAGGAACTGTTTTGCGCAACTATAATAATCGTGATGTAAGGCGGATATTCCGGGAAGCAATACGAAGATAGCATCCGGAATTGTTAAAAAACAATTTATAAGTTTTGCATTGCGATAATGCACCTGCTCACTCGTCATTGTCAAAAACAACACCGAAATCATACTCCAGCCACCGTTTTCAACAGATTAGTCCCTGCGACTTTTTCTTGTTCCCGAGATTGGAGAGACTGTGTTTTGTGACCATTCGTGGCGCCCACCTTGCACTGACCTTTGAAAGGTTGAGATGGTCATGAAGAATGATGTAAATGGTACAAGTTGACAGCTTGCTGATCTCTGCCATAATTTTCACCTTTATTCGGGCATCCTCAAGAACAAGTTTTTCGACTTTTTTCTTTTTTTTTCTTTTTCCCGGAAAAGCAGTAGCCGGGGCGCCGAAGCGGGGGTCGTCTTCAATGTTCTCTCTTTCTCTTTTGAACTCACTGAACCACTTTTGAACATTTGATAATGAAGGTGCGAAACCCTGATAAACAGCCACCATCTCTTATTGAATAGTGTTTTGACTTTTTCCTTGCTTAGTGCGAAATTTGATTACAGAGCAATGTTCAACTTTGCAACGTCATCGTCTCAGTTGCCATTACGATTCTGTTTAACTAGAGATCAAATGCGAATTAATAATCACATTTACATATATGAAATTTTACATGAATGCACTAATATAATAGTATTGTTTAAAAAATAAGTCAATTTATATATATATATAACCACGGCTTCACCCCGACACTGAGAATTTTCCGAACGCCCACCCCCGTATATTTTTTTAAGCAGACCCCAAAGTGCAGGTCCTTTATTAGAGTTGGATTATTCCGAGTTGTTGCTGGTATAGGTACTTTGGGGGAGACTTGCAAAATGCTACACAATTGCACCCGAAATATTGGGCGATTTTCGAGTTTAAAGTTAGATCTAGAGAGTGCAGGCCCCGATTTGTTTGGCTACGTTTCCGTTAATCACTAGAACAGCGCAGCTCCATTCTAACAAAGATTCGGAAAATAAATAATTTCCACCAACAAGTGCTTTCAGAGCTCTTATTTCTCCATGAGAACACACTCAATTCATACTACACAAGTTATTCTCTTTTCTTATTTTCAAACTAAATGAATGAATGCATACTGCTGCCCCCGACCAGCATAAGAAAGGGAGCTTAACCTCTTACCTTCACTTTCTTGAAAGCTGTTGAAGTTGATGATATGGGAAGCAAGCCGCAAGAATTTCTTCCGTTGGCCTGTTTGAATCTTCCGTCTCATGTCTTACAGAGCATTGCAAATTGGCTATTTGGAAACCCGCCTACCATCAGACCAACTCAAGCCAGGCTTATCAAACCAGCCAAAGGGAGCCTTACATTTGGCATGCGGAAACCTGCTTAACCTGACACACCCAACGACCGAATCACATGTCGGACGATACTACAAGTACACCCAGCACCACAGACTACATTGTAGCTCGTCAACAGAACCATGTGACTCCGGTCCCGACTCAGTAAAGCACGACTTCACCACATCCCACCCCAAAAACAGCGCAGCAGCTCATTTATTCCCATCACGAAGTGTAGCATCAGCTTCGTCCAGAATTCACATAGCTATCCTCACAGTTTGCAATTGCCGCATTAAACTGCATCTGTTTCAGTTTGCAGCACAGTCGTCAGTCGTCACCCCAATTCAGGCGACGACGGAACGCAATTATGATGTGTCAGTGCAACGGTTGCCATCACACTGACGAGTAAATCAAATTCCCGTCCACCGCGAATCCTTTCCCGAAATTGGTAATATATCCAAACAACCATCCATCCAACCCCCCCACAAACAGGAAAACGTTTCTCTCACGTACTTGTGCATTTTTTGCGTCGAAAGTTTCCATTTGATTTGATTAGAGTCACTTGCTTTTGTCTGCAGCTCCTGCTCAAGTTTCATCCATCGTCCTCCGCTGGGTATATGGCCGCACACACACACGCCGATCTGCTTGCTCACACGTTACGTTGTCTTGTGGCAAGTGCTGTGTCACTGGTAAATTGGGTCACGCCTCATTTCCGACAATGAGAAGTTAAACTTCGGGTGGTTTATCATCCAAGCGCTCTCCCGTGCCCGGATGGCGTTTGCGGGGCGGACGTTCTTTGTTTAGCTTCACAAGAAACATTTCACAGCGGCAGTCAATCACTTCCCTCACAGGTGCTGAACTATCCGCTTGTGTTTGCTTTCGGTTCCGGAATTGAACCTGTTACAGGTGACGTTTCCCAGTAATGGGGTGGAAGCACTATTTGGCAAAACTACTTGAAGACAAAAACTAAATAATTAGGCAAACGACAAGCCGGGCTCCGAGTTTCCACTTGGTCACATTTGTAAGCGGTTCTCGCCCCTAATTGAAGGGCCAGCTTAATATGTATCGCTGTGGATGACAACATGCTCATTTGTCTACAATTACGAGACAAGGACCTTCCAAGCAATTAATAATTCATTAGTCGGTGTGGCAAAGAGCCGTGGGGCGAGAAACCTATCATTAGAGTGCCTAATGGGCTCCGGAAACAGTTGTGACAGACTTTGTACTCACTTCTGGCTTTTGATTTATTTGGTTCCTGCTCCTTCCATTGTTGTTGCCTCGTTGCTTTTACGTGACAGATGGTGTTACCGCTATAAATCCTTGAACACGGGCTTCATAAGTATTAGGGGCGTTAATTATTTCGTCTGATTTTTGCTTCAGCCGGCAGCAGAGTGGCAGGAGTTGAAAACATTTTGGCGTGAGCGTTTGATGTGGTGGTAACATGAAATGGATTTCAGCATTTCATTTTTGAATGCGAATGGAGAATTCTGATGGAAGAGGAAATAACTTTCCGCAGTAAGCTGTCGAAGCACGAACTCATTTTTGATTTGACTGCAATCACCGGCTGAGCGTGAGTAAAGTGCAAGAGAATGGCATTTATTTGAACTACAATTCTGTCTGTTTGACAGTGGCTGCAGTCAGTGTTCTAGGCCGTCTTTGTCCTGTCACACATTCGCAATGAGTTTTTAGTCACGACGTCCAATTCGGTTTGGTTGCTATAAAGGTATGCTGAGGTTTTTTGAAAGATGGACAGATACCACCAAGTCGAAACGGTAAAAGTTTTGAAACCATTTTGAGATGAGAACTTGGTAATCCTGGAACGGGATTTCTTCAAAACTAAGGCCACAATCACAAAAGCTACAAGGAAGCAAAACTTCGTTGTAGAAATTGATTTCGAAAACTAGAACTTTTCCATGAGATTTGGTTAACGTGTCGCGGCCTGTACTGGAATAGTGAAAGGTAAGTTGTAAAAGTTTTAATCAGTAAACTGGCTTTGTTTATGGTTGAGTGTCCACCAGTAGTGATACTGCTCATCCAAACATTGAAAGTTGGACAAAGTTTCTCAAATGTAAGAACATCATAAAGGTTTTTCTATGCAATGGAAGAGACCTGCAGTTCAATGCCAACGCAATTAAATAAACGAATAAACTCCTGAAGAGCACATCGTGCTGTTAAGTTATTATGAGCAGGGAAACTTAAGAATCGATTGTAGAACTCAAGGGTGTAAGTTGACCCAATCATCCATTGTACCGGGGTAGCTAATACCATTAAAAATAAAAGAATTGAGCGAAAAAATTAATTTCAATTTATGTACTACACTGAAACCGAAACTTGGGTCAATGAAGAAGATCCAGAGGCCTTGAAGCTCACTCATGATTCTTGATTTACTTATCTGATCAGCGAGAGGTGAAGTGGATGACTCTGAGCCATAGTCGTCCCAGGTACGCCGTTATCAATTATCATGTCCAAGTTCTTTAGGGGTCATGGTCACTTGGGATTTCAACAGATCCTTCTCTTCTGCTCGCACCCGGAAAGTGGAATCCAAAGAACTTCATAGTCTGGGTGCTGTTGTCCATTCGCTCTTTGTGACCGTGCCAACGTAGTCATGAATTTTTTTGCCCTTCATCATCCGAGTCTTGGTACAGCACATAGACCTCTCGTTTGTGTCTTCTTCTTTACTCGCATTAATTGCAGGCAGGACGTTTAAGCCTGCAGTGCTCTTAAAACAAAATATTTTCTTGGATGTGTATCGTGTAGAAGCAAGTTCTCTCAAAATGAACCAGCGCTGTATACCTTAAAACTCAGACATACAGACAACATATCGGTAAACTTAAATAGAGGTATTTTTTCGATGCATTTTTATGGTTCCGTTTTAACATTTGAAACCATCATATTTTTTATTTGACGGTTTCATTGCACATGTTTGAATTCAATTACCTAGAAACCAATATTTTGATGTGAAGATTTTAAATTGGGGAGTACGTACAAATGGATCGGCATGCACAAACGACTGTTTATACCTACGCATATTTTAAACTATTCGGCAAACGACCCTTAAGCCTATTAGTTAAAAACAGAAAAGAAAAGAAGGGCAGCTTTGGAAGACGTCAATAGAACTGTTAACCGAAATGCTATTCATATCCTTTTTGACAGGATATGACATAGTTTTGTTATCACTTGTCAGAAACAATAGAACATCAAGATGATATTCACATTCCCTTAATTCTAGCATTCTACGCACATATAGGATGGCGCAAAGGTCAACAATAAATGCCAAGGTCTATCTTCTTAAGCAACTACCCATTTTGTTCCTGCTACCGTTCTCTTTCAATAAAAAGGAAACTTTAGTTATTTTGTTGGCTCTGAGAGGCTTCTTTTGAGAACACTTTAAATGTTGTCAAAAACTAAAAAATAGTGATGCTGTAGTGGTGTGGTTAGTTCAGGAATAAACCTGACACCTGCGGGGTATGAGTGTCGCCTCTTGCACACAATTCCACGTCGGCATTGTGTCCTGTCTTAAATGTTTTAAATGCTAGAAAAACTGCGCTACCTTTTGTTAAAACTTTAAACTCTGAGACAACTCTTTAGCACATTGTTGCTAGATTGCCTGCTGAGAAGTATGTTTCTGTTCTTTCTTTTCAATTTCCAACAACTCTCATTTTCCGGTGTTGCATTGTTCTGTTTGGCTACGTTGGCTAGCTTGAGCCAGTCTTCAAATCATGGGCCTCTTCGAGATCTTGTCAAAAATGCAGCACAGCAGAGGCTGCCTTTGTGACTTCCTAACAAAATGGCAAGTCTTGCAAAAATCCTCGAATGATTTTAGAGTTTCAGAGTTGCTAGAATGCAGATTTTCTAGTCTGAATTGACACTCAAACCTTTTGAAGGAAAACTGTGTTTTCTTGTCTCGACTCCACTGTTTTGCTGATCCCCGGGCTCTTTCCATGATATAACCTCAGAACCTTTCAAACATCGAAACCGTTGAAGGTAGCAAAGAAAATATTTCCGAGTTTTAGCAAATTCCCGCGCTTTCTTCTTGCCTCCCTGCTTCCTTACCTACTTGTCTCCTTGCATCTTTGCCTCCTTGCCTCCTTGCCTCCTTGCCTTCTTGCCTCCTTGCCTCCTTGCCACCTTACCTTCTTGCCTCTTTGCCTCCTTGTCTCCTTGCCTCCCTGCCTCCTTACCTCCTTGCCTTCCTGCCACCTTGCGACTTCTCGCCTTGCCGACTTCCCGCCTTGCCCCCTTGCCTCCTTGCCTCCTTGCCGACTTCCTCCTTTACCCCTTGCCAACTCGCCACCCTGCCTTCTTGCCTCTCCGCCCGCCTTACCACCTTAACAATTGTTCATATTCGACCCCCTGCCGCCTTGCCGACTTCCCGCTTTGCCTCCTTGCCTCCATTGCCCCTTGCCACCCTGCCTCTATACCTTCTTGTCTCTTTAATTCCTTGCCTTTATACCTCCTTGCAATCTCGCCTCCTTGCACCCTTTCCTCCTTGTCTCCTTATTGCTTTGCCGCGTTGTCGCCTTGCCCCCTTGCCTCCCTGCTTCCTTGCCTCCTAGCCTCCTTGCCACCTTACCTCCTTGCCTCTTTGCCTACGTGTCTCCTTGCCTCCTTGCAACCTTACCTCCTTGCCCCTTTGCCTCCTTGTCTCCTAGCACCACTGCCTCCTTACCACCTTTCCTTCTTGGTTTCCTTTCACCTTACCGCCTTGCCACCTTGCGACTTCTAGCCTTGCCGACTTCCCGCCTTGCCTCCTTGCCTCCTTGCTTCCTTGCCGACTTCCCGCCTTGCCCCTTGCTTCCACGCCTCCTTACCTTCTTTCTTCCTTTCTTTGTCTCCTTACCGTCTTGCCTCTTTGCCTGCTTCCCTTCTTGCCTCTAGTGCCGCCTTGCCACCTTGCCACCTTGCTGACTACCCACCTTGCTGACTACCCACCTTGCCGACTCCCCACCTTACCCCTTGCCACCATGGGACCCAGCCTCCTTGCCTCTCTTCCTCCTTTCTGCCACAACAATTGTTCACGTTCGAGTAGAGGACTGCAGTTTAAAACCTTTAAATAAATCTTTCTCGAGAAGCACGCCCATCTCGAAGAAGGCAGCCACCTCTGCATCAGTTTCTGTACTAGCTGCTATGGTCGTGGTTGCTCTTATTGGACGACGCTTAAGAATGCTTTGTTGCATTACATCGACCTCAATTGATCTGTGAAGGTACCACGCACGGAACCGAAATTCCATTGTCTCTATGCGTTTGTGGTGGTTCTCAATTGCATTGGATTGATTTCTCGGGTGATAGTTCCATGTTGCGCACTTTGGACATATCAAACAACACACGCGTACAGGCTAGCTTGGAGAAAGAGTTAAGTTCCGTGAGAAGTCAAACTATGCATATAGTCGCGGGTGACACTTTACAGCAGAAAAATGAGGCACACCGCGAAACTGTCTTTCAAGACAGTTTGGAAAATTTTTTTTCTAGCGTTTGGCAGAAATTTCGAATCAGCTTCATTGGATAAACGCATTGAGCAATCTTATCTACCTCAAAGGACATCATTTCGGTGTTATTCACAACAATCTACGCCCCCTGCAAAGGCATCCAATAATGTTTGGAAAATTCTCAAATTGCTTCACTTCGACCGTCTTTGATGTTGGACGACGCACATTTGGAAACCACCCGAAATCCAAATAATGCATCGGATCATATCTCCCAACGGAGGAAACAACAAAGCCCACATCTGTCAAGGGGAACAATTTCCATCGCTCCCCTGATAAATTCGATTTCCATTCGCAGACCTCCACATCATCCTAGACATGGCAGAAGTCACCGAATTATTCAAAGGAAATCCATTCTCCTCGCCTCCACTGTCCATTGGAATTAAATTAAATTTTCAGTGTCCGTCTCCGGGGATGCCCAAAATGTCGAGCGAACATGTCAAAGGCAGTTTTCGTCTGTCAGCAGATGAGAACTGATCGCCAGGATATTTCTCAAGGAACGTCCTTCAGGAGCGAGCGAACAACAACAACCCAGCTGTGTTGCGTTGGAGGGAAATCCATTTGGCAAACGGTGCACATGTGTCGCATGCAGTCAGTTCTAGTTATTTTCACGTTTCATTAGGAAATATCCCCTTACTCACCGCTTAGCCAAGCGGCTCTGATGCAGGTCCTGTCCACAGAAATCCTTTTGAAGGATTATGTCTGCATTTCTGCACACGGCACAGGACGATGGCCATTAGTGGTGAGGCCGTTTGCATGCATAATTTTTTCGCATTCCTCCTTTCTGCTCCTTAATATCCTTTGAGCGTGCATTTGCAGTTAAGTTCAGGTGTAAGGCTACTGCAGTGCACGTGTTCGCTAGAGTACCTCATTGCTCCCGAGTCCCTGAAGTGTAAGAAGACTGCTTTACAAAAGGAGCAAGAAGTTTGCCGGTTCAACTGGCTGAAAAGTTGGTAATTTCTTTGAAAAACCGGCCTGTGCGGGGCTACTTGTGCACACCTCTTCTTGGGTTCTTTA
Organism: Eristalinus aeneus; assembly: GCA_955652365.1. Lineage (NCBI taxonomy): Eukaryota > Metazoa > Arthropoda > Insecta > Diptera > Syrphidae > Eristalinus > Eristalinus aeneus. Next base: position 107,910,891 of record OY019130.1, on the reverse strand, counting down.
TTTTAATCAACCAAAGCCGGCCTATGGCATGGCGGGGTTATTTTTTCATTTTTATTTTTTTTGCTAATTAATATTGCGAAGCAGTGAGGGTGAAGGTCTGCTGAGGGTGGTTGCGGTCTCACAAAAATCCATCAAAGGACAACGCCAACCGAAACGGAGCGGGTGCAGTGAAGGAGGGAAAAGGTTTAACATTTAAGGCGATTTACAAGGAACGGCTATTCGTCCGTTCATTTGACTCTGAATGCAGCTGAAGAAAGGCCCAGGATGAGGGGAAACCAAAGTCTAGGGGATGTTCGTGGGTTTGCAACATATCATGTAATTTATTGAGTTATTTCCCTCTTTAGAGCAGGGAAGCCGGTTTTCTCTGCAAACATTAGCCGGAAAAGGCAGATTAATGAACAAAGGCTTGGAGCGCGATTTATAGTGAAGAACAGAAACACAACTCTGTTGAAATTTAAGAACTGTCGCTTGCATTATTATTCGCAAGAGGGAATACGCAGATTTCAGGAAAAGACAAGACACACATTTTTCAATTGTTTGATCGATGTAAACTTCCTCGTTCTGAAAAGCAGCGAACATTCACAGACTAAATGCTCAATTTGTCCATATGCCTCACTGGTGCAGGTTAAATTAAGTAAAAAGTACAGTGTTTTGTAAAAATTGATTCCAAGGAGTCTGTCGCCGAATGTCTTTTTGACATAAAATTTCCGCACTATGATAACTGACCGAGACGTATGGTCGGCTAACCCCCAATGAGTTACTGACGCTACGTGCATCTACACCGATCTGGGGATCTGAACCTTAGTCTAAAATTCAGGCTTCCCAATCATTGTAGCGTGTTCCAAGCTGAAGTTCTGGATATTCGCGAAGCACTGTCTTGGCTGAAGAGGAATAGTATATCCTCAGCTGATAGCCTTATTCTTACGGATAGTCAGGTAGCACTCAGGGCCCTGGAATCTGTCTCAACAAACTCCAAGACGGCCATGAACTGCCGCACATCCTTAGATAAGATGGCTGAGCATTTCAATATACGCTGTGCTGGGTGCCAGATCATAAAAACATTCCGGGCAACTGTCAAGCAGATGAATTGACCAGGCTTGCCACACTTCTTCAAAAACGCGAATACCTCGGTATCCCTCTCGCCACATGCAAGTTAGTACTGCATTTGAACGCGGTCCATCAGACTAATCAAAGGTGGTCCAACCATAACCTTTGTCGCGTCTCCAAGGAGGTGTGGCCCTCTCTTGAACCCAAACGCTCTAGACTGCTAATATAACTCAAAAGATCAGACATAAGCCTGGTCGTGGGAGCCATAACTGGGCACTGCCTAATCGGCGAGCATGCTAGCAGGATAGGGGCTCCCTCAAACGATTTTTCAGAAGCTGCAGGGATAAGGAAGAACCAGAAGCTCTCCTACACCTGTTATGCACATGCCCGGCGCTCTCGCGCCTCAGACACAGACACTTTGGAAGCTATTTCCTCAATGGCCTACGTGACCTCAATAAAACCCCTCCCGCCGACAATTTAAACTTTATTATCGGCTCCAGCTAGTTTTATGTTCTTCCCACATGGTGTGGTAGCACAATGGTCCTGTACCTGTGACCTCCCTACCTACTACTCTTGACATGGTCTGGAAAAGGATATCAGGGCAGCCTTGAGAAACCTTAAACTGCGCCCTGTCAGTTGTCCCTTGTGAGAATAGAGGACGAGTTTGGGTTCAAAAATAGCAAAGGGGTAAAGATTTGAACTAACATTAGACTGTCACTACTTTTTTGCTCTTCATTCAATGCTACATACAAAGTGTTACAGTGATCGGATTTAGATCAAATATGCGCCGTTTTATTTGTTAATCTGATTCCATCTAGACAACAACCCCCTTCGTAGAAGCCTCCCTCCTTATTTGCGAAGAACTCGAACTGCCACTTTTCACAAGCCTCTTTTGAGTTCAACTTCACACCATCAAGGGCGCTCGCCATGGACAGAAACAGGGGGCTATCATTTGGGGCTAGGTCCGGGCTATATGGTGGATGCGATAAAACCTCCCATCCAAGCTCCCGTAGCTTCTGACGAGTCATCAACGAAGTGTCTGGTCTGGCGTTGTCCTGGTGGAACACTACACCCTTCCTGTTGGCCAATTCTGCACGCTTCTGGTCGATCGCCTGCTTGAAGCGGTCCAGTTTTTCGCAGTAGATGGTAGAATTAAGCGTCTGGCCATATGGGAGCAACTCATAGTGGATCATTCCCTTCCAATTCCACCAAACACACAGCAAAACCTTTCTGGCCGTTAGTCCCGGCTTAACCACCAGCTTTCAAAAATAACCATTTTCGCTTGAAATTGTCGTATGTGATCAATTTTTCGTCTCCAGTCAGCATCCGCCTAAAAAATGCTTCGAGTTCGTTCTGTTTCAGCAGCATATTGCAGGCGTTGATTCGGTCCAGAAGGTATTTTGCTTCAAATCATGCGGCACCCAAATATCAAGCTTTTTATTGTATCCAGTCTTCTGCAGATGGTTTAAAATTGTTCGGTGACTGAGTCCCATCTCCTGGGCGATGTGACGATATCTAACATGCCGGTCTAACTCGATGATTTCCATGATTCGATCGGTATTCGTCGTCGCAGGTCTTCCGCGGACCGACTTATCCATGATGTCGTTTTCACCGGCTCTGAATAGCCGAAACCATTCCTCCGCGGTTCGAAGTGTTAGAGTTCCATCCTTCAAAACACCATAAATCTCACAGAACGTTTCTCTACCGGATGTGCCCTTAACGAAGGAAAACTTGAATATAGCGCGAATTTCGGAGTTAGTGAACTCTATTCTTACACGCCTATAACTGTCGACTGCAATTTCCAAACTAGTAGAGCGTTGTTTTGTAGGTTTTGTTAAGACCTTTCGAATGATGTAAAGTATTGCCAGATACGAGCTCTGTAACCTTTTATACATAGCCGGACATTTTAAAAGACAAAAAGGCGGACATATTCAGCAACCTTATATTTGTAATATTCAATAAGTGACTATACCCGCACTTGTTGGTATCTTTAAAACTAACGCCTGGCTCGTACATAACAGGGATTTGGATAGTTTAGGGCAGAGTAGGATTGTGGTTGCCGTGGCATAGTAAGAAAAGTTGAACACTCACACGCCGAAGGTCCCATGCTCGATTCCTTAACTAAAATTCTCCCATTTATTCACAGCACCAGTTCTTTTGAGATGCTGTTAACATTCAAAAAGTATTTACTGTCAATGAAAACGTTTTATCAATTTCACTGCTCATATGGGCAAAAGACAAAAGGAAGATGGAGCCACCGCCAACTTGTGACTGAGCCTGGAAGCGATTTCCAAATTTATTGGAAAGGTGTTTCATATGTCGGAGGTAAGCATCTGGCTTAGATATCGTTATTTTTGGTCTCTTCGAAAATGTCACTATTTGTGACAGCCGCTGTGGCACCCGCCGATGGTCCAGGGCCGATTCATTGCTCAACACCTCGAATTTTTCACGGCAGCACCTCTTTCGAAGTACTGACAACACTCAAGGTATAATTATATTCAAGAAAAAGCTTCTCAAACTTCGCCGTCTGAAGACGGAGAGAAATTGCAGGTCCCTTCTACCTATGAGAAAATAATTGCACACTGCAGCATATGTAGTTGCTAAAGAAACTGAGACGTGATTTAATTGTGAACTGTGGCGCCATTCAATATATTGTGGCATTCAGGAGCAACATACGAAAGAGAGAGAATGGAAGAAAGGGAAAACGGTTGCGACGATACCGCCACAAACGTTTTCAAAAGTCATCGAAAATTACACGTGATCTTATATCTGAAGCTGTGTCTATATCGATATGCCTTCAGATTGCTTTTTAACTAAAGTATGTGTCATTCTAATTTAAAATAAATATTTTGGATCTACTATATTTCAAAGCTCTTTATCCTCGAAAAAACACCGTCTTCTAGACATCTTGAGCTTTGTTCCTGTAGGCTCTAAAATAGAGTTCAGGGCTGTATTGAGCATGGAGATCATTGTTTAATCTTCTCGACCAAGTTCCATCAATGTATAAATGGACAGGAATTTATAGCGAAAGGACTCCTCTTCCAGTTCAAGTAACCTCAATGTTTCCCCATCATAAATCAACAAATTGCTTACAAGCACCTTGAACTTTTAAGGGGGCGTCTGTGTGGCCGTGTGTCAGGAATTAGCCACTTGCAGTGGTAATCTTGGGCTTAATATAGGTACTCATGCCGTTGCTCCCATTCACCCGCAACTACTTGTCAACGAAGTCTCTGTTGTGCGTACACCTTTATGAGTGCATACACTTGGCATTGCCCTCAAACTTACTTTATTGTGTCCTACATAGCCTGTGAATACAGAAAACTTATCGCCCACGCCAATCACATTAAAGAAGGCCAAATTTTAAACTTATTCCCAATCTCCTACAGCCTTTTATTTTCGATTCAAGGAACCTCGTAGAAAACTTAAAGCAGTAAAGTGTTTAATGGCCACTTAATACAGTCTGCTCCCCCATCAATTGCCCCAGAAAAATGATGAATTATGTATCTTATTCAATTCAATACCGCTCACGCGACTCAACAAGAACTCCCACCGGTCCTCCACTGAAGTTCCGCCCTCTGCCGTAAATGTGCGCGCCTTGGTCTCGTGTAACTAATAGCCCGAACCTATTCCATTCAATGTGCCGTGCTGTTATTCCCAGGGAGGGTAAACACGTAAACAGAGGGATCCTCTGCCTACCGCAAACTGTCCGAGGGGAGACCGACGCTCGAAATGAAAATACTTTGCATAGATAAACATGTTTGCCTTTCAATTTCAACCGCCAGCTCTGTGAAGCATTGTAATAAAATTCGAACGCAGCCAGCAATCCCCCCCCATACCGGAAGCACTCGCAGTGACGAACGCTCCGCCATTGTTTGCGAAAGCAATTTTGACAACCGTGTTATTTTTAGTGGCCTCCCAATAAATGAACAATTCAATGACAAAACTTTTGCTCCGGCGCTGCACAAGGATTAACAGCATGAACAGAAACTAGGTGCAAATTCGTTGCAACTCAGAGCACTTTCCCACGAATACCGCAATAGGTCGTTGAAAGTTTCTCCTTCCCGGTTGTCATTAATTTTGCACCCTCCTCCCTCACTATTGACGACGCCGCGAAGCGCCACAAGGAAACCATGAATTATTTTCATTGCAGGCGGTCGCTTAACAGCCCCTATGGTCGGCTGGTTACTAATTTGTTTACCCCGGCTGTGCGTTCTAACGCCCGTCTATGGGAATGTTGTACCGCAGGAGCAAGTGTGGCAAGGCCACGCATACCCCATGTAAGTGAGAAAAGAGTTTAATTTGATCGTGAATTGATGAGGTTGTTGATGGGCTCACGTTTACCCAGTTTCTGCGGTTGGTCACGCAATGTTTAAATATAGTTCAGTAATTAAGATATTGTGCGGGTAGACAGACTGCTCATATGTACGCCGGCTCAGGAGGGCGGCGTCTGGATGCGTGTTCGAGTTCGTTTCAAGAAGATAACCCACAAACACGCATTTAATTTGCTTATCTTTGGTGCAAAACAGTTGACACTTCCTTTGATGACAAAGTACGTTAAGTGTCGAAAAACAAACGCCTCAGGCTTCCTTTATCTGTTGGAGTTCTAGGGGCTGTAAATTTGTCATTTGGCCTCCCAAAAATGTCCTCTTGTGATTAATAAAGTTTCCATTTGCAGTTTCGTTGCGAGAATGGCTAATGGCGGGTGCCACAGGTCGATGATAACCAATTTGTTTTGGATAGAATTTGGTGCTTTAAGTACGGCGCTTGTCGGTAGCAGCTTATCGCATTTGCACATGGGACTTTCGGAACAGCATGGCCGTCTGGAGTGTTAGGTGTGTCCATTGTGGGATTTAACCGCGATGTTATCTTTCTTGTGTGACCAACACTACATCGAGAAGCCCGTTGTCATGGTTGAATTTCAGTCTGACTTCTGCGGTAGATTCATGACTAATGAACACTTTGCTTGCAAGCTGGGGAAGTTGCGGGGCAGATTTGAGCTCCTTCAGTAGAATTTTGTAAAAACAACTTATCCCTGCCAAGGCATTCCTGAAGAAAGAGCGGCAAACTTATCCCAAAATGCAGTTTAATTTATAAAGAATTCCACTTGACCGTCTTCGGTAACTTCCCGTAGGACACGTGTTCCAAATATTTTGATCCGTATTTCCGCCCAGTGGTCTCTGATTTGAAAATAATTCGTCTGGAGCAATATCAGTTTGGTTTGAGTGTCCCTGAACAAAGTGGGATTTAAGGAAACACGGGTTTCTAAGCATATTCCAAGAAACGACAGTTGCGGTATTCTTTGGAAGAAAGTTAAAATTGTCTACGTGGGTTCGCTGAACAATACCGCCCCCACCACAAAACAGCGACTTAACGACACAAAATTTTCAACTTCTCCTTCAAGTGAGTGTAGGTGTAGGTTGCAGATAGTAACCCACGCATCGGGGTCTGATGCTACGTTTTGAACTGGGTTTGAAGATAATGTGCGTGAAAAGAAGAAATGGCAACGCGTGGAGTCAAGGGTGCAGAGATTCACTCAACTCAACGTGTGGGAAGACGCAGTTTGTAAGTCTGTCGAATGTAGGTGCCTCTTTTTAATTTTTTTTTTTACTTTTTCTGAGTAATTCTTCCATGCTATCCATACTTTCAGGCATGTGCTATTTATATTTTCAGGCATGTAGAGTTTCCTCTTCTTCAACGTACCAGCAGATCCTGCAGAAGTTATTGCGAGGTATTCTGAGCTGGGAAAATTGTAGCAGATGGCGAGGTGATCTGTTGTCATATAACAAGTGCAGGCTCCGTTTAGGAAAGAATTCACGCATTAATTTGTTAATTCAAACATAGTCTAGTTCAGTTAAGAGAAGCTTGGAATGTGAGTTTTATTTGAACTTGCTAATTTAAATTTCGAAAACAATAATTGTTGGCGCGACAGTCCACAGGCGGACCAGGGCCTAGTTTGCTCATCAACTACTCATGTTGTGCGCGCTACTATTCACGCACGCGTAGAAAGGACCTACAGTTTTTTGCCGACTCCGAGCGACGAAGTTCTGGGAAGCTTTCTTAGACAGTTATTACTCTTTGAGCGTTGTGAGCAGCTCGGAAGTGGTGGTGCAGTGAAAAATGCGAGGTGTTCAGCTGGGAATCGAACCTAGACCCTTCGGCGTGTGAGCGTCGCACTCAACCCACTACGCCGCGGCGGCTTTTCAAGAAATCTCTTCTTTAATTCGTATAGTGCCAAATTTCCTGAACAAATCCAAATTTCTTAATCGGACAAGTATTCTTTGGTGGTCCACTAACAACGACTCTGCGAGTTCACTTTGCGTATGGCACGGTACATGATCCAGTATTTCTCCTCATTTTTAGAATTTTCATGCTGACCAAGAAGCTCTTTGTCTTGGGTGCTTTAACTACCACTTTTGGAGTGCCGAAAGCACTCTCGGCTTGATGAGTTAGTAGGGCCAGATTCACACTTAACTTTTACAAGCATTCGATGGGCGTCAGCTGCATTTTCTTCCAATTAAAAGAAAATCAAAATTTTATGCAAACGCCGCTTTTTCAAAACAAATCTGGAAATCTAACAAACATTAATGCTGTCATCTGCAACAAACGATGAAGCACTCATTCTGTTGCCAACAGACTTTACACCTTGAACCAATGAATTAGGTTATCACTTCCAAGATCAGTCATAATTTGCAGGGTGGCGCCATTGCACAGAATTAGTACTCCAAACAGAACGCAAAGCATTTACGAAGGACGTTCAATATATTCTCAGTATCGATATGAAGGAAAACGCGAATTCAATTTAAATGTTTTTTATTTTCCAATATAATCTCCCCTAAAATCAATGCATTTGTTACATTTTGAGATAAGCTTTTTTGAACCCTCAAAAAAAAATTCCTCTTTTTCTGTTGGTCCCTTCTACTTGTAACAGTAGCGCTCACAAAATGAAAATTTAATGAGCAAGTTATTCCCTGGTCCCTCTGTGGACTATCGCGCTATCCAATTATTTTTATTTTTAATCTTGAAAGGCAATTTGTCTTCTCGGAACGGCTTCAATGGAAGGGAGTTTTGACAAAATCGTGTCTGGAAACGTAAACTGCGATAATCTCAAGAAAAAATTTAGTAAACAAAGCCTGGCACATCCGTTCATCAACGTGTACGTCAACGCAAATGAAGAACATCCACCACCCAAAGGCTATGCTCTGCATTGGGTTCAATAGGACGGGTGTGGTGAACTATGAGCTGGTAAAAGCCAATCAAAATGGTTGATGGATAAATGTCATCGACTATAAATTACACGAACGAGCCGTGCATTGCGCGAAAACGTTTGGTCAAAACCGACCGAAGGGGATGACAATTTGATTTTGCGACATAAAAGCATTGAGCCAAATGCGGCTAGAGCCTTCAGAAACCAGAGGCAAACGATGAAATGGGAGGTTTTTCCTCATATACCGTGTTCACCAGACCGTACTCCTTCCGACTGCTAATTTTTATGACGGATGCAAAACGATTCCGAGGCTCGGGTCCAAAATCCAAAGAACACCCCTTTTTAGAGATGGCATTTGGAAACAACCAGGGAGATGGAAGGAAGTAGTCGATACCGACGGACAATTTTTACAAATGAACGAATAAATGTTTCAATTAGCAGCTTCCACTAGGGAAGAATGCTTTATCTACGTTTTAGTACAAGAGATTGATGAGGAGTGCTTGTTGTGTCTTGATAAGGATCCTTGGTCTTTACACACATGAGCACATCCTATGATCAACTAGAGTTTTGTTCTTATTAAATAAAAATGCTCAGTCTTATGAAAAAAATATTTGGAAGAGGACTTTCTCAAGTCAGGATGGCCGAGTGGTCTAAGGCGCTGCGTTCAGGTCGCAGTCTACTCTGTAGGCGTGGGTTCGAATCCCACTTCTGACATTGAGTATTTTTTGCCACGCTTTTTAGCCCAGAAGGTTTCGTGGAAAAAACGTTTCTTTTATTAGCATGCAGGGTGCCGAAATCACTTTTTTTTTCTAATTGTTCGCGTCAGAAGCATGTACACCCTCGCTTTACGCTTGAGAACTAATGCTGTTCAGCTTCCAAAACTTACAACAATTATTTTGAGTGTTGATTGTGTCACAGCTCAAGAAGAGGAATGAGGGGTGCTAGGAACGCCCATGGTGTACATTATTTTATGTGAAATATATTTCACCGGCGAATAGTTCACTATTTATTATTTTGCTTTGATAATTCTGTGAGCTTTCAGTGCATTCGGGATTGGCAAGGGTTTGCGCTGAAACTGCGAGTTTGCATATGTATGGTAGACAAGCAGTGAAAACATAAGAGAGACGCTGTCCTTATGTGCATTTTTTATAACACTTTTCTTTTGGCATGTTTACATATTTGTTTATATTTATATTTATTATTATATTTTTTTATTATTATATTTGCGACAGACTGGAATTATGTGACCAAAGATGACTGGTACTAAGGAAGCAAGAGAAAGGAGGAACCGATGTACATATATTTTTAATGCCTGTTGATTGAAATTGGGGTGAGGAGTGGAGAAAGTTGGACTGGGAAGAGCATTCCATATTCGTGTGGTTGGGCTGAAGAACGAGTCTTTAAACATAACTCTACGCCCGAAGGTGGGATTAAAGGTGAACGGGTGACCATTCCTAGCGAGGTTGGTGTTGCGGGTGAAATCTCGAACGGGAGGAATGCAGCTGACTAACTCGTTAGAGTATTTTTTTGTCAATATAGCAGCGTTTTTTTTTTTTAATAAAACACTAACTATTAATGGGAAAGTAAATAAAATTTATTCAAAGTATTGGCCATTGTTTTCTACACATTTTGACCACCTTTCTGGCAATTTGTGAATACCACGCCAATAAAATTGTTCGTCTTTTAAAGCAAACCAATCAGACACCAAATTTTCGACCTCCTCGTAGGAATCAAAGTGTTGCTCAGAAAATGCGTGTCCCATCGATGAAAACAAATGGTAGTCGCAAGGAGCCAAGTCTGGTGAATACCGCGGTTGGGGTAGCTGCGCCCAGCCAAGTGTTTTGATTGTATCCTGAACCGGTTTTGTTTTGTATGCAGGTGCATTGTCATGGAGCACAATTACCTTGCCATGTCTTCTGGTCCATTCTGGTCGTTTCTCGGTCAATGCATGGTTCAAATTGATTATTTTTCGTCGGTAGCTATCAGTGTTAACGGTATCACCAGGTTCTAGGAGCTCGTGGTACAGCACACCTTTCTGGTCCCACCAAACACACAGCATTGTCTTCTTGCCGAATCGATCTGGTTTTGCAGTCGATGTTGATTGTTGTCCCAGATTAACCGTCCGTTTACGATTCTTAAAATAAATCCATTTTTCATCGCCAGTAACAATCCGATGCTAAACCGATTTTCTTTCTTGTCTTTAAAGCAAAATTTCACAAGTGTTTTTTCGATTTTACATCTGTCTTTCATCCAATTCATATGGCACCCATTTTCCAAACTTTTGGATCTTTGAACAGTCAGAAATTGTTTGTTTTGCAACATTTAACATTGCTGCCATTTGCTTTTGACTCAAAGTGTCATCTGCATCCACTGTCGATTGCAATTCTGCGTCTTCAAACTTTTTTGGTGGTCTTCCTCGTTCTTCATTCCTTACATGAAATTATTATTTCTAAACCGTTGAAACCATCTTTCGCATGTTGCTTCTGATAGAGCATGATCACCATATGACTCGACAAGCATTCGATGCGACTCTGCAGCACTTTTCTTCAAATGAAAACAAAAAATGAATGCTTTCCGCAAATCATCACTTTCTGGTACAAAATTGACATTTTGAACACGATGAAAAAATATGATGTCTGTTCAATGACTTGTTGTATAATAAATATTTTTCACAGATGTTATAGCAAACAAACAAAAAAATAAGGGCTCGTTCACAACAAATGTTCCCTATTGAGACATTTGTATCTTGACACTCACTTCATACCGGTATAACTGGTAGCTTCTTCATTCACCTTTGGTAACTTCCAGGTTTCCGCGCCATAGATTAGGACTGTGATGGACAAGCTGTCATATAAATCAAGATTAGTCCTTCGAGAGAGGGCTTGTATTGTAATAAATGTACAAAAGTTGATCGAAAAGCATTCTAATCACTTTGAAAAAACGGATACCTCTTAAAGAAGCAAAAGTGAATTTTTGAATTTTCCAGCGTCGACTGCAGCTCCATTTCATTCTGTCCTATCAAGTCCGCGCAGTCTCGTCTCCAAAGCATTTATTCACTGAATTCTCTTTTACCACCGTTTACCAAAAACGAGGAGTGGTTGGACATCAGACTCATGTTGGCGACATCAGACTTATGTACAGTTTTCTACCAAAATTGTAGGTAACACATTCTTGGTAGCAATCACGCTACACAATGATGCATTCTTCTATCACCCCAGCGCTCGGAAAAATGTTTATTTCAAAGCAAATCCATTCAACAACATATGTTGTAGGTACTCACGTTTCACGTGCGAATCCCTGAGCTATGCAAAATCCATAGACAGCACCACTCACATGCTAGATCAGATAGTGGCTTAACCGACTGCCTGTCATAATGTCAAAATTTTCCTTCTGATGTCACATCTCCCTTACAACCAGTGGTCGCCAACTGAGCACTACAACAAAAAAGAGTGAACATTAAAAATACCCCGCCTCAAAACCCTCTAAAGAGAACTTAAAGATTCCATAAGAAAAACCTAAGGACAGTGCTTTTATCACTCTATTGAAACCACTTGATTCACCTTCAGTCGCTTACACCAACCACGTTTGCTTTCATGGACAAGCTGTAACGAATCTGCGATTCTCCCCTCATTCAAAATACCAGGCCATTCCCTTGAATATCTCTATTCAAGCCTGAAAGTTACAGATGGCACTCAGTGAATAAATTTTCCAGCGATTGTAGGAATAATAAAGGTGAAGGGCATGGCGTGTATATTTTAGCAAGCGGTTGACCCACATTCCCCGCGGTAGTCGGTGCATAGTAGATAATGGAAACATCACTTTGAACTACTGAGCGGAAAGGAGTAAAATGGGGAAGCACTTGAATAACTCAAGTAACCTTCTGAAAACCCATCGGTGGCGGAGAGTTCTGAATGCTTTGGAATTCGCTTCCATCAACTTTGATTGCATTCTGTCGAAGTTTGAATTATTTTAGTTGAGCATTTATAAGCAGTTTAACCCACTAACGTAGTCCATTTTGTTGAATCTCCTATCGACTCCTAGAGCAAATGACAGTCGGCTTTGTTAAGTAAGAAGCGCTGGATATGAAGTGATGCATTATAATAAGTGAAGAAGTCCTTATATTATCTTCTTCTACGCTGTTTTGAATTTACTTTAAAGCATGGGTTATCTTTCAAACGAGCTCACTTTCTTAGTTTTTTTTTTTCATCTTATCAAATATATTCAAAATTCAGTTCACAGTCATTGCCGGCGTCTTGTTCTTATTGTTTCTTGTAGCGCTACAGTCCGGGGTGGACCTGAGCCTCAACCAACATGCCTCACCAGCAACCAGGATCTTTCGAAGCTGCCTCCAGTTGCGCACTCAAACTTGGTTGAGGTCCTTCTCCACTTGTGTGCGCCATCATAGCCTAGGACATTATCTCTTGCTTTGTCTCAATGGCTTTGATTTGCAAACTTTTCGGGCCGGGGCAGTAGTGTCCATACACTCTACATGACTTAACCACCTTAAGCGTTGTATCCAAAGACACTTGACCAGGCGCACGTATCTGTATATCCCATAGAGTTCGCCGTAAAATCTTTTTCAGATACCATAGCCGCAAACATTACCCTGGAATGTGAGGTCCCTTAACAGGCCACGTGAAGCCGAACAACTTGAGGAGGCCCTTGACTGCTACAAGGCAGACATTACCGCCATCGAGGAAGTGCAATTGGATAGGCTTGGCATAAAAGCGATGAAGAACTGCGATATCCACTACAGCAATTACTATAGAGACAGAAGGCAGCGCTTATTCGGATGCGGATTTGTTGTTCGAGGCTGACTTAGGCAAAAAGTCTTGAGCTATGACCCCGTCAGCGAACACCTCATAATAATCCGCATCAAGGCTAAATTCGGGAACATCAGCCTAATATGCGCTCACACTCCGACAGAGGAGAAGGATGACAACATCAAGGATAACTTCTATGATCTCCTAGAAAGAACATTCGATCGATGCCCCAGCTACGACACCAAGATCGTTCTAGGAGATTTCAATGCTCAGCTGGGAAAGGAGGACATCTTTGCTGGAGTCATCGGTAAACACAGCCTGCACGACAACATGTCCGGAAACGGACTCAGGCTGTTTGACTTCGCCTCGGGGCGAAACCTCTCTGTGGCTAGCACGCGGTTCCCACACCTGAACATTCACAAAGGAACCTGGCGATCTCTTGATCAATCAACCGTCAACCAGATTGATCACGTTGCGATCGACGTCAGACACTCCTCCAGTATTCTCGATGTCCGAACCTTCCGAGGTGCAAACATCGACTCGGATCATCACCTTGTTGTAGCCAAGGTTAGACCCTGGATATAATAACAGCAACGGAGTCGAGACAGGCCAAAACGGTTTCACGTCGAAAAGCTACAATCGCAGCCGATTGCTGGTATCTTTGCCGACCGAGTCTCCCGAAAACTCGCTCAGAGTTCGACGCTGGCTGCACTAAGCATAGAAGAAGAATGGAAACGTTATCAAGAAGCCATCAAAGAAGCTGCCACTGATGTGCTGGGTTTCACGTCACCACCCAGAAGGAACCCATGGTTTGACGACGAGTGCAGGCAAGCGCAAGCAGCTAAACAAGACGCCTATAAGGCGACGCTGCATCGAACAACGCGAGCTGTTCGTGAACTCTACGAACAGAGAAGAAGGGAAGAGCACCGGCTTCTCAGAAGGAAGAAGAAGGAGCATGAGAAGCGCGCGGTCGAGGAAATGGAAAGGTGCCTTGGCAGGAATGAAGTCCGAAAGTTTAACCGAAAGGTAAAACAGCTATCCGGAGCATACAAGGTTCGGACCAAGGCCTGCCGGGACCAAAACTGACAAATCGTGGTAGAGTCGCAGTCTGTGCTGAGAATCTGAAAGGATCATTTCTGCAGACTCCTTAACGGCGATGGCGGTCCAAATACCGCCGTTAGGCAGAATGTTCCACTCAATTTGAACGATGGTAGACAAGCATTCCGTCCCCCCGACTTAGACGAGGTGAAGATAGCAATATCCAAGCTGAAGTCGAACAAAGCTACTGTAGCGGACGGACTGTCCGCAGAACTATTTAAAGCAGCTGGAGATGAACTGCTTGGGCGCATGCACCAGCTCATCCGTAAGATATGGTCGGAGGAAAGCATGCCCGATGAGTGGAATCTCAACGTCATTTGCCCGGTTCACAAGAAAGAAGACCCTTTTGATTGCGCCAACTACCGAGGGATTAGTCTCCTGAACATCGCATACAAGATCCTCTCTGCCGTATTGTGTGAGCGTCTGAAGCCGTTTGTCCATAACCTGATAGGTCCCTGTCAGTGTGGTTTCAGGCCAGGGAAGTGCACAATAGACCAGATCTTCACATTACGGCAGATCCTGGAAAAGACCCAAGAAATGCAAATTGACACTCACCACCTATTCGTCGATTTCAAGGCTGCATATGACAGTGTGCATAGAGACGAGCTATACAGTGTCATGTCTAGTTTTGGCATTCCTACCAAACTCGTCAGATTGTGTAAGATGACGATGGAGAACTCTCGCTGCTCCGTCAAGGGCGGTACCGAAGTCACCGAGACCTTCAATGTCAAAAAAGGTTTTAGACAAGGCGACGCACTGTCATGTGACTTCTTTAACATCATCCTCGAGAAGATCGTGCGTAACTCACAAGTCAACACCAGAGGCACGATCTTCCAGAAATCAGTTCAATTGCTAGCTAACGCTGGTGACTTAACCGTGATTGGACAAACACAGCGAGCCGTCAATGAGGCGTTTGCTGGCAGGAAGCTGGAAGCGGAAGCAGCTGAAATGGGTCTGGCAGTAAATGAGGGCAAAACGAAGTACATTCTGTCATCAAGAAAGGACACAGGACATCGACGTCTCGGACAGAGTGTCACAATAGGCATCAGAAACTTCAAGGTAGTTAAGGACTCGGCTTCGCGGTAAATAAGGACAATAACATCAGTAATGAAATCAATCGCAGAATCACTCTGCCAATCGCTGTTTCTTTGGGCTTGGGAGGCAATTGTGTAAAAAAAGCCCTCCCTAGAAGGAGTAAGCTCGCTTTATATAACAGCTTGATCATCCCAGTCCTACTTTATGGTGCGGACACTTCGACGTTATTTAAAGCTGATGAGGAAGCCCTTAGTCTTTTCGAGAGAAAAGTTTTGCGTGCGATTTTTGGTCCTGTATGCGTTGATAACATCTGGAAAAGAAGATTTAACTACAAACTCTATGGGCTGTACAGTGGCTCGCGCCTGATCAAGCATCTTCGGATACAACCCTTAAAATGACTTGTTCATGTTTAGAGTAAGCACTCCATTGCTCCTGATCGAAATTTCTTCGAATCGGAACAATTGGGACTACGCAACAGAGGACGACCTAGGCTAAGGTGGCGCACCTCAACCAACTTGGAGTTCGCAACTGGAGGCAGCTGCGAAAGATCGTGCTGGCTGCAGAGGAATGTTGGTTGAGGTCGGGGCCACCCCGGACTGTAAGGTAACAAGAAAAAGAAGAAGATCAGGGAAACAGCCCTAACATCGTGTTCATTCGGTCGGTTTTTCTCATTTCACTTGCTTAGGAAATAGGTCTGGAGAATTCGGCAGATGGGGCTTAACCCTTCATTTAAGTATTTGCGAGTACTTTCTGACCGCTACAGCCACATGGAGCCACACGTTATCATGTTCCGAAACCATTATGTCATGACTTTTTGTTGTTTCTAGACATTTTTTGCACAATGCACGACTCAAGCGCATTATTTGTAGTCACTAACGCTTTCCGCCAATGGTTTTGCCTGGGTTTTAGTTGCTCAGCGCACACCACATCCGTCTGGTCCCCACCGTGGACGTATTTCCCTATCGTCAATGTAACGATGATAAGAGGAGTTAACCAGAATATGCCTGGTAGTTGTCTTCTTGGGGTAATAATGATGAATCCACATTTTATCTCCCATCGCTATCCAGTGCAATAAACTCTGTCCTTGGTGTCTCTCAAGAAAAAGAAACCGCCTGGATTTCAGCTCACTCGACGCAAGGTTTAATTGCTTTTGAATAAATCGACTCACACTGAGCCACTCACAACGGTTCTAAGCATCCTCTTCGCATTTGAAGCGGATCTTGATCCAGTTAGACCTCCTATTCCTCATTTCCAACCATCCAATATACGTCAGGATGCTCCTAGTCTTCAACGGTATTTCGGTTTTTAAGAGTCGTAGCTACAAACTGCATGATTATTCGGTCGGCTTAGATTCATCGTCCCCATCGAGAAGCATTGGGCTTCAGCTGAACTTTTCTTCTAATTTAAAAAGAAAATCAATTCCGGGCATTTTCGAAGAGACAATCCCGCACCTTTCCAACAAAGTAAGTGATCGCTTCCAAGATCAGCTTCAACTTGCAGGTGGTGCCATCTCTTAAAATCAAACTGCACTACACCCAATAACGTCATTTTAAAGATTTAAATGAATTTTTCAGACTACTTTGTGTGGTTACGGGCATGAAGTATTGCTTTCAGTGGAAAAGATTAAATTGGTTTAATTCAATTGGGACGACTTGCAGTATTCAGTTCGGCTGTTCGATAATTTGTTCACAAGTGCAAAGCCGTTTCCAGGAGAGAGGGAAATAAAGATTTATTCCCCTGGCCTTTTTTTTCAATCAGGCATAGCGACAGAAAAGGGTAACCAGCGACAAACGACTCCCAGGGGAATTTCGAATCGGCATTAAAATGAGCAGAAGAATTTTGCAAACATCTCATGAACGGAGCCTTGGTGGAATAGGATATCTGGAAGGACCCAGATTGAGTTGGTAAATTTGCCGTATCTCTGAATATTTGTTTCAAAGTTGATAATTGCTGTACTTTCTGAATTTAACGACATCATAACATGACGAAGCATTGGGAGGCCGTTGGGATGAAATAATTTTCAGCCGAGATTATTCTTGCGTTTCGCTTAATGGTAATCAATTAAAAGGACAGCTAGAATCACTCTGATAATTTGTGCATTAATTGGGAGACAGTAGTGAAAAGGAACTTTGAGAAACTTGAGGAACCTACAACAAAACTGGGATGTCTTGAGAAGACAAAGAGTGGAGCAAAACAATGAGTAATGGTCTTCCCCTTACTCTAAAGTTAGGACTTGGAAACAAGCCCAGGAACAACATAAAATTCCTTTCCAGCATGCAGCTTCTAGACTTTCTTGCTCATTCCTTCCCATTAAACCACATTTTCACAAAGGAGTTTGAATTTGATTTAGAACCGAGAATAGATCTATTCATTTCCATGTGATACTGCTTTACTTTAGGATTATTTAATGGAAATAGGGTTGTTAAAGTATTGCATATCTTATTCTCTCTCAGAGAGACAAACGTTCAAGTCGGTGGGTGTGTGGAGCCTTTATTACTTCAAAACGGATCCTGTCTTTAGTGGAACTTTGTTGAAACAAGGGTTAAGGCACTAGTTTCCCTCTAGTTATACATTCCTTCATCAACTTCCTTCACTTCTAAGTTGGAAATTCTGTGCGTTCAGTAGTCTGATTTTGCGGTTTCTTGAGTCACGTGGCACCAATGCAAAATTGTTGACTGTCGAAACAAGAATTTCTCCTCACTATGTATGCAAACGTCCACAGCGCAATGGAGTTCGAGCAAAATATTTTGAAGCGTTTTGAGGAGCAATACAGTTGGAACGCAGATTGCTTGAGAAAAATAAGAACAAAACTTGGCCACAGGCTATAACTTACCTCAGCTGCTCGGTTATTTTTTTGTTTTTTGGGTTGGAGGTTGGGAAAGAATGCACTGGAGCTCACAGACTCAAAAACTGTTTCATTGTGCTACCCCGCAGCTATCTTCATTTGATGTAATCTCTTGGTTTTCCAAAGGAGAACCAGCAAGCGCTTCTGTGATAGAGAGCCTAGGTTGACAGCGCCCTATAGCCGGTGCTTGATAGACAAAGGCGGGACATCGACTGAGGAAATGCTCCGAAGTGTCTTTACCTTCTCTACAGGCATCGCAAAGCTTACCGTCAAAAAGCCCAAGCAGACCTAGAAGCTTAGCGAATATGAAGTGTGCCATTTGTATGCCAACAGTACTTTCCTATGAAGAAAAGAGAAACCGCGGGTTTCTTGCTGACGTTTAAGAGCACGCACTTGGTCGGCCTGCAACTTGGAGAGCCATACCATTTCTGGTTGTGCTTATGGGGAATAATACAGTCGACGTAAGCTGTAAACATAAATGCGGACGCTGCTAATGTGAGCTCGGGGCCTGAAAATGCCTCTTTAAATCCTTTTCTAGTAAATTTATCGGCAATCTCATTCCCCATGACAACATGGTGTCTCGGTACCCAGACAAGTCTTAACGAAAAAAGTATGTCGAACCAATTAAGGGCATATTTCCATACCTCTACAAATTTAGGTGTGGTTAGAGTTGGTTGGTAGGTTCAGTAAGGCCTTGAGTTCAACTTTAATGCCTTTACAGACGCAGACGTGGAGTAGTGGGTAGAGTGCGACTCTCACACTCCGAAGGGTCTAGGTTCTATTCCCGGCTGAACACCTCGAATTTTTCACGGCACCACCTCTTTCGAACTGCTAACAACACTGAAAGAGTAGAAACTGTCTAAGAAAGCTTCTCAAATTTCGCCGTTCGGAGTCTTTAAAAAACTGTAATTCCCTTCTACTCGTGAGAGAACAGCAGCACGCACAACACGAGTAGTTGATGAGCAAACCAGGCCCTGGCCCCTGTGGACTGCCGCGAAAACAATTACAGACCCAGAAATTTCGCCATTTCCATCTGTTCTTTGTAATAAAGTTCGCGTCCATTAGGATCGCATTTGTTTCCGACTGGAAGACCGACGCAAAATTGCCTAACCACATATGAAGTCAAATCTTGTCGTTTTCCACAAAAGCCTTAACTCCAGATCCCACCATCGGCTTGGACGCGTCCGTTAAGATCCGAGTACACTCCCTCTCACGCTAAGTTTCTGACTGGAGTCAGCTCTGGACACAGGGGAAGTCTACTTTGTATGAATGACGGAACTGTATTGTTGGTGTCCCCGCATTAGCGGGAATGTCCATAACACTGGTGTCATAGCAGATGCGGTGCGCGACTTTATCAACGCTTCAGTGATATAAAGAGGGAAGATCTTTCCTTTTTGGACGGAAGTTGGCCTTGATTGTGTATTTCCTGATGTGGATATCAAAGCGAGAGAGGCTTAGCAAAGTCGAGTTGCGTTACGGTTCTCTCACTTGTAGAAGGAACCTACAGTTTTTTCCGACTCCGAACGGCGAAGTTTGGGAAGCTTTTTCTTCGACAATTAATACTCTTGAGTGTTGTCAGCAGATGGATTGAGGTGGTGATGTGAAAAATTCGGCGTGTGAGTGTTGCTCTATACCCACTATGCCACGGCGGCCACGTAATTGCGCTAAAATACCTGGCACTGCATAGGAGAGAAGAGGTATTTTCATTGCGATATAGATCCGTATAGATATTTTTGATGATAGGTCCGATCTTTTACCAACAACTCCCTTATACTGCCGGAAAGCTGACAGCGCCTTGGAGGTTTTCCTCTTAATATGTTTTTTCCAAAAAAATGGTATATAGCTGCATCGAAATTTGGAATGATGACACCTTAACCTACTAGTTGAGTCAGGCCAGTCAGATTCCTTCTCCTCATGAGGGAACAATTTCTGTTTTTAGAGCTGGAGCCCATTGCTTGTCATCGATCTTGTCTAGAGCTGACTGCCAACTGCCACAAACAGCCGCAGGACATGATCCGCTGGCAAGAGCGGCTACATCATCTGCATACGCCTGCGGTATTATATCTATTTCAGGTAGCAAGCAAGCATTATATCTATTTCCGGTGGCAAGCAAGAATTCGACTAACCACAACCATAAACATCCTAGGATCGGAGACTGGACACCAATTTGCGGCAGCCCATGCTTAACCGCATATGCAGTCCGCCTCGGCGATTATAGTGCTGTGCTATTCGACTTGGACTTGAGCTGGTGAACTTCTGCCCAATATATCGAACATGAATGTGGACATTGGATCTAAGAGACAGCATACAAGGGCTGGATTAAGATAAAATTGAAATGGTCATTTTAGCTAAGTGAGCACGTCCTAGTCTTGGTGTTGGCAAAAACAGTGGTTCTTGAAAAATATTCTTTCCGTGCGTCTCACAGTATTCAAAGTCTCCCCGAAGATTCACAAGAAGGTTGAGCTTTTGACTCCTTACAGCGTTCTCCCTCTTTCTTTGAGTACTTTGTTTGTCGGAAATCTAATCTCCGTACTTCTTACGAACCAAGCCACGCGGTCGTGAGCATGCATGTAGTTCAAGCTCTGCAATTAAAGTGGAGTCTCTATATCAAGTCAAGCAACGAGAAACGACTGTGTGCGAAACTAAAGACGTGCCAGCGAAGACTTGGTAGACGTGAAGAATATAGTTGAGCACATAAATGTCTCACAGACGTAAATTTAAAAAAGTTCCCTCCACGCGCCCGCCTGCATTTAAATTTACACCCGTACTCCCTTCAATTCCCGAAAATATACAACATCCTCATGCATTATGCTCACGTACCATAGGATAAGGGTGGAAATAAAGGAAAATACATTTGTTTTCCTGAAATATACGAGCAGTATAATTTTGTCGCGGAATTTCGGCGGGCAGCTAGACCCGCGAACAATGCAGCATTGCGCACACGTATTTCGTGACTGAAGTCACCCTGACCTACATCACTCCGGAGTCACGTAAATCTCGCTGATTATCTTGTCGACCTTGATATTTGCATAAGTTCATGAATAGCTGCTGCATTACATGCTGGGGTGTGTGCACACAGCTGTGTACCAGATGCAGCGTGGGGTGTTGAAGAGCCAACGGGCTTGCCGTAGTCATCACAGCTCAGTTGCCGTTTACACTCGATTAATATTCATGAAATTTTTCCCCTGCGCGGGGCCAGCGATGTGCTTGCTTACCCAAGATAGTTACCCTCGCAGAATGCACTCTCGACAAGAAGGCGGGGGTAATTAGGTTCTTGCAATGGTGTGTGTCTCAAAAGTACGCATTGGCATCGTGACGAGCTTGGAAATGAAAATGAGTCCTCCTAGTTACAGGGGAGTCTGATATTGGGGTTGAGTATGCAGCTTTTGCTCCCAAAAGGACCGCGAAGACAGAGCTATGAGTCGTTGGATAGCCCATAAATTCAAAAAATTGCCGAA
This sequence comes from Eristalinus aeneus, assembly GCA_955652365.1. NCBI lineage: Eukaryota > Metazoa > Arthropoda > Insecta > Diptera > Syrphidae > Eristalinus > Eristalinus aeneus. The sequence goes on along the minus strand of OY019130.1, from coordinate 107,889,441 downwards.
ACAAACGCACAGAGATATGTACATTTGATAATCAACGCAAAGCGTCTGTTAATGGACACGTAAATGAGCATGGAAAAAAATCATAAAAATGTCGGAGCTACCGCAGGGGAATAAATGCGCCAGCAGTGTGTGCTGCACTCCAAGAGGATGACAAAGGAACGTCGGTCGACAGGCCAACGACGAATGCCGCAGGGAGGTGTACGAACAGTACACGCGTTTTATCTTTCTGCGTCATGTAGCAGATAGAAACGATATTATTCGAATTGAATGCTAATAAATCAGAGTTTGAATTATGTTATGTTCGTGGGATAAGCAAGCGGGAGCGCCAGCAGCTATGACAACAAGAGGGGCTGTGCTTTGGAAAATATGTGACCGATTTTGTGTCACTTATCACTTTAGGGATTTCGTCTTCAACGCTTAACAGATTTAAGTGTATCAGAGAGCGGGTGGAGGTGGGCGCAAAAATGAAACAAGTGAATAAAAACGACTTAATATTTATTTCACAACGAAACAAGGAGAAGTCGAGTATTTATAGGAAAGTGAAAAGGACGCTACACAGAAAAGCCTACTTCTTGCATTTTTAGCAAAGTGAATAGAAGTGGCACTGCCTACTGCTGATATATTTGAAGTAAAGCGAGATTCGGATAAAAAACCTGTTCATGAGGGTCCGAAGGTTATTTCTTTCGCCTACATAAGGTGCCTTGGAAGATGCTTCCGATCTAAATTTGAAAGGATAATAATTAACTAAAATTGATGAATTTATTAGGGACTTCCTTAACATCATTCTTGAGGAGATCGTGCGTAACTCACACGTCAGGGGCACGATCTTTCACAAGTCCATTCAACTGCTAGCTTATGCAGATGACATTAACGTGATCGGCCGAACTCAGCGAGCCGTCAATGAGTCATTTGCTAGCATCGAAGCAAAACTGGTTCCAAACGAGGGCAAAACGAAGTTTATGCTGTCATCGAAGAAGGACGCAGAACATCGACGTCTCCGACAGAGCGTCACTATGGGCAGCAGACACTTACAGGTAGTCAAGCACTTGGTCTATCTCGGCTCCGCGGTGAATAAGGACAACAACATCAGTACCAAAATCAACAACAACATCAGAACCACTCTTGCCAATCGCTGTTTCTTTGGGCTTAAGAGGCAATTGAGTAACAAAACCCTCTCCCGAACGACCACACCTTGATCATCCCAGTCCTGCTTTTCGGCGCAGAAACCTGGACGCTACTAAAAGTGGGTGAGGAAGCCCTTGGTCTCTTCGAGCGAAAAGTTCTGGGTGTGATTTTTGGTCCTGTTTACGTTGATGACATCTGGTAGAGAAGATTCAACCACGAACTGTATAGGCTGTACGGCGGCATGAGTCTAGTCAAGCGTCTACGGATACAACGCTTAAGGTGGCTAGGCCATGTAGAGCGCATGGTCAGCACTGCTCCATGCTATAAACTAATTTTTTAATTTTTTTGGCTATAAACTAATTTTACATATATTATTGTAATTATTAAAAGATAATATTCCAAAGTGCAACGTTGTTAGTAGAGCAAAATGGGCAGTGAACCGTGTTTTACGAGGGACGTTGTATATATTCTCGGTATCGATATGAAGGAAAATGCGCATTCAATTTGAATTGTTTTTACTTTTCAATATAATCTTCCCTAACATCAATGCATTTGTCATCATTTGCTATTTTAAACCCTCAAAAAAAATTCCTTTTTCTCTGCGAAATACCCATTTATTGCCGACTTGAGTTCTTCATCATCCGAAAATCTTTTTAAACGAAGACATTTTTTCAAATCCGGAAACCGCAACTAATCACTCGGAGCAAGGTCCGGACTACAAGGTGGATGTTGGATCTCTTCGAAACCACAATTTCGCGCAGCAGCCTTGGAAACTCTCACCGTGTGAACGGGAGTGTTGTCATGAAGAAGCTGCGAGTTTACTCCATCTTTTCATTTTATGTCCTTCCGCAAATTATGCACACTGGAAGCGTAGGCTGTGGCGTTGATGGTTTCATCTTTTTTTGTACTTAATGAGCAAGATTCGCTTTGAGCCCTAAAAACCTGTGACCAGAAGCGGAGTGACTTTGAATTTCTTCGGGAGGTCTGTTTATTCTTATGCCACTGCAGGGACCCTTGTTTGCTTTCAGGGTCATAGTGGTGAATCCATGTTTCGTCTCCAGTAACACTTCGATCAATAACACCGCCCTCGTTCCCACTGCACATCTCCAAAAGCTCTCTACAGCATGCGATTCTCACTGTGAGCATTTGCGGCCTCCACCTTGCACTGACCTTTGAAAGGTTAAGATAGTCATGAAGAATGGTGTGAATGGTACAGGTTGAAACTTGGTGAACTCTGGCATCATTTTCACCTTTATTCGGGCATCTTCAAGAACAAGTTTTTCGACTTCTTTGATGCTTTCCCGTACAACCAGTATCCGGGGCGCCGGAGTGACGGTCGTCTTCAATGCTCTCTCTGCCTCTCTTGAACCCACTTTTGCACAGTTGATAATGAAGGTGCTGAAGCCTAGTAAACAGCAACCATCTCTTAATGAATAGTTTTTTGACATTTTCCTTGCTTAGTGAGAAATTTAATTACAGCACGATGCTAATTTTCACCATCAACGTCTCAGTTGCCATTAAGATTCTGTTTAACTCGAGATAAAACGCGACGTTAGAATCACATTTATATGAAATTGCACATGAATGCATTAAAATAGTAGTATTACAGAATAAAAAAGTAATTTTATAAATATTATATAACCTCAGCTTCAGCCCGATACCGAGAATATATAGAACGTAATATAAATATAAAAAAAATAATAGTAATAAAAAAATTGCTTTCAGAGGTTAAACAAACAAATTTATAAGTGGAATTGTTGGGTGTTCAAATTAAATGATCGCAAATGCCTAAAAATATGCTCAACAGGAAGGAAAAAGAGGAAGAAAATCGGAACTAACCCTTGCCGATGAACGACAAGTAGTAAGATTAGTCCAACATAACCAGTTGATGAACGCTAGGAAAATAAAAGAGGAGTTAAATTTACCCGTGGCGATACAACAATAAAAAGAAGGCTGGTAAAGAAGAATTCACCTGCCAAAAGTCTCAGAAAAGTACCACTACTATCAAAAATCAACCTACTAAAACAAACGAAATTTGCAAAAGAGCACCTAAATTGGGAACCTTCTAAATGGCGCAATATGTTATGGATAGATGAATCCGAAATAGTTTTATTTGGTATACCTGGCAACTTTTTCTCTCGACAATACCAAGGGCTTCTTGATCTGCTTCCATGGCATTTGTTCGTAGGCGGAAAAACCAAGAGCTTCAACCGGAGTGCACGATCAAGACTGTAAGGCATGGAAGGGCAGAAATTATCGTATGGGGATGCTTCTCCTATTTTTGTATTGGCTTAATTTTTTGGATGAAACCGATGATGATAAAACCATGCTAGCTTTCGCAGAGTGAAATATGCCGCTTAGATGGATTCAACAGTAAGACCCTAAACAAACTCGCCAAAGAATTTCGAAAGCAATGGGGTTCAAGTTATGGAGTGGCCGCCTCAGTTCCCGGGCTTTAATCCCATTGAAAACCTTTGGACAGATGTTAAAAAAGCTGTATATGAAGCAAAATCCAAAAATACAAAACAGCTGTGGGATGTTGTGCAGGTTGCGTTGAGGAATATCCCTGTTCAGCGATGTCAGGCCGTATTCGACTCTAAGCCACGACGTTGTACTTAAAAATAAAGCACAGATCCAATAAAAAAAATTAAACAAAAAAACTTTACTATTCCATTGACTTTAGCTTCACTTTCATAAACTTTTGATCCTTTGTGATATTATTTTGCACACACCGAAATTTTGTGTTGTTCCGGGTAAGGGGTCTTTTCTAAGTTAAGAATGCACTTTTTTCTTGTCTTCTTTATAGATTTTATTGCTAATGGAATGAGGATGTTGTGACATAAATATGATGCGTTCACATGACACGTTTGAACACAGTGCTATTATTTTCCACAGTACTGTATTTACGCGGCCAGACTTCAATTGGTAAGAAATCACCAAAAAACAAAAAGTTCGACAGCAGTATTTTAAAAATCGTTATCATTTGAAATAACTCAATACTTGGTATTATTTTTTTATGAACAGAGATATGGCTTGAATTTATGATCTTATTTAATGATTAATGACTAATGATTAAATTAGTTGAATAACTTATGAATAATAGTTAATTTAGTCATGAGTAATTTCTGCGAATAGTGAATAAATTACTGGACAATCATTATTATCTTGATTAATGAATACATTAGGCATTAGTTGCTTACATCCAGCAATTAATGACTAATTTAGTCATTAGTCATTATTCGACTAAAATTTGCCCAACAGTGATTTGAATAAACCTGATCTGATTAGGTTATTGACCGAAAGCCCTACCTTATTTTAAATACGACCAGCAATGTGAATTTACTCTCTTTCTCTCTCTCCCTCTCCCACTCTATCTCTCTCTCTCTCTCTCTCTCTCTCTCTCTCTCTCTCTCTCTCTCTCTCTCTCTCTTTTGTTCTACCCAATAGACGAAGCACTTCGCCTAAGCAAGTTGTCGTCCTACTTTGCATTTGCCGACTTCCTCCCCTTTTCTATAACACAGTATTTCCACAAAAACTGATTGTGTCAGTCAAACATGTATTTCAAAGGCGCTGTGGCAGCCCATACTTTTTGGTGAGGATGTCTGTGAAATTCGCTTCACGTGTTTAAAACGAAACTTGTTTGAGTGAAATATGTGAAGAAATGATATTTGTGTTCAGTTTCACAGTTGAAATTGAGTGAATTCTGTGCATACACCACATGTCCGTAAAACTTAAACTTAATTGCAAGTGATTCGCCTCGCACTGATCGGTCTGCCAGTGAATACGCTTGGAATCAGCTAACGGCCAGGATACCCAAAGAAGTGTGACGGTTTGCGTTCGACTTGAAAAAAATGCAACAAAAAATGCTAAAACGCAATGAAAACTGAATAAAATAGTAAGGAATGTACAGCAACCAATACAAAATGGATTAATTACGTAAATGTTTATGAGCGCGTGATCATAATAAACGGTCGGAAACCAATCACAAATTATTATAATAGGCAAAGCTTGTATGTTGTGAAATGTACGTAGTGCACGATTCGTATTTTGTATGAATCAACCATGAATCCATGATTTCCAAATAAATTTGCACCACATGGAAAAGTTATTCAGGCGCCAGCTTGTTTATGTTGAAAAGCTGAACTAAACTTAAAGAAGGTACTTAACAATTGACTAGGCGCCCTTCAGCTCGAACGTGCTGCCAACTTAATGGTTTAAGCCTCTTAAAGAAACACCCTTTAGAAGTGTTAGTCTCGGAGTGGAATTGAAGACTGCACGCCACGCAGAGTTTGGAAGGACGACCACTTTATGCAGGCACGTGGTTAAAAATTTCCTTATTTGCAACCATTTCGGCTGTTTGAGGATGTGTCATTTTCTTTGTTGTCAATCAAAAACGTTTCAAAAAACATTTCGAGAATCTTGAATTATTTTGTTAGCGTTGGTCCTCTGTGAGACATTTGCTAATAGAAGAAACAGTACGAGTAGTTCTTGTACCTGTGCTGTGTGATTGAAAATAACAAATCTACCCGACTGCAACGAAGAAAGTCTTCGTCACACTTTTTAAATCAAATTCTCATCTAGAATCAGACGTCTTCCAAATAAGGATCTTCCTCACAACTTATTAGGCGTAAAACATCCACAACGGTTTCCTTCATCGCACCAATTTAAATTTCTTCATTCCTTGTGAGTTTTACGACCCGAATGCGAAGACCTCAAATTGCTCTTGTTACACGCGAAATATTGCGTCATTTTTCGCAATTTTTTTTATCGCTACCAAACAACAGTCGCTGACATCAAGTGTCACATTACATGGCTGCGACATTACTTTTATCATCTGTAACACCAGCAAAGCAATCAAAAAAATTATGCTCACTTTAACCTCCGTTTTATTGTGCGATCTCCCGCACTTTCCACCCCAGCAGATAACTCTGAATTGCACGAGTTTCTCTCCGCGCCGCCGACGCGAAAAAGAAGTCAATCCAAACTTGATACAGCACAAGCCAAAAAAATGAAAACGGCAGAGCGTGTCGTAGGGAAATGGTACTCGCTGCTGGGAGGGTTTGTCCTTTTTTTACATCATTCTGAAATGTAGCGGGAATATTGCAATTTCCCCCAACGCAGGACAGTCATGGTTGGGTGCCGCTATCCTTTTCGGTGCTTTCCGGAAGTTTTGAAACGGCAAAAGGCAGTGCGTTTATTGAAAGTTTTTCTTCGAAAAATTTAATTATGCAAATTGTTTCAATTAAACACCAATTAATGGCAGAGGAGTGGGAGGTGGGGTTTCGATTGTTTCATGGTGAAATTGTTTTGGGTCAGAAGGGAATTGAAAAATGCCGGAGCAGGCCAGCTCCAATTAATGGGGTGATGGTTTTAAATTAACGGGTGGGACAAAACCCAAAAATTCTTTGATGTAGAGGAAACTTACTGGAGTGGGTCCAATAAGCCCATTAACAGATACTTTTCATGTTGTTTGGGAATTTTTTTTGGGGCGGGATATGTTCAAAAAATGAGCTTCAATTAGAGATCGCGTGGGCGGGGTTAAGCTGTAGGGTAAATTGAATTTGATAACATTTTGGGGGATATTCAAATATTTCCACCGTTACTCATGAAAAGCTTCTGATACTTGGATGAAGGTATCAGAATTACCTTTATCAAAGTTTAGCGCTATCAGCGAGTTGTTCACTGTAAAGTCTTAGGGTCTGTATTTTAATTGAGGTAACTGCGGGACAGCTTCATAGGTTGCAGTTTCCGTGCGCGCTAGAATCAGGGTAGCAACTGGTCCTCAACCAACAAGTATTTCCCTCTAGTAAGTTGCATCCACCCTACTTATATTCACACATCTGGTGCAATAAGTCCTAAACGAGAGTTCACGGTCCAGCCTACTGCTGGGGTCTAAGCTTAAAGTGAAATTTTTTACCACTGTTCCTCAGAACTTGGCCGAAATTCTAGCTCTGAGCACATCTAACGTTGTCGTCGTGTTGGCATAGACCAACGAATTCCAGTTATAATAATAATTGTTGGCGTTACAGTCCAAAGGGGGACCAGGGCCTAGCTTGCTCATCAACTACTCGTGTTGTACGCGCTACTGTTCTCTCACGAGTGGAAGGGACCTACAGTTTTTTGCCAACTCCAAACGGCGAGAATTGGGAAGCTTTCTTAGACAGTTATTACTCTTTGGGTGTTGTCAGCAGCTAGAAAGAGGTGGTGCCGTGAAAAATTCGAAAAATTGGTGTTGAGCTGAGAGTCGAACCTAGATCCTTCGGCGTGTGAGCGTCGCACTCTACCCACTACGCCACGGCGACCACCAACGAATTCCAGTTGCCCCTGACAAAAACGAAGAATGAAGGAAGTCTAAAGGTGTGCACGTCACATAAGAGCCTGCCATTGTAATAGTCCGGTACAGGATATTATGCACTTCCCAAATTGAATCTGTACAAAATCGACTGTAAAATGCTGTGAAGCGTGTGGTATTGTCTCCTTAAACCAGAACCATTGCCAAAACCTGTTCTTTCCCATCGAGACCTAGTATAATTAGTTATCGTGGTGCAGCACCGATTTCCATTTAATGTAACGAACGATCTATGACACATGTTTGGTGACATTATTCGAGACTGTAGGACTTTTCCGTAAAAGAAAGACACTGATGACAGTTCAACTATTTGGACGAAAAGAGACCTTCATTTATTATTCAACGCTCTTTTATACATTCGTTAGTTACTGCTATTGGAGAGATTTCAGTACAATCACCTCATAATATTAGCACAGATAAAGTTATATGTCATAGAATGAGCTAAACTAGGTTCATACAGTGGTTCACAAAAGTAACTCATTTGAAATTAAAAATTGTTTGATTTTTCTGTGTACAAGTCAAAATTTGTTTCTTATTTTACACCCTACCACATATTGCATGATTTACCCGAAACGTCTCCAAAGATTTAAAAAATAATCCATACAAACAGACATTACAGACAGTGTACTGTAATTATCATGCATTACGCGGAATGGTCTTTGGTTCAATTCGCACTGGAGCTTTGATGGCCTCGCGCACGGCATCTTCCATGACACTAGGCTCATGGACATACCGTCTGATGCGAGGTCACCAATGATACAGCCGGTTTGTTTATACAAATTCGACTTTCCCCGTGTCCAGGACTGGCTTTGGGCAGATAGTGAACCGAGAAAGGAATGTGGTCGGATTTTCGAGTACGGCTCCATGACGACGGAGGGATTTAGAGCTGGGACCTACGTGGAAGACGATAACATTAGACTTCACACCTTCTTAGTCAATTTCGCGTCGGTCTTAGGTTTGCCATCCTAATAGTCACTAACAACATACATATTTTGTGAAGAACAGGGGGAAGGAGCCAAGTATCTGTGTTTGTAGCGACGGCCAAACTTTGGCTAAGGCTTTACTCAACCCTTTAACCACTTCCAAGATGGCCAAAGAATGCAAGCCTTCACTTAGTTTGTTCGGCAGACTGAATGCGCTAAGACTTGTCTGGGTCCGAGACATTACGGGATCATGGACAATGAGATTGCTGATGAACTAGCTAGGCAAGGTTCAAAACAAGGCATTCGTAGCGCCCGAATCCACTTTGGGACTTCCCGTGTGGTGGGTTAGGGCTTCCGTCGTCTGTTGGTTCTCTTAACAGCACAACCAGAGATGGCATAAGTCTCCAGGATGCAGAGGAACCAAGTGTATACCACCAAACGTCAGCAAGAATTTCGGTGATTTTCTGTTATGTCTAGACAGAAAAGAGTGCAGACGACTTGTAGGCGTACAAACGGGAGACTTTGACTTCACATACCACTTAAATCTCATTGGGCTTATTGATGGCACCCTATGCGACGTTTGTGGAGAATGTGACAGATCACTTCCTCTGACAATGTCCCGCCAGCGGTCGGATCAGATGACGGCTGTTTGGCACTTTTATCAGTCACTGGCGCATATACCGCATCCTATGATGTCATTCAAGAAGCAATTCCGAGGTGTCTTTCGACATTCATCGGTTTGAACTCACACGACATCCAATTTCTAAAATAACAATAATATTTGAACAGCGCGACAGTGACAGGGGACCAGGGCCCAGCTTGCTTATCAACTACTCGTATTGTGCGCGCTACTGTTCGCTCACGAGTAGAAAGGAACTACAGTTTTATGGCGACTCCGAACGGCGAAGTTTGAGAAGCCTTTTCTTAGACAGTTATAACTCTTTGAGTATAAAAAAAAAAATTCGGGCATCCAGCCGAAAATCGAACCTGGACCTTTTGCGTGTGAGTATCACACTCTACCCACTACGCCATCCAATGTCTTTGCTTTTAGAAAAATCCAAATTACGTTAAACGAACACAATTTGTTAACTGAGTCACTTCCGAAGATTCTGCAAGGAAACTTGGCATTTGACATGAACCTTGGTCCAGGCATCCAATTTCTCTTTTTTTTGGGCTTGCCTTGCTTGCTTGTTCTATGCTTAAAATCACCACTTTTGAAACGTCGAAGCCACTTTCTGCATAATTCACTGTTTGGGTAACATTAATGCTCCAAAAGAGTGAACTGTAAAGCAATAAATGGAAAAAATTGCTGAAACTGAGTCTGTGACTGATGTAAAGAAAACAACGCGCCTTCGACCAGATCGATCGACCGAAAATATTGCAGCAGATAAAATCATCTTTAGTGACGAGGCCCATTTCCATCTTGATGACTTCGTCAATAGGCGGAATTGTTGCATTTGGGGCGGGGAAAATCCTCGAGTGATTCACGAGAAGCAAATGCATCCTCCACGTGTCACTGTGTGATGTGGATTTTGGGATAGAGGAATCATTGGAACTTTTTTTTTTATCAAAATGAGTCAGGTCAAGCGCAAACAGTCAAACAGAGTTCGGTATGGTGAAATGATAAACAATTTTTTCGTGCCTGGAATTGAAGAAATGAATGTGGAGGGAATGTGGTTTCAACAAGACGGCGCGACATCTCATACTGCCAGAGAAACAATTCAATTGCTGCATCAGTCATTTCCCGGTCGTATTATTTTGCGTTTTGGACACCAGAATTGGCCGCCTAGATCGTGCGATTTAACACCATTGGACTTTTTTCTTTGGGGCTTTTGGAATTCGATGATTTATACGAATAAGCCGACGACGACTCAAGCCTTAAAAGGGGCAATTGGACGCTGCATTAATGAAATACCGCAGCACTTATGCAAAACGGGCATTGAAAATTTCATTCAAAGATCACGTATGTGCCAGCAAAGCCGCGGTGGCCATCTGCCTGATGTGTTATTCCACACATAACCTCATCCTGTCAACTTTACGATATAATAAAGAATTCATGTTTTTTTTTTTTAAATATCTGCGTTTTATTTAAAACTAACTATACCCGGCGCGCTTTGCTACGCATAAAATAAATGAAATTCAAAAAAGTTAATGTTTATACATATACTAAAAAAAAGATTTTTATTTATTATTTTGTTTATTGAAGTGCTGTTGGATATACAATATTTTTTGTTTTTCTATCTGGGGCATAAACGAATAAATTAGAAGGCTTTCCGACGCATGAACAGGCCACATACAGTTGTCCATGAGAGGCGCACGGATTTTCTAAATTCAGGCCACACACTTGTAAGGATTGTCCTTGTGCCTTGTTTATGGTAATGCCATATGCGAGTCTCACTGGAAACTGCAAACGATTAAATTGGATCATTGGAATGCGAGACTATAGGACATCTTGTCTTTTGAATTTTCCATTGAATATAGTAGCTTCGATGATATTCGCCATCATTTTTTTTACTGAAAATCTAGTCGTGGTGGATTAATGTTTCGAAGGAAAATGATAGGCACGCCAATTTTCAATGTTAAAACGTGCGGAGGCATGCCAGGTAAGTCAAGTGAATTCAAGAACTCAGTTAGATAGTTGACAACTTCGTCTTGGTTCATCACAGTATCAATGGATTTATATGTTTTCTCTTCTCCAGGTATTTTACCTTGAATGGTGAAATTAATTGAGTTGACATCGTTGTTTTTGGCTGCTAATATAGCACGTTCACTGAGCCATGTGTTATGTATTGGCTCGTCTGCATTTGATGCAAATATGCAGAAGTCTGGTGGCAATAAGATACATTGTGTGACCTTATCGACAGTCAATTTACCATTTCCATCATCCAATTATTGTTTTGCAAAACGTATAGCGGATCCATCGAGTTGCAATTTGGGTTTATAAGTATAGTTTCTGCACATGTCGACATAAAACGGATAATATTAAATATACATTCAGTTCGTCAGCCAGCGTAGAACGCGGAATATTGGGAAAAGTTTGCTCAAAAATCCGAAACTATAAATTAAACACCTGGGTGTTTATTACTTTTTAAAAAAATTTATTTATTTTTTATTTGGGCATAATAACCCCTACACTGTTCACTTAAGACTAACTCTACAATCTGACGTACGCTACCTTAAATACCCAGCAACTGGTACCGTAAAGGTGAGGTGCTCCCACGGGTGCTCTCGGATTTCTGCATACCGTACTATGGAATGTGGCCGACTGCAACTTGATGTCTACGTTTCGCCAGACGCTGCTTCTCGTGGGAACGTTGCTGGTGCTCTGATGATTCCGTGGAACATGTGTGGAGGAGGAAAGCATTTTGTGACTTAACTTATAAAATAAGCGCACCTCCGAAAACACATTCGTTTCCTCTTAGGTCCTTTAGTGTGCAATGAGCGCTTCCAATGATTTTTTTGTACGCCATTGTATATTGACATTGATTTGCTATTGTTGGATTCGCTATTAACATTTAAACGTGATATGAAATAATAACACTGTAATGTACATCAAATACACATGTATTTGAATGTACAAATCCAAATTCAGATTTGGACCAGCGGTAAATCTATGCATGGGGATACACGCATCTACGCACGTGTAACCATATATACTTCCCAAACCAACGCACGATCACTTCTTCTAGTGTGCGTTGTGTGTGTATTTAGGGGTTGAATTGTACAATGTGCGTGACTCCACAAAGGCTCGTGTCGATTCAATGGTTACAGCGAGAAAAAAATATATGGGAAACAAAGAGCGTTTAACCTGCGATATCTCCAATTTATTATTCGAAAATAAAAAACACAAAATCCGAAAAAAATAACAAAACAAAAACACACAAAAAAAGGTGCACCACGGAGTATATATGTCAAACAAATAAAGAGCATATACTCCCTGGTGCACGCGTCCGTATTGCCTTACGTATTAGTTAGGTTTAGATTACCTAGTTGTAAGATATTTGTAAATATATTTAAGTTTGATTTAGGATAAGTAAGTTAAGTTAGCAAGTAAGTTCAAAACATTAAATAAGGAACGTCCAAGTTTATAAATTTTTTTGGGCAACGAAAAACAAAAACACTAGACTTTAGAATTAATAAAAATCCAGAAGATGTCGAAAGGCAGACAAAACGAATATAGATTAGCTTAGAGTACTTGTTTAGAGTCAGTAAGTTAGAAATAAAATTAATATTCCAGTATAGATATTTAGGATAGTTTTAAGCATTTTTGTCTAGCAACTAAGTTAACGAAAACTCTTAATAAAAATGCGTTCGAAACTCAAAAAAAAAATTAATTATTCGAAACGATGGTTGAGTAATTTTGTTCCCTTAGCGCGTTGAACCAGATCTTCAATACTGCGTTTTTACTTTTCCAAAATTTGCATATTGATGTTTTAAAAATTTTGACCAATAACTCCCAAAGTGTCTTAGCCTGAATGCTTGAACTAATTTTAGTTGAAAGTATTCATTGAGACGGATTTTCCATGATTTTCCCAGATTTGTAGGCACAACTGTGTGGAAATTGGAGGCGGTCAAACTTTTTAAAACTTCATATCTTTCTAACGGTACTCTCCACCGAAAAACTGCGAAAGAAAGCTCAATCTTAATTTTAAAGACCTTTTGATTGATATATCACTCGAAAGGATCAGACGAAACTTTGAATATAGGCCCCAACTTCATCTCTATGGGAAGTTATTCCCCCAAACAAAAGTTGGTACCAAAGCCCTTTCGACAGAATTCTGAAAAAAGTTGCCAGAGACATCAATGCTCTATCTCTTACCAGTTTAGAGTCTTAAAAAGACAAACAAACAAACAAACATTGATTTATATATATATATAGATTTAAATCTTGCGTTCTTGTTAGGACACCATTTAAAAGAAAATCAAAACTTCCCGTAATAATAATAATAATAATTTTTGGCGCTACAGTCCAGAGGGGGACCAGGGCCTAGCTTGCTCATCAACTACTCGTGTTGTGCGCGCTACTGTTCTCTCACGAGTAGAAGGGACCTACAGTTTTTTGCCGATTCCGAATGGCGAAATTTGAGAAGCTTTCTTAGACAGTTATTGCTCTTTGAGTGTTGTCAGCAGCTCGAAAGAGGTGGTGCCGTGAAATATTGGAAAAATTAGTGTTAAGCTAGGAATCGAACCTAGACACTTCGGCGTGTGAGCGTCGCACTCTACCCACTACTCCACGGCGGCCACTTCCCCTAAATACTGTTTTTCTAAGACAAATCCGGATATAATCCAAGAGTGGGAAAATGATGTTGTTGGTTAAAGCAGACACTGATGCAAATTCAGGATTTCTGATAAGTGCTACAACTTTCCAATGAAATAGGGAATCACTTCCAAGATCAGCCACAACTTGCATGTGGCGCTACCTATTGAAAAAAATAATTCCCCTAATAAAAATTGGGATTTTAAATCTCATTTCTGAGTTTGTTTATCTTCCCATATTTGTAAAGCTGTTGTTGCAATAAAAATATTCAAACCATGCAAACTTTTTCACATAAGGTCGTCTAACTAAATCTAATGTGCATGTTCATCGATGTCTGGACATATTGAAAGGGAACTGCGCGCCTCAAAGTATGACACACAATGCTCTATTGAAACTTCAGCAAGATCACTCACAAAATCGCTCACTCTGTCTCACTCTCGCTCTCTCTCTCTGAAATTGAAACAGAATCACTCATACGATTGATTGAAAATTGAATAGCCCGCAGCTCTAGCAATACAGATCAAAATTGGAAAACCTTTGTTCCTTCCTCTTTGGCATGTCCAGAAAACCTTTCATTTTTCTTTAGCCCGAAATTAATTTGAGTTTGAAATATCTGCAGACGCGGATAGAAAACGGAATACACACCAATTAGGATTGAGGTGAAAAGTTTTGCCAGGCTTGCAAAAAAAGGATTTTTCAAACACCTCCAACCCCAGAATCAGCATTAAACTCTAGATCCCGTTACACCCATGTAAAAGCAGGTTCCACTGCCTGCCGAAGAAGCAATTCCAGATTTCCTGCTGCACGTCACCCCCATCTCCGATGTATGCTTCACAAAAAAAAATGTCTCGCTACGCCACAAATTCTGCAATCTTCGCAGAAGAGCCCCTTCCTCTCACCCATCCAAACTCACATGTATGTATTCCTTAAAGACGTTCTCCCCTGACATTTCGAGGATACGCACATTATGAATTGAAGAACTTTCTGAAGCCAAGTTCGGTTCCACTAAACGGAGTTTTCCTATGAATAGTAATGAGCGTGGAGATTTATCAAAACCGTGTCTCGGATGAAGGTGGATAACCGAGGCATTACTTCGCAAAACATAATTTGAGAGTCGTACCCTCTAGTCGCATGACAAATTACCAACCACGAGAGGTGGTGGCGGTGTGCGTCTTGTGATTTATTAAAAGTTCAAATTCTGCGGTGTAAGGATTTCCCCCGAGGAGTGTGTATTGTTTGGCTCAGCTTTATGACTGACGGTTTACGACGGTGTTAAATTGACGCAAGTTGGCGAAATGGATGCTGTCTGTGTGCCGAGTGAATACGTTCTCAACTTTGCTTTTATGAGCCCGCCTCCGACTGCTTTTAGGGATCCATAGATGCTTTGTCACCAAGTTTTGCTGTGGGGATACGGCCTTTTTATCGCTCTTGACGAGTGCCTCTTATGCATTATGCCATGCCTCTAGGGGTGAGGGCACATAAAACTTTCTTGCACATATTTCCTTAGTGTGATGTTCACTATAATGGGATGTTGGTGCGGATTGCAGAGGACGTAGCGTAGGATGGGCGACTGGTACTTAGGGTCGATTAAGCTGTAAATTTAAAAGGTGGGATAGTAACGTGTACTTTCTTTTCAGTTATAGTGTGTATGAGGTGCTTGTATATTGCGCACAAATTACTATCGCCAAGGGCTTTTGGTTTTACGGCGCGGCAGAACATCAAAAACAATGGGAACGGTGTTTGTTTCTTTGTAATGAGCGGCATCAGATCACCTTTCATGCAAGTACTTCTTGTTTGACAGCACTTTGACCGAAATTTCGACCTGAAAAGAGGGGAAAAAGGCAAAAAGAATGTTGGCAAAATGTTGAGCTGCTGCGTGACAGTCGAGAAAATATTTCTGGTCCATCTATAAGCCAAGTCCCAATTTTTGTTATCCCATCCATATTGGGTGCCATCTGGAATCCCAGTGGACCAGTAGCGGGCTCATTTACTACGGCAATCTAAAAATTGCCTTATTGCGATTTTGGCTGAATAAGTCAAGTTGTGATGCATTAGTGTGAGTTCTCTTCTTGAGTACTCAAAGAACCAATTCCTTTCATTGTGATGCAAAATACAGCTTTCTGATTTTCTGTGCCTTCTAATGAATAACTCCGACGTTTATGCCAGAGAACTCAATGAACCAACTACTTTTCATTTTGAAAATGCAAAACCTGGCATAAACATCGACGTTATTCTTTAGAAGGCACGGGAAACCAGAAAACTGCATAATGGAAGAATCGCCAACTGGATAACATTCAAACGTAGACAAAAATTGGTCTGTCTTTGCAATTGTCTTTCAATTTCGGCTGAAAGGAGTTATCAACGTTATCGAGTACTTCCTCTCCTGGATGTTTCTCTTTAATTAAATGTTTCGATTGGGATCCAAAATAGTTAGCTGTTAGTGTGGATCTGATGCCGGCAATGATCCATTTTCAGAGATGTTGGCAGTGCCCTCACTGCCAAGTGTGAAAGTTTGCGGCTTAAACTGCCATATGTGCAGTAATGATAAAACTCAGATGTATGCTGAAATACAGGTGTCGAAAAACGAAAAACGTTGACCTCTCATTTTAATTTTTACGTACCGGAAGAAAAAGAAGTCGTTCGGTGGCAAGTCAGGCCTATGCGGCGGATGACTCATCAAATCGATGTTTTGAGTTCTCAAAATTTCAGTTGTTTCAGCCGATGTGTGAGAGCTGCGATTGTCGTGGTGAAGAGTAATCCGACGTCGGCGGTTGGTTTTCCTGATTTCTTGGAAGACAGCTGGCAAACAAATGCATGTGTTCCACTCAGAATTGACTGTTCTGCGTTATTCTACTGGTACGATTTGCGACATGTCCAGTTTTTCCGAAAAACAGGCGACCATTTGCTTGGAAGTGATTCGTGCGCGAGCAAGCTTTGTTGGATTTGGCTCAATTTGAAACACCCATACAGTCAACTACTGTGTATTTTCGGTCTCATACGCGTAATTCCACGATTCATCACTTGTCACGATGTCATAGACGTGTTACGAAGCACCGCGATCGTATTTTTGGAGCATTTCTTTCGACCAATCGACACTATTGAGCGATTGACAAACTGAGTGGGATCCAACGCAAACAACGTTTTTTGACGGTCAAATGTTCATGCAATATTAAATGCATGCTGGTCCCACTAATGCCTAAGGTTGTCTTAATCTCATGATAGGTCACATGACTATCTTGCAGTATCAGTTGGCGCACAGCATCAATGGTTTCCGGAACAAGAACTGATTTTGGACGACCTTCACGGAATTCGTCTTGGAGTGAACTACGCCCTCGGTTGAATTCACCATACCATGGATAAACGCTGGTCCTTGATGGAGCTTCATCGCCAAAAATTAAATTAAGTTTACCGATGCACTGTTGTTGAGTTAATCTACGTCTAAAAACGTAAATAATAATCGCATACATATTTTCATGATTTAATTCCATTTTTTGGGCGAGATGAATCTTTTAAGTTACTGTAAACGACACAAATAGCGCTCGTATGTCAAAACGTTCTGAGTACGTATAGACTCAAAAACGTCAAAATTAACGATTGAGCCAAATTGCAACACTAGCTTTGCCCAATCCCGAAATATAAAAGGCAACCTTCGTATAGGAGAATCCTTGCTGACACCCATGATATGCGGGAACAGCGATTTCTTTTGAACAGGGTCTGTCGATTCTCAGATTACTTACTGACTTTAGACCCCCTTACTTGATGATGGCACGGAATCAAATTAAGAGCTCAGTCATAAAGTTGGAACTCCTGGTAGATGATTCACTGTTCCTCCCGTCATACACATAGCAAAGAGTTTTTGGCAAATAATGGACTTGAACACAGTTTACAGCGATTACTTGCAATTCATCTCCAAGATCAGCACAGAGAAAATTTCGATCTACTTCATTTCTGCACCGGTCTCCTTATCAAATAGAACAGGACCATCGTCGACCTGCCACATTTCTTGGTGCAATTGTTCAGGCCACAGCTAGGCGAAACTGGAATCCATCCAAACCCAATCATTGGGGAGATCAATTGCCAGAAAAAGAAAACTCAACGCACACAACAGACTGTACGAAGGGATATTCCTTCGACCTCCACAGAATGCGAATTGCGTTACTTCTACTCCAATCTACTACGTAACCTGAACCAGCAACTACAAACCCGTACCGCCAAAGGACACTATCAACTCACCGATCTGAAAAGACCGTTGTCGAGACAAGACATCGCTGAATTATAACTACCTAACATCATAATAATTGTTAACGCTACAGTGCAGAGGGAGACCAGGTTCCAGCTTGCTCATCAACTACTCGTGTCGTGCGCGCTACTGTCATTTCACGAGTTGAAGGGACCTACAGTTTTTTGCCGACTCCGAACGGCGAAATTTGAGAAGCTTTCTTAAACAGTAATTTCTTTTTGAGTGTTGTCAGCAGCTCGAAAGAGGTGCTGCCATGAAATATTAGAAAAATAGGCGTTGATCTGTGAATCGAACCTAGACCCTTCGGCGTGTGAGCGTCGCACTCTACCCACTAAGCCACGGCGGCCAGAAAACATTATCATTAATTTAATATTTTTTATTTTAGTGGCGCCCTCTTTACATATGTCCCTGAACTTATTGAGTGTAGTGTTATATACATTAAGTGGTTCTACAGTCCACAAAGGGACCAGGGCCTAGGTTCCTTATCTTTAACTCGTGTTGTGCGCACGTCTATTCTCCCAAGATTGGAAGGGACCTACAGTTCCTTTCCGAACGACGAAGATTGAAAAACTTCTTCCTTCACTCTTACTACTGTTTGAGTATTGTCAGTTACTCAAAAGGATGGCCAAAACGTGGCCTTGAAAGTGCGAGGTGTTCAGGCGGATATCGAACCTGAACCTTCGCCGTGTGAGTGTCGCCGTACTACAACTCCACGCCGCACTTTTTAAAGCCCTTGTATGGGGAAGGCAGAAATAAATCTCGAATTTTTGAACCCGTTCACGGATTTTGATGAATTTTCGAATATAGCATCAATGTCGAAACATCCTCCTGTCAAAAATGGTCGACATGGTTGGAAGGATAACAGAATAATCGTAAAGTAAAAACAAAATTGAAAAAACCTTCTTTTGTTGTTTAATTCCATAATAAACAAAATTTAGTAACAAACTACGAGAGCAAATTCTGGCTCGAATCATAGCTCGAGCTCATATCTATCTAGAAAAATTACTTTCAATACAATTTATTAACACACAACCTGTAAGTCTGAATTTAGTGGAATAAGTGTTGCTCTTCACTGCTCAGTGGTTCGTGTTCATGATATTTGCCGAATACAAGCATTTGAGGAGAAATGGAAGGAAAATTCAAAATATGACGAAAAATGCCCGAGATCGGTGCACTTAAGCTACTCGTTCTCCCAATGTTTAGAAAAAATGCGTTTTTATTTCTGCACCATAGATAGAAAATAGTTCAGGCTTTCAGAAAATGTAATTCCTTTTAGAGCTAGTTGGAGAATTTTTGTTATTCTCTACCAAACACGTCAATACTTCCGCATAAAAGTGGGCTTAACTACAAGCCTAGTCTAGGAAACAGGTGGTCAAAATGAAAATTACCGTTGATGCAGTTTGCAGGCTAAATATATGTACTTTCAAATATTTATGTATATGTGTCTTGTTCCGACGTAGCTTATTATACAAAATATGTCGGACCATATTTTCTTGATAAAAACGTTCAATTTTTTAATATCTTAAATTCCCATTTTGCGCTAGTCTAACATGCGCCTGGTCAAGCGTCTTCATATTTGTCTTCAGATACAACGGTTAAGATGGCTATGCCATGTAGAGCGTATGGGCACCACTGCTCGGGCCAAAAAGTTTTTTCCGAGCCATTGGGACAACACAACAGAGGGCGACCAAGGCTAAGGTGGCGAACACAAGTGAAGAGGAAGCTCAACCAATTTGAAGTGTGCAACTGGAGCCAGCTGGCGTAATATCGTGCTGGCATGATGGTTAAGGCCCTGGTCCACCTCGGACTGTAGCTGCACAAGAAGAAGGAGAAGAAGAAGTCATCGGACGAACTTGAGCAAGTCTTTAACCGAAACGGCTCATTAGGAGTCAAGTTTTGGCTGTCTGGGCTCTCAAATATGTACAATCGAAAAACTAGTACCACTTTGCAAACAAAATTATTTCATTTTACGTATTTTTCTCAACTGTGCGACGTCTTCTTTTTGTCTTCGCCAAAAGCATTTCGGCCTAACCCAGTCTGTTGTGTTGTGCAGAAGACTAAGCCCTCGGACATTGTTCATTGTGCGGCGGTAACTGCTTTTGTTGGCCGCCGTGGCGTAGTGGGTAGAGTGCGACGCTCACACGCCGAAGGGTCTAGGTTCGATTCCCAGCTCAACACCAATTTTTCGAATATTTCACAGCACCACCTCTTTCGAGCTGCTGACAACACACACAGAGTAATAACTGTCTAAGAAAGCTTCTCAAATTTCGCCGTTCGGAATCGGCAAAAATCTGTAGGTCCCTTCTATTCGTGAGAGAACAGTAGCGCGCACAACACGAGTAGTTGATGAGCAAGCTAGGCCCTGGTCCCCCTCTGGACTGTAGCGCCAACAATTATTATTATTAACTGCTTTTGTTCAATCGTGATAAAAAGCTGATTGCCTTTGGAAGACTAGCATTTCAACTTGACACCTGTTATCTGCTTCAAAGACCGGAAATCGATCAACAAAATGTTGGGAAAATAAAAATAAAATAATTTCTAAGCTCATACATATTTTGGTGCACCGCTGTGTATGTATGTAAGGTACATAATGAAATTTCTAGTGAATAACATGATCTGCATATCGTGCCAATGTATGGGGTGATTGTACGGACATCTGTGCACTTGCAGTTTCTATGTTTATAAATGTCTATAAAAGCATGTTATGTGCATAAAATAAAACGGACTCTTAAACCATTTCAGTAGTCCGAGTTTCATTTCTTTTTACTAAACAACCCCTCCCTTGTTACCTCGTGTGGCATCCATACACCGATCCATCAAAGGGCTTCAATGGCTTAGCTGTCCAATGCTTAGCTCCTTCGCCAGCGAATCAATGCTTAAGATGGTCGTCTTCTGAAATTTTCATCATTTTATGGACACTTTCGACAATTGAGTTTCCAGAGAATGGTTCTCATCAACTTTAAAATTGCCAAAGCGCTATCGACTAAAAAAATATGCGCAATAATGGCTGTTACAGTATCAGGACTTTAGGACTTTTTCACATTTTCGTATTGATTATTGAAAAACCACAGAATGTTACGTGTATGACTGTGCAATGGTTAATTTTTGACACGTGTGCAACCGAATTTTCAATCAAATGCAAAACTGTGACGGAAGATTTTTAAGGACGTAACATAAACGCATACTTAACGACACCAGTTGGTAGTTAGTTTGAAATGCATTTTTATTTTTTTTTTCAACTAGTGATAACTTAACGCTAGGAACAAAAGGCTTAACCTAGGTACATCTAATATGATATCTTATATCTACTTACTGGCCCTATGCGGGCGCTCTAAGCTAAACTAATTATTTATTTATTTATTTGCCTTTCGGCATCAGTACTTTTTTTTTTCTTTTTAATTTATTAATACTAATGTTTATTTATTTAAAACTAAGAAAATATTTGAAAAAACTTCATTGTCTACAATTTTTTTATAAAAACTTAATATTACTTAATATAACCTATTCTAACTTAAAGATACTTACGACTGACATTTTTTTTACATTTTTTACATTTTTTAATTTTTTTTTTTGTGGTTTTTGTGTTTTTTGTTGTTTTTTGTTGTTTTATTTTTTACACTATTTTGGTTTAATCTTAATTATTAACTTATCCTAACTTATACTAGATGTGAGTTGGCCGTGGGGGGCCAATCTTAACCTAATTAGGCTGACGACAGCTGGGGCTCTTGGTGTGGCTCTAACCACCAATAGAACCCTCGGTCCTTATCCGTTTCCATCCTATCGCGGATGGAGACGGATGTGCTGAACCGGAGAGCATCTCGACTAACATTTGCAACGTTGGCGTCGTACATCAGTCGCCTGTCCACTGTCCTTCTCATCACGTGGTAAATAAGTGGACATGCATCCGCATCCTGAATCAGTCCAATGCGGTCAAGATATAAGAACGCTTCCGGCGGAATGAAACCCCTTCGGCGAGCGCTCTCGTGGTACTCGTCATTTGAGTAGTAGGCCCCAAATATGAGATCGTTCTCAGAGGTCATGGCTCGTGCAACATGCCTCCGAATAAGCTTAATAATAAAATTATCAACCCTGTTCACGTTTGCTTCTTTATACAAGACCTCATTAGGATAGAACTTCTTGTAATCAGATTCCGGGGTTCTGTACTTCTTGAGACATGCGCGAAGGCATTGTCTCTCGAAGACCCTCATCTTTTCCATTTGGGAAGGACTCACATTGAACCACACCGGGCAGCCATATACCATGATTGGCCGGATGAGGGCCGTATAGCAGATTCGCTTCACTTTGGCGTCAAGTTGGCTGCTGTAAAACAACCCCCTTGCCATAGCGAACCCTTTTTTAGCTTTCGTCAAAGCTGCATCTACATGGATACCACCATACAGATACTGGTCCAACATAATGCCAAGATATCTCACTACACTCTTTACGGCTAGTGGCTGACCCTGTGGGTCCAATATTTCGAACTTGCGCCAATTCTTCTTCGTATCCCTTGAGGCCCTGTATAATGGAGTCCGGAAGAGGATAGTTTCACACTTCTGGAAGTTGATTTTCAACTTCCAGTCGTCGCAAAATCGCTGGATTTCTTCGAAGTAACGCTGCAGGAGCACGTTTATGACCTCTATGTTTGGTGCCGTCCGGTATGCAACCCAATCGTCGGCGAACGCGATCAAGTTGCGCATGGAGCCAATCAGTTCGCTGGTGACAATAGCGAAAAGGATTGGTGAGTTTACTGCACCCTGCTGGAGTCCATTTTTTATTTGGAAAACATTTGTGGAAACTTTGTTGCCACTCTTGACAACAAAACTCCTACCTGTTACCATATTGAAGATCGTGTAAAGCAGCGGTTTGCTTATACCCATCCTCGTCAACTTAAAAAAGAGGCCTTCTAGCCATACGGTGTCGAATGCCTTTTCCAAGTCAACGAGACAGGCCCCGGTGCACTGGGTTTTGTGGTTGTTCCAACACCAGTTGTACATCAATAACTGATTGACAAACAGAGAACTAAAGCCATCTATTGAGAAAACAATTACCTATTGTTTTTTACGACAGCTCTCAAAAACAGGAACACTCACCTCAAATATTGCATCACGTGAGACTGTCAGCTGTCAAACTAAAATCCCCTAAAAAGACTAAGGCCTCCACGAAGATATTTCTAAGTGAAAATATTATTTAGAGGGCTGTCCACTGAACTTTTATTGCTCGATGTTTGAAAATAGATCCCCCACCCCTTCAAGTTGAAATGGATTAGAGGGAAAAAACCAGCGCGTCCTCCGGTATTTATTATGAACTCAATGTGTACCTTGCAAGCGCAACCTAGGATCCGGTAAATTGCGAGCATTCCATTGGAGTCAATATTTGCCCGGCAAATCCAATCCGGATGTCGATGAATATTGAATCAGTCACACTATGCTGGCTGTGATGTAATCTAATATACAGCCGAGGGCACTGTGCTCTCCAAGCAATCGCCATGCAGTGACAGCGAGGAGTGAGCAACTGTCTGCTTCCAGGGGATATGCAAATTGCTAGACGGACGATGACCCAACGGGGAATGGTTTCCTGTACTTGACAAACTGCCGGCATTGACTTCTTAAGAAAAAAAATAACTTCAAAGCAAGGCAAAAGAAAAAAAAAATAAAACTTCCGATTGAAGCAGACACTGTTGCCGGCACTTGTTGTTGACTTACGTTCCCTAGATCCTTCCGCAGTGCAATAATAACATTTGTTCCATCCGCCCGACCAGGACGTTCCCTCCAACTGGGCATTCAAGCTAATTAAATGTGGGAGAAGGAAGAGAGAGCAAAAACCCGCCACCGACTCCACCACACAACAAGACGACCAGACCCCGTGTTGGCTGCTGGCGGAACAAGTTTCCTAATGGAAATTGTGGCGAATGATAAATGGTTTTTGAAAAAGTTCTAAACTCCGGCACTGCATGTTCAGGGGAGGGAAGCCGCCAGGAAAGAAGATAATACAAATGCTGTGGCGAAGATATCACTCGGGCGAGAAGAATGGCTAACAAAACACGCTCCGCCAGAGCCGTCCAATCTGATTAAGGAAGTTTGTATCACTGAACGTCATGTAATGGTTTGTTTTTTGAATTAGACATTGTCCCTGTTGTGGTGAGTTATTCATTTGCAAGAGATAAATGCCTGAGAAAACATATTAAAAGTTTACCTGAAGAAGAAAAATCTTGAAACTTCTCTTCGGTGGTGCTCGAATTGCTTTTGACAAGTTGTAGTGCTCTTTGTCAAACTGGTGGGGGATGGGGAGGCTCGTTTTATTTATCTTTCTAAAGATCACAAAAATGCCAAAGGTTCCGGTGGACTGTTTCAGATCTCTGAGAATAACCAGAATAGAAAACAATCGAAGTGCAAACAGTGTTGGGGAATTCATGGCCGTTTAGTGTATTCACTAACTCACTGCTAAGTTTGACACTGAAACTTGTTTCCTAATCGGAAGTATTGAAAAGCAATTTCCAAAGTACTTGAGCAAATTTATTTCATTCCTTTGAAAATGAATGTGGTCCTAATGGAGCAAGGGCTAGGCACATGCTTAGGTAAAAAATTCGCGAGTCTGGTCTTCTAGAGGAAAACATTCATGGTTCAGATGAACAGATGAAGATGTGGCTAATTTGGCTGGGATTGCAGAACTATATTCTTCCTCTTCCTCATATGGCGTTACAGTCTGAGTTCAATCTGACCCTCGGCCAATGAACTTCTCAGGTTGGACCAATCTTTACCAACCTGGCAACAATTTCCGTGGAGCAGGTTATTAAAACAACGTCGGACAATAAAATACAAAATCTAAATTTAACTAATTAACTTTTATTTTTGTAGATATTACGAACATTTAAACCAAACAACCGAAACTGCAACCACTATCTAAACACCAGCTTTGTTTTAAACCAATCATCTCCGCGACCATGGCATGCTCGAAATGTGTCTCTATGTAAAATTAATCTTTTACGCAGTCGCGTTGTGAAACTTTACGTTTTACTCGATAATCAGCAGCCTTATGGCCAAATTTATTGCATTCGCTGTACCGGAATGGGAATTTTGTTTATGCTAATTGTTGAGTTAAACTTGCCTGAATGTTTTGAAGTGCAATTTATTTGTTTGGGAGGACAACTTTTCGTCGCAACTATTACACCGGATTCAGGTTCCTTGGATTTTTGCTTGCATGCTTCAGCTTCTTCCAGGACTTTGAATTTAAGTTTTTCAGCATCAAGTAGTGCATCTTGTATTTCAACGGCACAACCAACATTCTTGAAAGACTCAGGTAAGCTGTATAAAAGCATTATGCTGAGTAAATCTTTATGGATCTTCACATCCATTGAATTCAGCTTGTCGACAGCGTCGAAGAACTTGTTCATGTGTTCACGTATATCATCACCTTCACTCATTTTCTGAAGCGTAAGCTGCATTAGCAGAGTTGCTTTCCGCGCTGGTCCTGACGAGGCATAGATGGACTTCAACTTCTTCCAAATCTCTTAGGAAGTCTCACATCCTCAGATCTGTTTAAGCTCAGATGGACTAATTGATAAACTGAGGTCAGCCTTAGCCTTTTTGTCTGCACGTTACCAGATTGTTAGAGCCTTCTTCATCTTTTACATATGTATCTGTTTCATCAGGCTGCGGCGGTTTAAGTATTGCACCACTCATATAATCCCATGTGTCATTTTTTACTAGCAGTGTTTCTACTTGAAGGCACCATGTGTCATATATGTCCTTGGCCAACATTTCAAGTCTTACAGCATTGGTTTGACTCGCCATTATTATTTTCTTGAAAATGCTTATCACGTGGGTGTCAATAAGTTAAATACGTTGGCAGCTTACACTTAATATCCTGGGCCCATAACCTGTGAAGCAGATTATTAAAACAACGCGGAACAATAAAATACAAAACTCAAATTTAATCAATTAACGATCACTTTTATTTTTGTCGATTTTAGAAACATTTAAACAGAACAACCGAATTCATTTATTAGTCAAAAAAGTAGAAGAAGGAAGGGGAAAATAGAAAAATGGTGTTATGTCAAAATGACATATGAGCACCAGGGTTGCCTTGTTTTGTCACGAATTGTCAGATTTGTCCAACGATTTCTAAATGCAAATTGGTTGGAGGGAAGCACTCCGGTTGTCAGTGTCGTCAAATGTGATCTCCTTAACTTTGCCAATCATCGAGGGATCAGCCTCCCCAACTTAGCCTACAAGCTTCTCTTTGCCGTATTGTTTGAGCGTCTGAAACTGTTTACCTACAACCTGAAAGGTCCCTATCAGTGTGATTTCTGGCCAGGGAAGTTCACAAAAGACTTCATTGATGGCTTGATGACAACGTTTCCAGTCTTCTTCTATGGTTAGTGCAGACAGCGTCTAACTCTGAGCGAGATTCTCGGTCTGCATAATTTCCAGCGATCAGTTGCGATTGTAGCTTTCCGACGTCAAACCGTTTTGGCCTGTCTCGACTCCGTTGCTTCCTATATCCGGGTTCTTACCTTGGCTACAACAAGATGATGATCCGAGTCAATGTTGACACCTCGGAAGGTGCGGACATCGAGAGTATGAGAGGAGTGTCTGACGTCGATCGCAAAATGATCATGTGCGTGATCGAAGAAATGGAAAAAGGTTATGGCAGGAATGAAGTTAGAACGTTTTACCAAAAAATAGAGCAGCTATCCGGAGTATACAAGGTTCGGACCGAAGCCTGCCCGGATCGAAATAAACAACTCGTTGTAGAGTCGCAGTCTGTGCTAAGAATCTGGAATCTGTGGACTCCTTAACGGTGATGACGGCCGCTGTTAAGAAGAATGTTTATTTAAAGTAACTGGAGATGACCTTGTTATGCACCAGCTCATCTGTAGAATATGGTTGGAGGGAAGCATGCCTGATGAGTGGAACCTCAGAGTCGTCAAAGATGACCCCTTTGACTGCACCAATTATCGGGGGATATTCCTCGACATTGCATACATGATCCTCTCTGCCGTAGTTTGTGAGCACCTGACCTCTGGGGCCCACAACCTGATAGGCTCCTATCAGTGTGGTTTCAGGCCAGGGAAGTCCACAATAGACCAGATCTTCACTTTCTGGCTGACCCTATAGATCGACGCTCACTACCCTCTCGTTGATTTTAAGGCGGCTGATGTAGTGTGAATAGAGACGAGCTATACAAGGCCACGTCCAGTTTTGGTATTCCTACCAAACTTGTCAGATTATGTAGGATGACGATGGAGAACTCTCCCTGCTCCGTCTACGTCGGTAACGAACTCAAAGAGACCATCAATGTCAAAAAAGGCTTTAGACAATGCTACTCACTGCCATGTTGATTCCTTAACATTAGTCTTGAGAAGATCGTGCGTAACTCAGAAGCCAGCAACAGAGGCACGATCTTCCAAAAGTGAGTTCAATTACTACCTCACGTTGATCACATTGACGTGATTCGAGCTGAATTAGGTCATCCTGGTGCTTTAATTGGTGATGATCAAATTTATAACGTAATTGTTACAGCTCATGCTTTTGTAATAATTTTCTTTATAGTAATACCTATTATAATTGGAGGATTTGGAAATTGATTAGTGCCTCTTATATTAGGAGCTCCTGATATAGCATTTCCTCGAATAAATAATATAAGTTTCTGATTATTACCTCCTTCTTTAACTTTACTAATCATAATTAATCATAAAGATATTGGTACATTATATTTTGTATTTGGTACATGAGCAGGAATAAAAACTTGCCGCCGTCACTTAGTCGTTCGCTGGCATTGAACAGGAAGCGGCTAAAGTGGGTCTGGCGGTAAATAAGGGCAAAAGTAAGTGCATGCTGTCATCAAGGAAGGACACACAACATCGACTTCTAAAATAGAACGTCACATTAGGCAGCAGAAACTTCGAAATAGCCAAGAACTTTGTATACCATGGTTCCGTAGTAAATAGAAACAACCACAATTGTACCGAGATCAAAAGCAGAGGAACTCTTGCCAATCGCTGTTTCCTTTGTCTCAAGAGGCATTTGAGTAATCTCTCGAAGGACTAAGCTTGCTTTGCATAACAGTCTGATCATCCCAGTCCTACATTATGGCGCGGAAATCTGGGTGTTACTAAAAGCGGATGAGAAAGCCCTCAGTCTCTTCAAAAAAAGAGGTTCTGTTTGCGTTGATGGCATCTGAAGCAGAAGATTTAACGACAAACTCTATGGGTTGTACAGATAGGTTTGCTTTTACATGATCAAATGCCTTAACGGCATTTGAATAAACAACGGGTCCAATTTCCTGAAAGTCGTGGGTATTGCAAGACTAAATACCTTAGATACCCAAGTACCAAATAGAGGTACTTGAGAAACAAACACCCTCTTTGGTCTGATGCGAGATCTTCCTTAAAACTCTTCCGCTCTCTAGGTTGCAGCGCCCGGTTCAGAATGCACCTTCACACTGAGCCGGGATAGTCAACCAACCGCTTTGCCTAGCCCAGGGTGAAAAAAGACTAAACAAGCCAGCACAGTACACTATCCTCGAATCAGCCCACGATGCTGGATGGTGAACCACAGCCACCACGATACTCCCACAGAGGGGCCTACCGCTCGGTCAGGCTGAAACTGAAGTCAGAGGTGCTGACCTCCCGTGGCACCAGAATATAGCCTCTGGTCAAGCTCCCTCAAAACCTGGGTCTGTAAGTGGCTATCCCGCCACAGAATGGTCCTTTCTCCATCACTGTTTCCGTTGACATTATGAATAGTGTTACGGATGCTAATTTTGAATCATGTGATTCATGAAATCCAGCCACATCATCTGGATCTATAGGCTGTAAAGTGACATGCGCCTGGCCTAACGTTTTCGGATACAACGCCTACGATGACTTGAACATGTAAAACGTATGGCCATCACTGCTCTGGCCAGAAAAGTCTTCGAATCTGAGCCATTGGGACATCGCATCAGAGGACGGCCTAGGCTAATATGGAGAAAGCAAGTCCAGAAGGACCTCAATCAACTTGGATTGCGCAACTGGAGGCTGCTGGGAGGCTGGAGGAAATGCTGATTGAGGCGCAGGTCCAACCCGGAATATAGCACTACAAGCACACAAAAAAGAAGTTGTTCTGTAAGGCCCTTCTTGACTTATGTAAGACAACAGCCTCATATGAGAATAAGATGCCAAGCCAATGCATCCACAGAGGCAAATAACTTGTGGTTTGTCTTGTGGAGCCAATCGTACACTTTTCTTCGAAAGTCAATCGGACGTTTTTTTTTTTTTGTTGGAGTTTGGGGTAAACTACACTGGAGCGCTCAGACTCAAATACTGGACCATTGTACAACCAGGCAGTAACTTTCATTTAATGTTATTTCAAACCAAGATGCGCTACTGTGATATAGAACTTAGGTTTTCAGTTACCACCATATCAGCGCCAAATAACCGCCACCTGATATGAGCGAAAGCAGAACACTGGCAGAGAAAGTACTCTGAAGTGCCTTCACCTTCTACACAGGCATCGCAAAGTGTGAAATGACTAAGCCTAAGCCCACTCAGGTGCATAGTGAAGGTAAAGTGTCACGTTAGCACCCCGACAAGTCATCTGCACTCGTTTCTGTCCAGAGAAGACACGGATTTCTTATAGACGTTTTGGAGCATACTCTTGGTAACCCTGCATCCTGGAGAGTCACGCCATCTCTGGTTGTGCTGTAGAGAGACCCAACCATCGACGGAGGCCCTAACTAGGGATGCGGGTAATCCCAAGGTGGGTGCGGACCCTTCTGAACCTAGTCAACATAGTTCATCGGCAGTTTCGTTTCCCAGGATAATTCCGGGACCGGGATTCCTGGGACCCAGACAAGTCTTAGTGAATTCCTTTTCAGTCGAGACATGGCCTTGAGTGTACATCCCATGATGTATAGATCAAGGGGGGGGAAGGGGGAGAATAATCAGAGCATCAAGAGCAGAGCCAGGCGTGCTGGGGAAAGCCCCTGTGCAGGAGACAAACTGTTCTTTGAAACTTGGTGAAAGCGGCCGTCACGTATTTGCGCGAAAGCTTGTTCCACCAAACGACTGTTGTATATGTTGGAGAGAAGTGGTCTTATCATTGCCGTGTAGGATCCTTTGGGGATAGACCCCAGGTTTTGCCAAAAACTCCCTTGCATTGCCAGAAGACTGACAGCACCTTGGAGGTTTTTGTCTCAATGTGTCTTTTCCAGAGAAGTCTACTATCCAGGATAACACCAATATATTTGGCTTCATTGGAAAGTGGCATATTGACGCCTTTGAGTACCAGTTGAGTCATACCAGTCATATTCCTCCTTCTCGTAAAAAGAACAACCTCAGTTTTGAGAGGGTTGACTGAAAGCCCATTCCTGGTACACCAGTTATCGATCATGTCAAGAGCCGACTGTCCGCGTGCGCTGACGGCCGCATGGCATGGTCCGGTAACTAATACGGCTACATCGTTTGCATAAGCCTGGGCGGAGGGGATAGAACTATTCAAAGCGGAAAGCAAAGAATCGACCAGCATGCACCATAGGAGGGGAGACAATCGGACGTTACCGAGTTTGCAGGTTGCAGGACAGTGCCATATAGTTCATTCCACAGTCGAATTCGCGAGCATTAGGAATTTTCATCGTGCAGCTTCTGTGATGTCAATCGTTCGCCTTAACTGGACTCCTTTTTTGGAAAACGTCAAAGGCCGATGTTATTGATTCACCCCAGAAACAATTTAGAAATCTCGAGGTCCAGACAAAGTAGTGGCTAATTGGTCTGCCACTCGAATATCGTAAATCACACCTATATCAGCTAAAAGGAGGTCAGGAGGCTCTGTATATCAACGTCCAGCTCTGACGGATGTGGATTTAACCACCTCCACTATTAGACAACAGTTGACCAGGACACGAGTTCCTGAAATTTTCCAAGTGCCTCTTGTGCAAATGCACATTTCACAGACAACTGGTGGACTACCGAGAATGGAATGCTAGTGTGTGGCACTTCTCCACCCTCAAAGACAATGAGTTCACCGGCTGAGGGACACGAAACCAATCAAAAGTTACCTACAATACTTGAAATTTAAGAATGAATGTAGTTGCGAAAGGAACATACCTACACGGAAACTTTACACTTCCAATTGAATCCGCTCTGGGAACGTTACTTTCTTAAATTTAACATGCCAAAAGTTTTCATTTACTGCATCCGCCGTGCAGAGTTCGGGTACTTCACTCCCCCGCAGGACTCCGGTTTGTTTCTTCCTCGACTGTCCATCTGACTGAAGAGCCGTTTACATATTCCCGAAAGGTGAAGCTGCAGTTGATGGTGTTCCTACCTGGACTGCGGGGGAACGAACTGCACTCGCACAGAGGGAAGTTAAATATTGCGGCATTTGCTTATCCTTTGAAACCCTTAAGTTCGGCTTCTTCCCCGAATAAGTTTTGAGCATATTATCCGCACCATCCCCATTGTTGTGGCGAGTTGTGTGTGTGTGGAGGTTGAGGGCATACCAACCACTCATGAATATTTCATGACGAAGTTTGGGGCAAAATGCAAGGGAAACATATTTGCTGGAGACTGCTTTGAGAACGAGAGAACTCTTCTTTTCATTGGCTTCCTTATAGATTCTGTTATTTCTTGACCGCTTTCTGAGTTCATTGGAACTGCGCGACCGTTGAACTCGGTTTAAACTGCAGCTTCAAGCTGCAGGTGCAAACTTCATTTGAAGCTGCCATATGTTTCTGTTTTGCGCAATCCACACGTGATTAAACTTCGCTCTCTGAATTCACAAAAGTCCCGCAGCATGTTCCCACATCAATATATCACTGCACCGCAGACATTCCATGCGCATCCCTGCGGAGCATCCATTGTCCGACTTAAATTCAACTGGTTCTGCGAAAAGCATGAGTAATTCAAGTGATTATGAATCCCCTTGGTCAGCGTTGCAATTTGAAGAGGAGTTTCTCATTCATTTAACTGGCTCGCAACAGCTGCGGGGTACTGCGGATCTAAGGATTACGTTGAATAATTCTATGTCCAAGCTCTGTACACGAGTGAATTCAGAGAGAGTTAAACGCGAGGTATGTGGAAGGGGCTGGGAATAAATGCCAGTGCTGGGGGCACACATACAACGACTTCCTCGTGTACGCAAGAAGTTACACTTATAAATTGTGCATTATGGTTTCATGGAAAGGATCAACATGTTTCGGAGAAGAGGAATGACACGACTGCACAAGTGGGGACCAAGTGGAAGGCCTCATTACGACATCAGCGATTAGGCAATTGGACGAGCCAAGAGCTCATCGCACCAGAAATGGCTTTAATTTTGGTCCCCATGCCATGTCACGAGCTCAAAAATTTAAAGATCGAACAAGTTCAACATTGCATTGGAGGAAGGGCTTTGGATATCTGGGATTAAAGCATCCGCTTATTTCAAAGCGCTCGAGGACCATGACTTTGTGGACATAAACAATTTGCAATTTCTGGGGAAGATGCTTCAACGCAAATTTAGGAAACTGACTGATGTACTCGATTGCCTCTTGTGCTTAATACAGTGACTTATGAATGCGGGTGTCGTCGTTGTGTCTTATCTATAATTCTAAGCAACGGACCGAAGACAATCAATGTCATACAAAAAGTAGAGACCTAACCTATTTTAAAGGAAGTATGCCCACACTTACATACGTCCTTTATTATGTTGTTTCAGTGTATGGGAGTATTTGTCAATTTTCACCTCGCATTTATTCATCAAATTTTAAAATTAAACTGAAAGTCGAAATACAACCAGCTGGGTCTGCGAGTGGCTACAGACATATATGCCAGCACCCATGCCGATAACGTTTCAGTTTGTATTCTATATCCGGCGAACGATTAAATATCGTAATTCCCTTGGGGAGGGACCATCAATGGAAAACTTGTCAGTAAGAGCTTTCCCAGCGTGATGCGATTTGAGGATGCTTACTCAACCGAAAGAGTTTACCCTCACACTGACACAGGTAAGTACGAAAGCGGATTTTTTAAATCCTCCTCTGGTTTTCTCTCATTTTTGTTTCACATCGAGAGAGAAACACGATAGCTACTCGGTCCATCAGATTTTATGAGAAATGATTTCCTCTTATGCATATCTCGTAGAAATAGTAGTAGTAGGTTTTATTTCTTTCAAGCAATGCACCGTATAATTTACAATTCTTTTGATATATTTATTCATGTCCTGTTTTTCTACTGAAAATATTCCAAAAACAGCATACATATTAAATTATTGTTCAGTGCAAAGGGAAATTTCAACTGAACTGACTCTTCTCTACGAAAAAGGAAAATAAAAAAAAATAATTATGTGTTTACATGAACTACCAAATAAACAAACAAATAAATAAAGAGGTAAGTAAACAAATAAATAAATATATAAAAATACATATACTATAAAAATCAATGAGTTTGCTTCACGCATTTATTAAGCATCGCACTGTATCAATGCAGCTACTTCTCGTTCTGAAATTTTATTGAAATTACTGACAGGATTGTGGTTTTCCAGTATGTATTTAGTCTTAGCTTAGCCGCCATCACCTTGAATGTCATTTTTTTCAAATTGCTCCTTCCATTGTGGATTTTTAACTATTTTCATTATTGCAAGTTTAAATTGTGTCCGTTTTTGTTTTTTGAGTTTAATAAAAAATTGAAATTGAAAAACGAAATCACCCCTCAAATTACTGTCAATCGGATGAGGCTCCTTTTTCCCATTTCTTTTTTTTATTTTTTCAAATATTATATAAATACAATATATAAAGAAAGATTCCTTTATGGAACTCAATCTTTGAACCATTCTTCGATTTCTTCAAATGTCCCGAACTGTTGACCTTCCAAATTGTTTTGCATTCGTCGAAAATGCCAGTAGACGGAAGTGCAAGATCTGGAGAATACGATTGTTAGGGTGAGTCATTTCAACGTTTCCATTAGGTTTTGACCGCCTGCAGCGATTTCGTTGCCAACTCCGACTTGTCACTACCAAGTAGAGGTGACGTTCCCAGCAAGCTGTAATTTTTTTGCCAACTCTGACTGGTCACTAGTAGGCAGTGGTTATATTGCCAACTCTGACTGCTCACCAGCAAACTGTGGTTATGATTCCAGCTCTGACTGCTCACTAGCAAGGAGCGATTTTGTTGCCATCTCTAACTTGTCACTGCCAAGTAGCGGTATTGTTGACAGCAAGCAGTAATTTTGTTGACAGCTCTGACTGGTCACTAGCAAGTACCCATTTTGTTACCGGCAGGCAGCGATTTTCTTGCCAACTTTGACTTGTCATTAGCAAGCAGCGCTTTTGTTTCCAACTCCGACTGGTCATTAGCAAGCAAAGGTTTTGTTACCAGCAGACGGCGATTTTGTGACCAGCCAACAGCGGTTTTGTTGCCAGAAAGCAGAAATTTTGTTGCCAGCTCTGGCTGCTCACTACCAAGTAGCGATTTTCTTGCCAACTCTGATTTCTCACTGGCAAGGAGCGGTTGTGTTGCTAGCCTGAAGCGATTTTGTTGCCAGCTCTGACTGGGCACTAGCAAGCAGCGATTTTGTTGACAGCAGGAGCCGATTTTGTTACCAGCCAACAGCGGTTTTTTTGCCAGTTCTGACTTGTCACTAGCAAGCAGCGATTTTGTTGACAGTAAGTGGCGATTTTGTGACCAGCCAACAGCGGTTTTGTTGCCAGAAAACAGAAATTTTGTTGCCAGCTATGACTGCTCACTACCAAGTGGCGATTTTCTTGCCAACTCTGATTTCTCACTGGCAAGGAGCGGTTGTGTTGCTAGCCTGAAGCGATTTTGTTGCCAGTTCTGACTTGTCACTAGCAAGCAGTGATTTTGTTGACAGCAGGAGCCGATTTTGTTACCAGCCAACAGCGGTTTTGTTGCCAGTTCTGACTTGTCACTAGCAAGCAGCGATTTTGTTGACAGTAAGCGGCGATTTTGTGACCAGCCAACAGCGGTTTTGTTGCCAGAAAACAGAAATTTTGTTGCCAGCTATGACTGCTCACTACCAAGTGGCGATTTTCTTGCCAACTCTGATTTCTCACTGGCAAGGAGCGGTTGTGTTGCTAGCCTGAAGCGATTTTGTTGCCAGTTCTGACTTGTCACTAGCAAGCAGTGATTTTGTTGACAGCAGGAGCCGATTTTGTTACCAGCCAACAGCGGTTTTGTTGCCAGTTCTGACTTGTCACTAGCAAGCAGCGATTTTGTTGACAGTAAGCGGCGATTTTGTGACCAGCCAACAGCGGTTTTGTTGCCAGAAAACAGAAATTTTGTTGCCAGCTATGACTGCTCACTACCAAGTGGCGATTTTCTTGCCAACTCTGATTTCTCACTGGCAAGGAGCGGTTGTGTTGCTAGCCTGAAGCGATTTTGTTGCCAGTTCTGACTTGTCACTAGCAAGCAGCGATTTTGTTGACAGTAAGTGGCGATTTTGTGACCAGCCAACAGCGGTTTTGTTGCCAGAAAACAGAAATTTTGATCCCAGCTATGACTGCTCACTACCAAGTAGCGATTTTCTTGCCAACTCTGATTTCTCTCTGGCAAGGAGCGGTTGTGTTGCTAGCCTGAAGCGATTTTGTTGCCAGCTCTGACTGGGCACTAGCAAGCAGCGATTTTGTTGCCAGTTCTGACTTGTCACTAGCAAGCAGTGATTTTGTTGACAGCAGAAGCCGATTTTGTTAACAGCCAACAGCGGTTTTGTTGCCAGTTCTGACTTGTCACTAGCAAGCAGTGATTTTGTTGACAGCAGAAGCCGATTTTGTTACCAGCCAACAGCGGTTTTGTTGCCAGTTCTGACTTGTCACTAGCAAGCAGCGATTTTGTTGACAGTAAGTGGCGATTTTGTGACCAGCCAACAGCGGTTTTGTTGCCAGAAAACAGAAATTTTGATCCCAGCTATGACTGCTCACTACCAAGTAGCGATTTTCTTGCCAACTCTGATTTCTCACTGGCAACGAGCGGTTGTGTTGCTAGCCTGAAGCGATTTTGTCGCCAGTTCTGACTTGTCACTAGCAAGCAGCGATTTTGTTGACAGTAAGCGGCGATTTTGTGACCAGCCAACAGCGGTTTTGTTGCCAAAAAGCAGAAATTTTGTTGCTAGCTATGACTGCTCACTACCAAGTAGCGATTTTCTTGCCAACTCTGATTTCTCACTGGCAACGAGCGGTTGTGTTGCTAGCCTGAAGCGATTTTGTTGCCAGCTCTGACTGGGCACTAGCAAGCAGCGATTTTGTTGCCAGTTCTGACTTGTCACTAGCAAGTAGCCATTTGGGTACCGGCAAGAAGCGGTTTTGTCTCCAGTTCTAACTGGTCACTAGCAAGCAGCGATTTTGTTGACAGTAAGCGGAGATTTTCTTACCAGCCAACTGCGGCTTAGTTGCCACGAAGCAGCGATTTTGGTGCCAGATTCGACTGTTCCTTTGTCGGAGATTTGAAAGAAACAAGAAACATACAGGAAGTGTACATAATAATAAAATTCAACAAATTATTGTGAAGAGACTTAAAATTGTTGATAATGTATATCTCGCAATCAATTTTTCATCGCCAATCGCCCAATGGTAATCACAAATGATATGACGAGATAGGCGACACACGGATGTGCTAAATTAGACACCAAACTTGTAAAAAATTAACTGTTTATGACAAGAAATGGAGTTAAAATGTTTACTTATCTGATCGTTTACTACATTTGAAATTGAGATGAATATACAGTTTGTGTTAAACGCAATTCTCTGCATCACAGACATTCAAAACGGCATCAAACAATGGAGAGGCCGCAAGTTTGGAAAAATTTTAGACTTTCTAAGACCCTCTTGATATTCAACGTTAAAATAAGGACTCTACAAGCTCTATTGGATTAAATGATGATGCATAATGTGTAACTTCTATACCAGTCTAAGTAGGATGACATACTCGTACGATGGAAGCTAGAGTACTTGACAGAACGATGCACTGGCAAACATCCGTCGTTTAAATCAAAATAAACTAACATAAATTAACAGAACCTAAAGCTGTAGCAACCAAACTCAAAGCCATAAATTGACAAAAGCACTTAAACTGATTGACGAGGACTAAAAATAATAGCCAAGTGACTGTGAATAATCAATTAGCGGCCTCATACTGAACTGCGGAACACAGCGACAGATCTGATGCACATTCGTTTTGAAATATCATCACAGTCCGCACTGCACTCTGCCGCACTGCCAATTACTTCCGTTTGCTTGACTATTTCCTGTTGACGCACATGAGTCAATTTGTCTGCCTATTAGGAATAATTGAGTTTTCACACTGCGAAGGGTTAATTATTTAACTGAATCTGTCACGCCAGCGATTTGAGGAGAATTGGTACAGTCCAGTTCGGTCGCGATGGTAACATGCTTTAGACTATTGCTAATGTTGTTGCTGATGCTATTGCTGTTGCTGCACAAACATCATGGCACACAGTTTAAAATTGGTTCTTATTTGCAGTTAGGCAAGAAGGTGTGGAGTGGAAGTGTGGGGTCTTTATGTTGAGGTTTGTTTTCCTAAGCGTAGTCTGACTTGCATTGGTTTAGGGAGATACAGAAGAGTTGCCTTGAAAGTAGGGCGAGTGTGAGAGTGTGTGTGCGTGTGTATGTGTGTGTGTGTGCGTGTGTGTATGTGTGTGTGTTTGTGTATGCGCGTGCGAGTATGTGTGCATGTGTGTGTGTGTGTGTGTGATGCGCTATCACCCTCTACGCCACAACGAGCTTGGCTTCTGTAACTTGACGTGATTCGTGTGAGTATGCCGAGCCCCAGGGCGTACAAAATTCAAACTGTGCAAGAATGGGAATTCATTGTACCATCATACAATCCCATTCAAGGATGAAGCTCATTTCCAAGCCCAAAGTTGTGTTTAAGATGTAGGGGGAATTAAGAAGAAGGGAACGCAGTTTTTGAAGAAATCTGCATAAACCAACCCAACAAATCAATTGGATTGGTTTATTCAAGGCGTCGAAAACTTGCGAAGAAAGAACTTTTCGACAAAGGAATCGGACAATTCTTTCAACCAAAGTTTCACGAAACCGAGTGTCATTTTAGCTCAGTTTATGGCATCATCAATATAAAAGCGAAATGTGAATTCTTTATCACAGATTACACTAAGGTCTTGGGGTGGATTTTATACATTATCAGTCGCGTTTAAGAACGTTTCCGTGAAAGTAATAAATTGACATAGACATATTATTAAATGACAATTTTCAAAGCATCTAAATCACTCTATACGTGATTTTTGGGAGAAGGAAGCATATTTTCATATTTACTGTGGCCGTCGTGGCGTAGTGGGTACAAAGGTTGCCTTTTATATTTCGGGATTGGGAAACTCTAGTGTTGCAATCTGGCTACTGCCAGCTCTATCGTAAAGATATTTGAAAGGCTATACGTGCTCAGAATGTTTTGACATACGAGCGCTATTTGTGTTGTTTACAGTAACCTAAAAGATTCATCTCGACCAAAAAATTTATTTATTTTTATTTTAATTAAATCGTGAAAATTTTGGTGCGACTGTTTTTTACAAATTTCGTCGAGGATAAACTGAACAACAGTGCACCGATGAACTTAATTGAATTTTTGGGGATAAAGCTCCATCAAGGACCAGTGCTTATCGATGGTATGGTGAATTCAACCGAGGTCGTAGTTCACTCCAAAACGAATTTCGTGAATGTAGTCCAAAATCGGATTCAGGAAACCATTGATGCTATTCGCCAACTGATACTGCAAGATCGTCATGTGACCTATCGTGAGATTGAGACAACCTTAGGCATTAGTGGGACCAGCATACATCCAATATTGCGTGAACATTTGACGGTCAAAAGAATTTGGATCCCACATAATTTGTCAATCGCTCAAAATAAGGCTCATGTCGATTGATCGAAATAAATGCTCCAAAAATTTGTGGTGCTTCGAAACACGTCTATGATATCGTAACAGGTGATGAATCATGGATTTACGCGTATGAGCCCTAAAGTAAACATCAGTGGACTGTATGGGTGTTTCAAATTGAGCCAAATCTAACAAAAGTTGCTCGCGCACGAAGCACTTGAAAGCAAATGGTCGCCTGTTTTTTTTGGGAAAACTGGGCATGTCGCAACCGTACCACTAGAACAACACGTCAATTCTGAGTGGCACACAACCGTTTGTTTGCCAGTTGTCTTTCAAGAAATCAGGAAAATCACCCGCCGAACACGGATCACACTTCACCACCACAATGCGAGCTCTCACACATCGGCTCAAATAACTGCATTTTTGAGCACTCAAAACATCCATTTGATGAGTAAGCCACCGTATATGAAGAATGATTCAAACCATGCCAACCCAGAAGATCAAGTTTTTCAAGCTTTCAAGGGATTCATATGTGCAAAGTTTTATCGGAGACTTTGGTGAAGTCGGTAGTAATACAATCAGCTTCATATTCGATCTCCAAGGCCTTGAAGGTGTTAAAGACGATTTCAGAAGGGTTAATGGGTGTTGATCTGCGTTCCAAAACCATGTTGCTTAAATTAATAACAGCTAGTATGATATAGTTTCTGTGATTGTGGAATCACTTGTATATATTCACAACTAAGACAAATCAGAATTTCAGCGTTCACCGTTTCTTGATAATTCCAGGAACAGGCACAACGGCTGTTAGTCCTTTTAACAGAAAATATAGCCAATATATATCAAAATCATCACCTTGTGCGCAGTGGTGATTTTTATAAAAGAAGATTCACGACATGACCCTAGCTGAAGAAGAACGGAGCCTGTGATGGGTAGGCTTGGTATACTGCATTGATGCTTTGCTTCCGTACCCCCAAACCAATCTGAGAAGACAAATAGAGTTACCCCCGAACCCTATGTGGCGCAATAAGACAAGATAAATTAGAATTTCACCGTTAACGCACCATGAGAGCAACCCTTGTAATAATAATAATAATAATTGTTGGTGTTTTTTTTTTTATTGAAAATTTGATGATAATTCAGGGTTATACTTATATGGTAGACAAATTTTCTTAAACTAGCTTAACATATTCTTTTCTTACATCTATCTTACTGACCCTATGCGGATGCTCTAAGTAAATCTAAATATATTTTACCTTACTGCCTCTCGGCATTTTTTTTGTTTTTTTAATTTTAATCCAAAATAAAATTATGCTAAGAAAACTATTAAAAACTTAGCTGCAATTCGTTTTTTTTCTTATTTTCTTACATACTAATACCTAATATACTATACCTTAACTATGTCCGGCGTAAGGACGCGTGCACCAGGGCGAATCAGTTATTTATAAGCCTAACAAATAGAGACTATATGCCGTGGTGCAACTTTTTTTTTTGTTTTGTTTTATATATAAAACCTAAGACTAAACCTAACTTAAAAACTAACTACTTGAAACTGAAGCTAAACAGCTGACCACAGACTGCCCAGGTGACCAATATCCGTACACATAAAAAAAGAAAAACTCTTAAAGAACCCTTAACGGCGGCAGGGTTGGGCCTTAACACAGCCACCAGTAGAGGTGACGTTCTTTCCCAGACTCCCTCCTGTCTCGGGCGGAGATCGATCTACTGAACTGAAGCAGATCCTCGCGGTTGCGAGCGACGTTTGGTTCATAAAGGAG
This sequence comes from Eristalinus aeneus, assembly GCA_955652365.1. Lineage (NCBI taxonomy): Eukaryota > Metazoa > Arthropoda > Insecta > Diptera > Syrphidae > Eristalinus > Eristalinus aeneus. The sequence goes on along the minus strand of OY019130.1, from coordinate 107,848,949 downwards.
TCGCCGGTCCACTGTTCGGCGTGCGACATGGAAGATTATAGGGCATCCCTCCCTGTCCTGAACTAAACCCATCATGTCTAAATAAAGAAATGCCTCTGGTGGAATAAAGCCATTCTGCCGTACCTTTTCGAAATACAACAAGTTGGGGTAGTAAGCCCCGAAGATCAGGCTGTTGGTAGAAGTCAACGACCGTGCGACATGCCGTCGAATCAATTTTATTATGAAATTATCAATCCTTATCAGGTTTGCCTCGTTGTACAAAATCTCGTTGGGATAAAAATTTCTTGTACTCAGATTCGGGAGTTCGATACAACCTGAGACATATCCTGAGACACTGAAACACTCCAACAACCTCATCTTTTCCATCTGGGAAGGACTCACGTTGAACCACACAGGACAAGCGTACGTCATCATCGGCCGGATGAGTGCCATATAGCGTATTACCTTTACCCTGGAATAAAGTTGGCTGCTGTAAAACAGCCTTCTTGCCACAGCAAAGGCTTTCTTGGCCTTCGTCAGAGCAGCATCTACATGTTTGTCAAAGTAGAGATACTGGTCCAACCAAACGCCTAAGTAATTGTTGGTGCTGCAGTCCAAAGGGTAGCTCATCAACTACTCGTGTTGTGCATGCTACTGTTTTCTCACGAATAGAAAGGACCTACAGTTTTTTGCCGATTCCGAATGGCGAGATTTGAGAAGACAGTTGTTACACTTTGAGTGTTGTCAGCAGCTCGAAAGAAGTGGTGCCGTAAAAAATTCGAAAATTCGTAGTAAGCTGGGAATTAAACCTACACCCTTCGGCGTGCGAGCGTTGCATTCTACCCACTACATTACGGCGGCCACAACCCTTGTGCTCCCTGAAATCCAAGCATGAGATCTCGGTAACCCAGGGTTTTAAAAAGACTGCTATTTGAGTCATACAGCGTGTTAAGCAATGGAATATCGTCCACATCGTCCGATTTCAACCCTTTCGAGCATTCTCTCTTTGAGTATTTAAGCCTCAGATCTTAAGAAAGAAGCCAGCTTTGAATAAGACTTTGGGAGTCAACACTGCCCCAGTCATCCGTGTGATGCCAGGAACGTTGCTTGAACAAGTTGGCAAAAATGGGACCTTCCGAAAGGAAAGATATCATTTTCAAAAGTTTCTTTTCAATTTGTGTTTTTTAATCTATTTTGTGAATCACTCCAAACTTTGAATGATGTTTTTCAAAATTATGTTCTTCGTTTATTTAAGTAGTCAAAAGCCAAGCACACCTCTTCCGTCCTCAAAAGAGAAGATAATCCTATAAATTGAAGGGAACCTCGCGAAACTGAATCACCTTCAATTGAAAATAATTGCGTGCATCTGCAGTAGTCTGCAATGGATTATCGGGCCATAAACTATAAGCCAAAGTTTATTGCCTTTACCGGGAACTTTCTCAGACAGCACAAACCGCCCTTGGGTACAGTAGTGGTTTATGCACTTCCTTAGTAATTATTCATATTAGTCCAAAGTTTTATTCCCACTAGAACTGCGCGTGGTACTAATTTTACCATTCCGGGGAGATGTATTAAAGTTAATTACTTTCGCTGGGTTTTAGTGCGAATTTCGAAGAAAAACTTTTCTAATGATGATTAGATGCGGAGCGAAATTATTGAAGGGTCTTTGGTTCTTGGCGTTTGGGGATGATATTTGTGGAATTCTGAGCGAGATAGTTGATCTGTTTGTACCCCTTCCACGGGAATCATGGACTTGAAGGTGGAGCGTTTTTTAAGGGTTTTTGGCAAAGACATCATTTTTGAAACTTCGACTGAACTAATGTGTGATACGGAGGAAGTTCTCATTTCCCACAACTCCGTTACACACCACTCCAAGCTCATTTGTCTAATCACCCACCGCAGAGGTGAAGCAAAATTCATTTAGGCACTTCGAAGCAAGCCGTTTGCAAGTGACAAACTTCCACGGGATGTGTGTGGATGTGTGTATCCACCTTGCACGCGTACCCTTAGGTAGAACAAGTGTAAACAGTAAAAATCAATACTCCACGGTTTTTTGTTTCTCTTGTCGTTGTCGTGACTTGAATGCAAGGGAGTTCGAGTTTGATTGCGAACACTTGTGCTCATTTGTTTACAAGACTGCGTGATTAAGGAACTTCCCCCTTATGTTGATTGTTGCCCGGAACGCGATCTACTTGGCTGCAATTTGGTGACTTGTCAGGGAGCATAATTAAATCTGTTAAACTTGCCTGAGACACTTTTGGGTTCATTTCCTTAAAATTTCGCCAGTTGCAGCATTCATTGGAAGACTTGGTCACGAAAGATACGGCTCCAACTGGCTTCAATTTTTTCTTAAAATTGAATACCGGACTTAAGTAGAGAGCAAGGGCCGAGGTGCTGTTTCGCCAATTAATGACAATGTGGCATACATTATTCTATGCTATCTAAGATTATTCACATTGACTGGCAGAATTAATGCGAATTTTCCTACATTCTTAAAAAAACTTAAATCACTACAACTCTCGCGAACTGCATATGTGATATGATTGAGAGCAACGACCAGTACCTGCCCCTGAAAGAGAACTTTAGAAAAATGTTGATTTCAGGTAGGTATTTGAAGCTCAGCCTACCTTGCACAGCAAACCTAAAATTTCTGTTTAATGCACAGAAATTTCATCAGAATCGTCAGAAGCAAATAACCACAACAGTGTGAACTTCCTGTGTAAAGCAAAAGCAACTTAGATCTGTACAGTACTTGGAATTGGTTCATTGGTCCAGGTCCAGCAAGACTTGAGCCGGAAAACGGCATTTCGTTTTTCAAAGTGAACTGAACGACTTATATTTCTTGTATTTTATATTCATTCTCGGTTTGCTATTTGAAATCAAAGGACCTGATCTGCTGTGCAAAATTGAAGTTAAAAATAAAAGAATATTAAGTGTCGTTAATAGTAAAAGTTGTGTTTTTTTTACAAATATTAAATAAAATTCTAACAATTCCTTTCTGAAGATTCCAATTTTTCGAGAAACTCAATATAGTTTCCGCGAAGTCGCCCACACATCCATTGGATCAAACAGCGGATCTCCATTTTTCAAGCACTTAGCTATAATCTTGTAAAACTTTACTCATGCTGCCTACTTTATCAAGAACAAGTGAAGCAGTCCTTGGACTTCTCAAAAGAAAAGGTTACGATCACCATCGATGCGAATAAGCCGTGAAAGAGAATGGAAACAACGCCTGTCATGGCACATGGATGTTTCTGCGCCAGCACCACCAAAACAGTGGAACCCCACAAATAAGGACGTCAAAGAATCCAACGGTGCACGCATGTAGAGAATGCTCTCAGTCAACTTTAAGTGAGAAATTGGAGGCATCCAGATAAAAACCCTGAAGACCCGCAAGGCTTAAATGTTGAGGCCCGTTTGCACTGGACTGTAACGCCAAAGAAAAAAAGCAAAAAAAGAGCGACACGGGTACACAGCTTTTAGTTTCACTGCAATGCAGCATCTGATCAAAAGAAAACTTGGCAAAATAAAGTTCTGTGGTGATGGTTGTTGTCTCCTCTGTACGGATTGTAGAAAGCTGTTTCGATCGCTCAAATTACAAAGATTCGAACCCTCTCTTAGTCTCTGAGATGTATCAGGTGCAATCAACGAAACCTCTCTGGCATCACTTTTAATCGTGTTGCATATAGTGAGTAAGGATGGTAGGATACCACTTCTGTGGTGGTTTAATATACCTGTCACTTCAGCTATGCAAATCGAATCAAAATCGATTGAATACATTTGCCTAATCGCTCCAGATAAAATTGTATTCGAATCCTATCCACTTGGCTGAAGAAGGAGACAAAGGCTATGTTATTGCTAATGCACTGCAGCCAAACCCTGATGACTGAGCGAGATGTTTTCACGATTTTTCTCGAAGAAGATGTTTTTAGCAGACGTCGCACATAGCATTGAAGCGTTTCTTTTTCAAAACCAAGAAGACAGTTTCTCAGTTATGTTACTTTGTCTTAATTGAGTTCTTGAATCCGCCAACAATCTCACCCGCTTCCAGTGCGAATGACAAGCGTGGTCTACCAGGTATACCAGTATGAAATGAGTTTTTTTGAAAATAAAACACTAGTTATTAATGGGAAAGTAAAAGCATTTTATTCAAAGTAATGGCCATTGTTTTATAAACATTTTGACCACCTTTCTGGTGATTTGTGGATACCACGCCAATTGAATTTTTCGTCTTTTAAAGCAAACCAATCAGACACCCAATTTTCGACCTCCTTTTAGGAATCAAAGTGCTGCTCAGCCAATGCGCGTCCCATCGATGAGGAAAAATGGTAGTCGGAAGGACCCAAGTCTGGAGAATACGGCGGGTGGGGTAGCTGCTCCCAGCCAAGTGTTTTGATTATATCCTGAATCGGTTTTGATTTGTGTGCAGGTGCACTGTCATGGAGCAAAATTACCATGCCATGTCTTCTGGCTTATTCTGGTCGTTTCTCGATCAATGCGTGCATCAAATTGATCATTTGCTGTCGGTAGGGAACAGTATTAACGGTTTCACCAGGTTTTAGCAGCTCGTGGTACAGCACACCTTTCTGGTCCCACGAAATTCTCAGCCGAATCGATCTGATTTTGCAGTCGATGTTTATGGTTGTCCCAGATTAACCCATAATTATTTCCGTTTAGGATTCTAAAAATAAATCCATTTTTCATCGTCAGCAACAATCCGATGCAAAACCGATTTTCTTTCGTGTCTTTGAAGCAAAATTTCACAACTGTTTCTTCGGTTTTCCATCTGTCTTTCATTCAATTCATGTGGCACCCATTTCCACACTTTTGGATCTTTGAACGGTCAGAAATTTTGTTTGTTGTGCAACATTTCACATTGCTGCCATTTGCTTTTGACTCAAAGTGTCATCTCCGTCCAATATCGTTTGCAATTCGGCGTCTTTAAACTTTTTTGGTGGTCTTCCACGTTCTTCATTTCTCTCATCAAAATCATTGTTTCTGAATTATTGAAACCATCTTTTGCATGATGCTTTTGATAGAGCATGATCACCATATTCCTCGACAAGCATTCGATGCGACTCTGCAGCACTTGTCTTCAAATGAAAACAAAAAATTAATGCTTTCCGCAAATCATCACTTTCTGTTACAAAATTCGACATTTTTAACACGATGAAAAAGTATGATGTTGTCTCTTCAATGACTTGATGTATACTAAATATTTTTCACAGATATCATAGCAAACAAAGAAAAACAATCAGGGCTTGTTCACAACAAATGTTCCCTATCGAGACATTTGTATCCTCACGCTCCCTGTCGTGACATTTGTATCTGCCTTCCAATGCGTCACTTGAAGCGAGATTGTGTTTATAGACATGAGATTTAACCTAGCCCCACAAAAATGGTCTACATCGCACGATCTAGGCGGCCAAATAACCGGTCCCGAACGTGAAATAAAATTTTCACCGAACTCGCCTCTCAATTAGTCTATTGTTGGGCGTGCTGTGTGGCGTGTGACACCGTGTATACCTGGTAAAACTTACACAGCTAAGTTTTTGAACAATTTTTTTAGTTTTACTTAAATGTATAATAGTTTAAATAAATTTAACAAATTAAAACAAGTATTGACGCTGAAAGGCAAAAAATAAATAAATTACTAGTTTAGCCTAGAGCGCCCGCATAGGTAAAGAATTTTGTTCCTAGCTTAAAGATAGCATTAATTAAACAAAATAAAATGAATTTTTAAACTTAAAACTTAATACCTGATAGAAGAATTGACTACACGATTGTTTTTAAGTCCTTGTAGCGATACTGGCGCCACCATTCGGCAAAGCTAAGCTAAGTTTTAACCCTAGTGCCTTTGTGTGCAACCGGTACCTCCTTTTTCTCTCTTCCTCTGTACCTACTTAGGGACCGGAAATAAGTCACAGCACATGACTATAAGTGACTTGATTCCGGTCATGTCACATCACATTCAGCCCAAGCCGTGATTTAATTCTGGTCACTTGGAGTACTAACGATTCCCTTATAAAAATGAAATGTTTCTTTTAAGGGAATATCACACAGCTGTGTAGCAGTTAACTTCTGCAAGAAGCGGTGGCAGTTGTCTTTATTTGGCATTGCTCAAAGTTTTAAGTTCAGTGTGCTCCGGGCACTTTAGCGATTTATTACGGTGAGATGTTTGCCTCCATTCCAAATGGTTTAAGCGGACCTTAGCAACTCACTTTTGAAAAGTGACGGAGAGTGCATTCATTGAGTAGTAAGCATTTTTCAGTAAGCCGCACTACAGGAAAAAACCTCCGGCAGGTCACAAAAAGCAAAAAGGAAGCAGCAAATGGCCTTTCCTGGAATTAAAATATGACCAAAACTTACTGCCCACCTCGAACAGATTTGAAAAAGAAGTCAGCACTTATGAGTGTTGTCAGTCAAAAATGCGAAAAAAATGTTCGGGTCAGAACCCAAGCTTTTCTTTATACTCCTTTGGGTGTTTTCAAAACAAAACGAACTCAGTATTTACTATATATAACGGCCAGTTAATAATAATAATAATAACAATAATTGTTGGCGCTACAGTCCAAAGGGGGACCAGGGCCTAGCTTGCTCATCAACTAATCGTGTTGTGCGCGCTACTGTTCTCTCACGAGTAGATGGAACCTAAAGTTTTATGCCGATTCCGAACGACGAGATTTGAGAAGCTTTCTTAGACAGTTATTACTCTTTGAATGTTGTCAGCAGCTCGAAAGAGGTGGTGCCGTGAAAAATTCGAAAAATTGGTGTTGAACTGGGAGTCGAACCAAGACCCTTCGGCGTGTGAGCGTCGCACTCTACCCACTACGCCACGGTGACCACAGTTAACGGCCAGTTAGAGCAACTATTTCAACAGATCACCCAATAAGTCTCGGGACATATAAGGGGCGCCGCTACCAAAAAAGAAAATAATATATATCCCTACCGCCTTGTTGTCTTTTGAGTGTTCCGGCTATGTACAAAGCACTACACAGCTCGTATTTGACAACACAACTCATCGTTTGAAAGGTTTTGACAAAACCTACACACTACGATGCTAAGCACGATTGGTTTGGATATTGCATTCAACAGTTATATAGTTATAGACGTGTAAACATGGAGCTCACTAACGCCGAAACTCGCGGTATTTTAAAGTTTTCCTTCGTTTAAGGCAAATCGGCTAGAGAAACGTTCCATGAGACTTATGGTGTTTTGGGGGATGGCACTCTATCACTTCGACCCGCTGAGGAATGGCTTTGACAATTAAGAGCCGATGAAAACGACACCATGAATAAGCCAGCCGGCGGAAAATGGCTGTGTGTGATGACGAATACCAATCGAATCATGGAAATCATCGAGTTGGGCCAGCATGTGGCATCTCGTGACATCGCCCAGGAGATTGGAGTTAGTCACCAAACCATTTTAAATCATCTGCAGAAGGCTGGATACAAAAAAACTTGATGTCTAGGTGCGGTATGATTTGACGCAAAAAAACCTTCTGGACCGAACCAACGCCTGCGATATGCTCCTGAAACGAAACGAACTCGACCCGTTTTTGAAGCGGATGGTGACTGGTGACGGAAAATAGAACGTATACGACAATATCAGGCGAAATCGGTCGTGGTTGAAGGTCAGTGAATCGTCCCAAGCAGTGGCCAAGCCGGGATTGACGGCCAGAAAGGTATTGCTGTGTCTTTGGTGGGATTGTATGGGATTGGAAGGGATTGGAAGAGAAATATCCACTATGAGCTGCTTTCATATGGCCGGACGCTTAATTCTACCATCCGCTGCGAACAACTGGACCGTTTCAAGCAGGCGATCGACCAGAATCGTGCAGAATTGGCCAACAGGAAGGGTGGTGTGTTCCACCAGGACAACGCCAGACCACACACTTCGTTAATGACTCGTCAGAAGCTACGGGAGCTCGGATGGGTAGTTTTATCGCATCCACCATATAGCCCGGACATAGCGCCAAATGATTAACACCTGTTTGTGTCCATGGCGAGCGCCCTTGGTGGTGTGAAGTTGAACTCAAAAGAGGCTTGTGAAAAGTGGCTGTCCGAATTCTACGCAAATAAGGAGGGGAGCTCCTAGGTGGAAGGTGGTTTCACGTCACCACCCAGAAGGAGGCCATGGTTTGACCACGAGTGCAGGCAAGCGCATGCAGCCAAACGAGACACCTATAAGTGAACCCTCGTAAGTAGGGGGCTTCTACGAGGGGGGTATTATGAAGCTGCCATCTAGATGGAAACAGATTATCGTACAAAGCGGCGCATATTTGAACTAAATCCGATCACTGTAACACTTTTTATGAAGCATTGAATAAAGACCAAAGAAGCCAGGTGCCCTTGTATGTCCCGGGACTTATTGAGTGATCTGTTTTATGAACTCCTTTTTCCTGAGTTGCATCAAATGGTAATTCTATTCCAAATCCATGCTTTTTTCCAAAGTGTTGTTAATTTAACACTCAAGCGCGTACACTGTTAAACTTCTGCAAGACGAAGCAAAAAACATGCCAGCAAGGCTTCTGCCAAAAGTTTAATTTGTCATTCAAACGCCCAAACTCCCGGTATATATAAAGAAAATCAAAAATCGATTTCACCGGAATTGGAACTTCCCGCCAGTGAAGTTCCTCTCCCAAAAGTTAAAACAACCAATTCACAAGAATATTGAATTACAAAACCAACCTCGAAAATTACTTAATCTTATCGAACCACAAATCAAATCAAATTCAATGTCGTCTCGCAGCCGACAAGTTTAAAAATACTTTCCACACCCTGCTTCCAGTGTCAAATTATTATTAGAGCAAAGCCACATGTCAGCGTCAGTAAAGTTCAGCCTCCACGCGGTGTTTCCTCAAATTCGATCTCGACGAGCGGAAATCAAATGAAAGTTTCTTCACCTTGGGGCGCGGCAGTCTCCAGCATGTGTCAAGTACAGTTTTCTTGAAACGATGCTTTGCGTACATCCGCCGAAGATGTTCATGAGAGTCGCACGAACGTGGCAAATTCTGTGAACTTCGGATGGCGTTTGCGACACTCTGACATCGATTCTTAATAAGCCCTCCCCTCTTCGCTGTTGAGATCCCCATGACAAGTGGCGTCACAACACATACTTTGCCCACTGTTCGAACATAATGTTCTTCTTAGCTTATTTCCCCGAGGACATGCAGGAAAAGCAAGCCACCTACTTCCCCCTCCAGCCTAACGCACATGGGTTCACAGAAATTAGGCAGCAGCTCGAGCATAAAACAGAACCACCTTCTATTTCGAAACTTGATGGCAATAAATTGGACGCTCTAAGTAGAAAAGCCTTCGAAAAGTGTTGTGTTGGCTTTTTATTACTGCAACGTGATTGGCATGTCCAAGGGCATTTTGCATCGTAACGACCAGGAATACACGTTCTTTTGTGGGACCCACGTGGCTTCATCTGAGAGGCATCTGTGTCAGGGGACCATGTTCAAAACAGATTCGCAGACTCCAGTTCGGTTCACTTTTATCACATCACGCGTAATGCTTCCCGTGGTCAGTTGCGTTCTCTGCCAAATGACTTGATACGTCGAAAATGCTGGCCATCTGAGTTGAGTGCTGTCTTGTGGCCAATCGAAGGCGACCGACATTCGGGGAGGGAATACTGGACTCGTGCCTAGTAATTGCGCTGATTCAAATAAACAGAACGTTTGGATGGTACAAGGTGGTCCGTAATTAATGGCACTCGCTCTCCCGGGCATCGTCTCTGAGATGAGATGTTTGAATTGAGGAAGGAATCAGGTTTTGAAAGTGGTTCTAGCATCGTTCTACGTTTGATGAATGGGTTTGCTTTTATTGTTGCAACTTCTGATGGAAGATTTGCCTGTGATCAACCGCTTTGTGTGCAAAAGAGTCATTCAGAAGGTTCAAACAAAAAGGTATTCCCTTCTTCCAAGTGCACAGCTATCACATCCCACACACAACTCAGAAGGTAGACCAGACTGTGGTTCACCAAAGGCGCGTGAATATCCTCGATGGGGGCCCTCCTCGTGAACTGTCTGCGTCGTTCGACTTTATCAGTATTCATGTGACAAGCTCTCCGCTTAAATTAACTTTACTTTCCCGGTTGCTGCAGTCGTGCGGCATGCGTTTTCCCAAACAAGCAGGCTGCTCCACAAATCAGTGTGCCGGGAAGTGCATCGGTCGGTTCAAAAATAAAACAGATGAGTTAAAACGCAGCACGTGGGACTAGTGGAAAATATTCGTTGTGCCACTGGGCTGCGCCAGTTTTGGGTTTTGCAAAATCTTTAAAAAAAAAATCCCAGAGATGGATACTGTCGATTAGGTGGATCTCACAAAGTTCGCAACGGGACCATTGTGAAGGCCTGGGAAGGTAGTATGACTGCACCCTCTGCCACTACCACAGAATGTTGCACCAATTCCGTACTGAATACTAACTCCCAGGAAGCTCTCAAACTATTCTAATCGCGTTTCGAATTTCGAAAAAAAGAAACTAAAAATTTGAAGCTATACTGGGCAGTGAAAAGGTGCAGAGAAATTTTCACTCAACAACCGCTTCTGTCATGTCTCAGGTGAAGAATTCCAAAAGAAACACTTAAATACCCTCTTTCTCTACCTGCGAGAAATTTATTGCATGTGGCCAGAGGAACTTTCAAAAGAGTTACAGAAATCTTCAGAATGCCACCCATTCTCTGGACTATGGTATTCACCATTAACTGACCAGGTTTGTAATTCACTTCCAAAATACTGCGACAAGTGTAATCAGAAAAATGCTTTGACGACAGCCGACAGCGGTGCTTGAGGAACTTGACTTCGCTCCTAGAGTGAATATTCCAGAGTCACAGGATGTAAGAAAGCCCGTTTAACCCTGACCGTGTTATAGGAAGAACCATGTAATGCAACCAGAAAGCCATGTCAGTGTACAATGTTGACTGGTCTGAAGCAGGTTTGTTCACCCTTCTGTAGCATGCCGCGGTTTAGTGGCACGTCTACATCTATGTGACGTTTAAGTGTAACTGGGTGTTGCTCCTTTTCAAACTTGAGTGAAAGTTTGATGCCTGGTAAATAAAGGGGTCTTACCTTCCACCCCTGCTTTAATCCAATTCCCACATCCGTTGCGAGAAATTGTGTGACCTCAAATTTGCCACAGTTGGTACTGGTACATTGACGTTATGCTCATTCCACAAATCCCTCGCTCTTTGCAAATCTTACATCTACTAACTGAGTGTCTGAATGTTTAACTCTCCTACAGTTAATAACATATACTATCTCCCTTCCGCCTTTTTGTCTTTTTAACTTTCTGGTTATGCGCAAAGCGCTACAGACCTCACACTGGCAATACTATACATCATTTGAAAGGTCTTGACATAACCTACAAAACGACGCTATGCATGATTAGTTCGTATATTGCCTTCAACAGTTATGGTATAATTGGAGCGCACTAAAGGGATTGTTTATGCCTTTAAGCGACTGGAATTAAGTCACAGCACGGACCGAAGGTATAGAGGAAGAGAAGGAAAGGAGGTACCAATGCACATTAATTTTAAATGCCTGTGGATTGTAATGGAGGGGAAAAATTGAGCTGGGAAGAGCATTCTATAATCATGTGATGCGGCTGAAGAATGAGTCCCTAAAATGTACTGTACGTCCTAGGGTGGGCTTTATTGTGATTGGGTGACTATTCCTAGCGAGGCGGGTATTGCGGTCGAATTCTTGAAGGAGAAGGATGCTAACTCAACAGAGAATTTTTTGTTGAAAACGAGATAGAATAGTGATAGAAACACAACATTTCGTGGATGTTCAAGCGAGTCGATTGACTTCGCAGCATTGTTATCACCAATATGTTTTATGGCTCATTGTTGGATTCTATCTAATACGTGCATAGAAGTCTTAGGAGCACCGGAGCAGATAGGAGCGTTGTACTCAAGCTTCGGGCGGATGTTCACCTTATATATTGTTGCCAGGTCAAAAGGGGTGAAATATTTCTTGCATCGTTTTAAGAAATCTAGACATTTGACTGCATTTTTGGCGATGTCGAATATGTGATCGTTACAACTTAGTGTTGAGTTGGTACACGTGCCGCGTATGGAAATTCGTTCAGTTTCAACAACGCAGGAGCCATTCATAGATAATGGCAGGTTGTTCAGAGAACGCTTGAGTGACACTAGACAGCACTGAGTTTCTATTCTTTTATCTCTATCACTCTATCACTCTATTCTTTTACCCCAAATCAATTATGCTGTCAAGGTCGGACTTTATTGTGATTAACATACGCTGCCGTTCCAAGCCAATGGCCCAAGAGAAGGGATGAGAGCCGAGGAACGAATATGAAAAGCTGAGAGTACTGTCATCAGCGAAGGAGTGAATTAGATTAGACGTAACAGACAGGAGATTATTTATAAAAATGAGGATAAGTGTCGGAGATAAAACGGAGACCTGGGGAACACCAGCATTAATATGATGAATATCAGACTTGAACCCATCCAATACAACTTGTATTGAACGGTTCGTAATATGATATAATAAATACAAAATAAATATTATGACATTTCAAGATAATTTTTTTGAATTGTAAATTAAAGTTTGTTAGAGTTGGATCGCCCGAATATTGAATAAAAAAAAAAAATTCCGGTTGGTCATTGTATGGTTTTTCAAAGTTTAACGCAAAAAAAACCCTGCACATCTCGAGCTATGTATAAAGTCTGAATCCAAGGATTGTTGCAGTGGGTCATGCCACAGGGGCAGCTTCGATGTTGAGGAGGAGGACGGCGGCATGCTTGTCGTTGCTCGGCTAAGCTCGACGGACGGGGGCGGTTCTTGTCCACTCCTCAGACACCACCCAATTGCACACAAAAAAATCATGCCTGTTCTAGCTAAGGGAAGATAGAAGGAAGAGGACGAAAAGGTTGAAAGAGAAAAGAGAGCCTAATACCCTAACCAGACTGCGGACGGACATCAAAGATAGTGAAGAAAGTGGGAAAGGAAAGGGAAGAGAAAGGCGTTCAAAATGCCTATGCCTTCACCAACAAATAAGGCCGGAAGGAGCACCGCGGGTCTAGCTACCTAACCTACACTTAGCCTAAACTAACCTACCTACTTTCAAACTAAACCTACACTATAACTATACTAACTTAAAACTACCTAACCTAAGCCCTACTCGCCAATAACGTCCTTCCAGCGTCATTTGCCAGTGGAGGTTCGTTGAGAACCTAAGGGTGCCTGATGTGATTGGCACTACTCGCCTGCCCACCCCTCATGTCACCGATGACATGACCAATGCTATCTCCCTTGGCGGTTTTGCGGGAGATAGCCCCTCGGCGGAGACGTTAGCCACGGCCTAACGCTCCACCCCGTCCACTACCCCAAGAAGGACGGCCTTCCCTTCACCCTACACACACATTCCGGCAAAACGAAACTACTCCATCTTAAAATAAAACACTCACACTCATTATAAAATATAAAATTCAAGTTATTTATTTACTAAAAACAAGAGAAATGTACTTAAGCTTAGCCCCTAACAAAAAAACTAAACAGAACAATTCAGAAGAAGAAAAAAAAAAACAACTTAAACTAAGAAAAAAACTGAAAAAAAATCCAAACTAACTTAAAATAAGATAAAAATGTAAAAATGTAAAAATAGGAATGAAGCAAAAAATTTCAATTTAAGGGAAATTCAAACATAGGGGCTGGGTGGTAACCCTGGCTACAGCGCTACGGACAATACACCACATGTACTGAAGTCTCCAACTACGAGACGGTTACTCACAGGTTGTTTCTTGTCCCCCGACGTCCTGCGCGCAGCACGGTGAAGGATCCTCCTGGAATTTAATTTCGATAATTGTGGGGTCTCTGCCCTCTTTTCGCGAACACTCACGAACGAATACTAGAGCCAGGTTCACAAAAAAAATTCACAACTAACTAATTAAATTTATTAATTCAAAATTAAAGCTAAACTTATTAACTAAATTAATTAACTAAACTAACTAAACAAATCCAATTCACTTCAAAACTATTCTCTATTATATTCAAAACTAGTCCTGGCTTCTTTCACCACTTGCGGCTTCCACTGCACTAGTTCGGGTTCCCGGATACTTCTCCTGATAAGGCACAGCACTTCGGTGTTTAACTGAGTGGCACTTCGCTTCCTTACCACACTGTAGCGGAACGGACTTTGTCACTTCGTTTTTATGTATATAGTTATATTTTGACCGCGGCGAGGTCAGTGTGGCTTTATAGTATATATATTTATATATGTAACCACGTATGCACACCCTTTGTCACTGTTTATTAAATCAAACACTATTTGTAGCTGGGTTTTGTATTTTCACCATGCACTGTGCACTTTTGCACTTTGTGTGTGCCTTTGTACTTTGTCCTCCCTTCCTTTTGTTTTCTTGTTCGAAGGTTCTTCCTTCTTTTATTCGGCTATTATTTTGCACGTTTTTTTTTCTTTTTCTTGTTCACTTTTAAATTTTTGTGCACCTTTATTTTTTTAAACAAGAACTCTCTTTTTTTTTGTTTTGTTTTTTTTTTTTATGTTTTATTACAAAAACCCGCGCTTCCAAAGAAAAACTCTTTCGTCGCTTTTTCCTTTGTTTTTCCAAGTCACCCTTATTTTCTCCCCATGTGAACTCGGCCTTTAATTGTTCCGAATCATGTCTTCGTCATTTTGCTCTTTCTCTCAAGCTTTCCTCTTCTTTCCATTCCCTGGAAAGCTCCACTCACACCATATTGTCGTGCTCCTCCAACAAATACAATGTAAACATCTGTCCGTCTTGTTTACGCTTGCGCGCACGTCACAATCAAAACATTGTTTATCAACACAATGTCCAATGTGGTGCTCGGCGCACAAAAAGAGTTAAAAAAAAAAGGAACTATGGCTGGACATTGGTCATCGAGGGAACCCTTTTGGCAGGTAAGTTTACCCACGGGACTCAACAAGTACTTTAGTTTTCTTTTTGTTTTCTTTTTTTTTTTCAGGTCACAGGATGGATGGCGGATGGGGATAGAGGACTGAGAAACAGGTATGTAACAAAGATTTTCTAATTATTATCTAACTCTTATTTATTTGCAGGTAAGGATTTGTCGCAACAGGATCGACGACGGTTTATGAGTGGCCGTGAGTAACCCGGCCTCGTAAAAAAAAGGAAATGCTTACCTGGATTCTTGGTGTTAAAACCGGACAACGTGTGGCAAGGGCCCACGCCCTGAGTTTAAGTGTCTCATGCTCTGCCAACTTCATTATCCGGGCTTCAACATTTATACTTAACCTACGTAATAAATATCACAGACTATCTATCACTTGCCTCTAGGTTGAGGTTGTATCTGTTGGGCCTTTACACCTCCGGATGAGCGCAACCTGCTGTCCTCATCTTCTCACCTAGGGCGTATACTTAACCTAATATCACAGATCCATAAATAAAAATCAAAAGAGTTAAATATATAAATATAAATAAATAAATAAATCTATAGATACTTAACCTAGCATAATCCAGCAAACGGCATGCTAGAGTGCGTCAAATCAGTCTCAATTCTCTCCTACGCGTGAAGGTCCTTGGCATGGAAGGTTCCTACCTTTTCTCCTCGCAAATTGCCAACCTCATAGAGGCTTTTGCCCTTCAAGGCGAGGATTACCCCTTTTAGGTATTTTGGACCGAGCTTCGCATTGTAATTGTCCAGTACGTTGCTCTGTTTAAAGTTGCGTCTGTAGATGATTTGCCCTACCCTATACGTCACGTCTCTACTCCTGGTATTGTAGATTTTTGTCCCCTTCTGGTGAGCCAGCCTAAGGTTTTCGAACACTTTTCTCCTAACCAAGTCTAATTTGTCCGCCCTAGTCATGTTCGCTAGCTCGGTATCCTTTAACATGTCCAGCCTTCGGAACACTTCGTACGCTTGACCGTGCTGGATCATCGGTGTACCAAATACGACGTAGTATGGTTCAAACATGGTCGCATCGTGCGTTACACTCCTCAGAGAGAATGCCGCGTCACTCAAGTGGAGATCCCAGTTACGTTGATCCCCGTCGATATATGACCGTAACTTAGCCAGTATCGACCGGTTCACACGTTCCGACGCATTCGCCTGAGGTGAGTAAAACGCGGTGCGAACATGTTTGACTCCGTATTTCTTTAGAAAGCTGGCAAACAACTCGGAAACGAATTGTTTACCATTGTCAGAATGAATGTATTCAGGTACACCGAAGATATGGAATATACCTTCTTCTAGATACCTAACTACCTCAGCTGCCGTTGCTTTCCTCAAGGGTTTAACAAATATAAACTTACTAAAATGATCTAGAACCATAAATATATGTGTGTTACCTAGTTTCGTCCGTGGGTATGGTCCTAAGAAGTCAATATAGAGTCGCTGAAAAGGCCGCTCCGTAACTGTCTGTTTGCCCATCGGTGGCCGAGAGATTTGATTAGTGGCTTTATTGATCTTACATGTTTCGCAGGACTTAACCCAGTCCTGCACGTCCGTGACCATGCCTGGCCAATAATATTTTAGCCTTAATTTGGCCAACGTTTTGTGAATACCACCATGCCCCGCTGATGGTGCGTTGTGGGCAGTCTCCAGAAGACTCTCTCGCAACTCAGTTGGTATCCAGAGCTTCCATGCCATGTCGTCTAGTATGATATCTCCGGTTCGTAATCCCGTTCGTCTGTAAACAAATCCGTCTGAAACGCACAGGTCTGGTAGTTTGTCTTTGTTGTTAGTCACTGTCTTCTTTAACTCCTCATACTCCGTTGTGGCGAAGTATGGAGAGCTGAAGTCAACTTCCAGGGCCTGTTTAGAAGCGAGCTCTTCCATATGGACGCGCGAGAGAGTGTCAGGGACTACGTTTTGTATACCCTTCCTATGTTCAATCACAAAGTCGAAGGCTTGGAGCTTCAGGCTCCATCTGGCCAATCGACCAGACAGATCCTTCTGCGTCATCAACCACTTCAAACTTTCGTGATCAGTGATTATAGTAAAGGGCAATCCTTCCACGTAAGCCCTGAACTTCTTCACTGACAAAACGGCCGCATAGCACTCAAGTTCCGTCACACTGTAATTCCGCTGAGCGGGATTCAGCTTCTGGGACATGAACGCTATCGGTCGTTCGTTGTTCTCCGCATCCATTTGGAAAAGAACGCTTCCGACGCCTGTTGTTGATGCGTCACACTGAATATAAAAGCGTTTCTTGAAGTCTGGATTCGTAAGTATTGGTGCGGACACCAGAGTCTTTTTGAGATTTTCAAACGCGTGTAGCGCCTCGTCTGTCATCTCGAATGACTTGCCTTTCTTTAAACAGTCGGTCATGGGAGCTGTTATAGACGCAAAATTTGGGATAAAGCGTCTATACCAGCCAGTCATCCCTAGAAACCGACGGAGCTGCTTGGGCGTCTTCGGGACTGGGAAGTTCTCGACCGCCGATACCTTGTCAGGATCTGTTCGTAAACATCCATCACCAACGATGTACCCCAGGTACTTTATTTCCTTATAGCAAAACTTGCTCTTCTCCACATTGATGGTCAGCCCAGCATTCCTTAGGCATGCTGCTACTTCTCCGAGAAGTCTGACATGAGACTCAAAATCTGGAGAGCAAACCAAGAGATCATCTAGATAGATGAAGACATTCTCTTTCAACCGAGAGGGTATGACTTTATCCATCAGCCTACACATTCTCTGGGCAGCGTTACACAGTCCGAACGGCATCACCGTGAACTGGTATAACGGCCGTCCAGGGACTGTGAATGCCGTCTTCTCTCTTGACTTGGGCTCCAGCGGAATCTGCCAGAATGCATCCTTTAGATCAATCCCGGAGATGTAACGAGTCTCCTGTAGCCTGCTGAGGAGACCCTCAATGTGAGGAAGAGGGTATGCGTCTTTCTTCGTTACTGAATTTACTTTACGTGAATCCAGACACAACCTGTTCTTGCCAGGCTTGCGCACCAGAACAACTGGAGAACTCCAAGCACTATTACTTTCCTCAATAACTCCCAACGAGAGCATCCTATCGAGCTCATCGTATAGGAGCTTTTGTATCGCTGGAGAAATCGGGTAGTGCCTCTGTTTGATGGGCATTTTCTCATCTTCCACCTCTATAATATGTTCTTCGAGACTAGTCTTACCCAATCCCATCACAGCGAAGGAAGGGAACAGTAGCTTGGCTTCCTCAAGCTGCTTGGATTGCTCTGGCGAGAGTACCTGTAGAGGGTTACATGTTGCCGCTGGTGACGGAGTGTCTACCTCTGCGACTATGTTAGGAGCGATCTTAAAAGCGCTCCAAAAGTCAACCCCTAAGTATAAATTTTGTTGGAGAGTCGGCACGACGTATATTCCCATTTCTTGTGTTCGTCCACCCCAAGAGACCTGTGTCACAAAGCGTCCCTCGATGTTCTGGTGGCTCCCGTCTGCTGTCTTCACTCCTATGTTCAGATTCTTTAGCTGAACTCCATGTCTTTTCACAAATTCGTGGGCTCCTTTACCAAGGCAAGTCACGGATGCTCCGCTATCCAATAGGCCCAACATCTCTTCTCCGTCGATATTGACTTTAGCGAAGGGCCTATTGTCGTCACTAGTTGTAATCACCGATTCAGCTATCTTTTGTCGGAGTCGCCTAGCCACCGCGACTTTTTCCCTAAGTCGTTTGATTTTTTTGTAATTCCGGTGCTTCTCTAGCACCTTCGTCACTTCTTCGTTGAAGATCCGGCTCCTCGCTTCCTCGTAATCGCGCAGCCTCTGATGAAGACTCTTTCGAGAAGGTAATGCCTTCACCGCTTGAGTCTCCCTGTCGTCCAGTCTTTTCAGGATTTTCACAGGTGGCGCTTCGATTCCGGGACTTCCATCTTCGTTGACGGGTTCGTCCCGGTCTCTCCGCCAACCCTCCTGTTTCCCTGACAAGCTGCGCATATCACGGAAGCATTGGTCTGCCCGCAGACGAAACAAGTCAGGGCATGAAACCTACCCGGACAACTATTCGGGTCAGCAGCCGCACTACAGCCTGGGGCGTTTGCGTCCTGTTGCCTGTGTTCGTGGTTGTTTTGTGTTCTGGTCGTCCAGTTCGTATTTGTCGCGTAAGTCTGTCTCGTTGGTCGTCGTGGCTGTAAAGCAGCTACTTCAGGCCCTTCGTCATGATAATCCGGACCATAGCTTCCTTGCCCGTACTCTACCTCGCTGACTCCGCGCCGGTATCTCCTCTCCCTGTACTCGTTCAGGTGGTCTTCGGCGCTCCGACAAACATCTCTCAGATCTTCGATACTCCTTACATTGCATCGAAAGATCATCGTCGCTATCCTCTCGCTGAGATTCCTCCGTACGATGTAAATGAGGTCGTCCTCCCTCGGCCGGTTTCTCATGCTGAGTACCATTGTCCTTATGTCTGCGTAATACTCGTCGAAGGTCTCCTGGGGTCTTTGTAGCCGCTGGGTGATCTGTTGCCAGATGTCCTGATCGTTCTTTCGGTTTCGGAACTGTTTTATAAAGTCCAGTTTTAGCCGGTAATAATCATATGTTATGTCGCCCTGCCGCTCTTCTCTTATTTGCCAGTACCATTGCTCGGCAGGGCCCGTCAGAAGGTAGTGGAAACTATTGAAGAGCTGTTCGGTAGACAGTCCATTGGTTTCCATCAAGGTCTCCACTCGGAAGAAGAAACTGTCCACCGACATTGTCTTGGTCGTGCCATCGAATTTCACCCCCCACTTGTGCACGTCCACTTTCTGGTATCTGGGGTGGGGGTTCGGTAACTGGTACCAGTTTCTTGAATCTGCCTCGCCGCGCCATCTGTCCTGTCCTGTTGGCGTCGAGTGTCTATTTTCCGTCCATCGTCGTTCTGGTTCGTGTGGGGGTTCGGGTGGAGGCGATGGTTCCCTACGGCGGGGCATGGCTGACCCTTCGAGGCGTTCCACCTTTTCTTTTAGCGTCGCCATGCCATCCGACACAATGCGGATGTCTCCCATCATCCGTGCCAAGTTGCTGGCGACCGCCTTTATAACGCCGTCTTCTGTTTTCTTCACCGCCGTACAGATCATCTCCTGAAGTTGGCGATGCAAGAGCGTCCCGTCCGTTCCCGGTCCGTCTCTAGTCTTCCCGTCTCGGTCGCCACCTGATTCGTCGTCTCTCTGTTTTCTCCTCGTCCCGCCGGAAGTCTCCGTTTCCACCCAAGAGTCCGTGCGTCTTGGTCCAGCGTTAGGTTCGCGGTAGTAAGGATTAACCCCTTGATCCACAGGTGGCCCCGGAAGTACGTCCGTGGGTACGTATCGTCCCTCCTGCACCGCCCGTCTTGTCGCGTATCTGGCTGCCGCTACAGTGTTGCTAGTGCCCGTGGTTCTCGGAACCGCTCCAGTGCCAATCAAGCTTTGCACGTGGCCTTGATGTTGGTCTGCCATTTTCCTTCCGCCTATCTACCCCTCTTCTATATGTATATATATATATTTTTTTTTTTTTTTTTTTTTTTTTTTTTTTTTTTTTTTTTTGTTTGTTGTTTTGTTTCTACTCCTATCTACTACTACTACTCCTATTTATTTCCTACTATTAACTCCTTCTGATTATCCAAAAAAAATATAATATAATAATATAGATGTATGTGTTTGCTTGTAGTAATTCAGATTTTGTGTATTGTTGATTAGATGTTTGTTATATGTATTTATATTTATTGTGCTGCCTTTGTGTGTGTAAAGTTCCAGGTCGGTTTTCCAGTCGCTTGCTTGGGTAGATTTCACTGACCGGGGAACTTCACGATCGACCGTGACTAACTCCTCAGGATCTCAACGAAGTGATGGATATCAACTCTTTCACTCCAACCACAACTTCGAACAGTCTTGACCGTTCTGAAGGCTGGCTGGGATGTCAGATGCTGATTGCTCCAACACGAGCTAAGCTTCTAGGCTATGTGTCCACGCCTCACGAAGAACCGGATGTTATAACCCTGATTCTTGGGCAGCAGCTGACACTTTAGCCTTTCCACCCGCTCCGTTCTCTGACTCCTCATAAGCCTCCAGCTACCTCACTAGATCTTCCAGCCGAAGCCTGAAAATCGGACAGCCGCCTTCAGCTCATGAGCAGTCCGAGAAACTTTGACGGCTTTGAACTTTAAAGAAAGGTAAAAGTTTTGAGAATTAAAAGAAAACTACCGGACGGACGCGGCTATCGCAAGTCCACGGCAGTGACCTTCGTAAGGGAAGATCACTCCCTTGAAGTCACGATTGGCCTTGAGCCAATTTGGTTAACTATTTTCACCGTGTTAAGCCACGATGAATCTAATCCGTTGGGCGCCATTTTGTTGCAGTGGGTCATGCCACAGGGGCAGCTTCGATGTTGAGGAGGAGGACGGCGGCATGCTTGTCGTTGCTCGGCTAAGCTCGACGGACGGGGGCGGTTCTTGTCCACTCCTCAGACACCACCCAATTGCACACAAAAAAATCATGCCTGTTCTAGCTAAGGGAAGATAGAAGGAAGAGGACGAAAAGGTTGAAAGAGAAAAGAGAGCCTAATACCCTAACCAGACTGCGGACGGACATCAAAGATAGTGAAGAAAGTGGGAAAGGAAAGGGAAGAGAAAGGCGTTCAAAATGCCTATGCCTTCACCAACAAATAAGGCCGGAAGGAGCACCGCGGGTCTAGCTACCTAACCTACACTTAGCCTAAACTAACCTACCTACTTTCAAACTAAACCTACACTATAACTATACTAACTTAAAACTACCTAACCTAAGCCCTACTCGCCAATAACGTCCTTCCAGCGTCATTTGCCAGTGGAGGTTCGTTGAGAACCTAAGGGTGCCTGATGTGATTGGCACTACTCGCCTGCCCACCCCTCATGTCACCGATGACATGACCAATGCTATCTCCCTTGGCGGTTTTGCGGGAGATAGCCCCTCGGCGGAGACGTTAGCCACGGCCTAACGCTCCACCCCGTCCACTACCCCAAGAAGGACGGCCTTCCCTTCACCCTACACACACATTCCGGCAAAACGAAACTACTCCATCTTAAAATAAAACACTCACACTCATTATAAAATATAAAATTCAAGTTATTTATTTACTAAAAACAAGAGAAATGTACTTAAGCTTAGCCCCTAACAAAAAAACTAAACAGAACAATTCAGAAGAAGAAAAAAAAAAACAACTTAAACTAAGAAAAAAACTGAAAAAAAATCCAAACTAACTTAAAATAAGATAAAAATGTAAAAATGTAAAAATAGGAATGAAGCAAAAAATTTCAATTTAAGGGAAATTCAAACATAGGGGCTGGGTGGTAACCCTGGCTACAGCGCTACGGACAATACACCACATGTACTGAAGTCTCCAACTACGAGACGGTTACTCACAGGTTGTTTCTTGTCCCCCGACGTCCTGCGCGCAGCACGGTGAAGGATCCTCCTGGAATTTAATTTCGATAATTGTGGGGTCTCTGCCCTCTTTTCGCGAACACTCACGAACGAATACTAGAGCCAGGTTCACAAAAAAAATTCACAACTAACTAATTAAATTTATTAATTCAAAATTAAAGCTAAACTTATTAACTAAATTAATTAACTAAACTAACTAAACAAATCCAATTCACTTCAAAACTATTCTCTATTATATTCAAAACTAGTCCTGGCTTCTTTCACCACTTGCGGCTTCCACTGCACTAGTTCGGGTTCCCGGATACTTCTCCTGATAAGGCACAGCACTTCGGTGTTTAACTGAGTGGCACTTCGCTTCCTTACCACACTGTAGCGGAACGGACTTTGTCACTTCGTTTTTATGTATATAGTTATATTTTGACCGCGGCGAGGTCAGTGTGGCTTTATAGTATATATATTTATATATGTAACCACGTATGCACACCCTTTGTCACTGTTTATTAAATCAAACACTATTTGTAGCTGGGTTTTGTATTTTCACCATGCACTGTGCACTTTTGCACTTTGTGTGTGCCTTTGTACTTTGTCCTCCCTTCCTTTTGTTTTCTTGTTCGAAGGTTCTTCCTTCTTTTATTCGGCTATTATTTTGCACGTTTTTTTTTCTTTTTCTTGTTCACTTTTAAATTTTTGTGCACCTTTATTTTTTTAAACAAGAACTCTCTTTTTTTTTGTTTTGTTTTTTTTTTTTATGTTTTATTACAAAAACCCGCGCTTCCAAAGAAAAACTCTTTCGTCGCTTTTTCCTTTGTTTTTCCAAGTCACCCTTATTTTCTCCCCATGTGAACTCGGCCTTTAATTGTTCCGAATCATGTCTTCGTCATTTTGCTCTTTCTCTCAAGCTTTCCTCTTCTTTCCATTCCCTGGAAAGCTCCACTCACACCATATTGTCGTGCTCCTCCAACAAATACAATGTAAACATCTGTCCGTCTTGTTTACGCTTGCGCGCACGTCACAATCAAAACATTGTTTATCAACACAATGTCCAATGTGGTGCTCGGCGCACAAAAAGAGTTAAAAAAAAAGGGAACTATGGCTGGACATTGGTCATCGAGGGAACCCTTTTGGCAGGTAAGTTTACCCACGGGACTCAACAAGTACTTTAGTTTTCTTTTTGTTTTCTTTTTTTTTTTCAGGTCACAGGATGGATGGCGGATGGGGATAGAGGACTG
This sequence comes from Eristalinus aeneus, assembly GCA_955652365.1. Taxonomy (NCBI): domain Eukaryota; kingdom Metazoa; phylum Arthropoda; class Insecta; order Diptera; family Syrphidae; genus Eristalinus; species Eristalinus aeneus. The sequence continues at coordinate 107,825,414 of OY019130.1, read as the reverse complement.
AGAAACAGGTATGTAACAAAGATTTTCTAATTATTATCTAACTCTTATTTATTTGCAGGTAAGGATTTGTCGCAACAGGATCGACAGTTGCGTGTTTTGGTGTCAAAATATTCTTTAACTTAAGAGCAATATCATTAAGCACATTAGTTAATCCAGTTAATCCAGTAATTCGTCTGGAGGTATTTTTCCAAATAAATGCGAAGCCGCTCTACAGTATAACCAAAACTGTTTTATATTGAAAACAAAACGCTACTAATTAATGGGAGAGTAAAAATATTTTATTCAAAGTAATGGCCATTGTTTTCTACATATTTTGACCACCTTTCTGGCAATTTGTGAATACCACGCCAATAAAATTGTTCGTCCTTTAAAGTAAACCAATCAGACACCCGATTTTCGACCTCCTTTTAGGAATCAAAGTGCTGCTCAGCCAATGCGTGTCCCATCGATGAAAACAAATGGTAGTCGCAAGGAGCTAAGTCTGGTGAATACGGCGGGTGGGGTAGCTGCTTCCAGCCAAGTGTTTTGATTGTATCCTGAACCGGTTTATCTTTGTGTGCAGGTACATTGTCATGGAGCAAAATGACCATGCCGTGTCTTTTGGCTTATTCTGGTCGTTTCTCGATCAATGCATGGTTCAATTCGATCATTTGTTGTCGGTAGCGATCAGTATTAACGGTTTCACAGGTTTTAGAAGCTCGTGGTACAGCACACCTTTCTGGTCCCACCAAACACACAGCATTCTCTTCTTGCCGAATCGATCTGGTTTTGCCGTCGATGTTGATGATTATCCCAGATTAAGCCATGATTTTTCCGTTTAGGATTCTTAAAATAAATCCATTTTTCATCGTCAGTAACAAACCGATGCAAAACTTATTTTCTTTCGTGTCTTTGAAGCAAAACTTCACAAGTGTTTTTTTTTGGTTTTCCATCTGTCTTTTATTCCATTCATGTGACACCTCTTTTCCGCACTTTTAGATCTTTCCCATAGCTTTTAAACGGTCAGAAATTGATTGTTGTGCAACATTTAACATTGCTGCCATTTGCTTTTGACTCAAAGTGTCATCTCCATCCAATATCGTTTGCAATTCTGCGTCTTCAAACTTTTTTGGTTGTCTTCCACGTTCTTCATTTCTCACATCAAAATCATTGTTTCTGAACCGTTGAAACCATCTTTTGCATGTTGCTTCTGATGGAGCATGGTCACCATATGCCTCGACAAGCATTCGATGCGACTCTGCAGCACTTTTCTTCAAATGAAAACAAAAAATTAATGCTTTCCGCAAATCATCACTTTCTGGTACGAAATTCGACATTTTGAACACGATGAAAAATATGATGTTGTCTGTTCAGACTTGATGTATACTAAATATTTTTCACAGATGTCATAGCAAACAAACAAAAAAAAAAACAATAAGGGCTCGTTCACAACAAATGTTCCCTATCGATGCATTTGTATCTTGATGCTAACTTCATACCGGTACACCGATAAAGCTACTTTGAAATCAGCTGAGGGTTACAGTATTCATTGTGTCACCCGCTTTCTTCACGTACTTCACCGTCAGCGGATACCATGCCGCTGCGCAAGTAAAGTATTCCATGTGCCGGAAACTTTAGAGTTGATTGAAGCTGTTTCCCCGAAATAAACGGGACTTTTTCCGTCGATATGTCACAACATATGTGTAGCAGAAAAAATTATAAATAAATAAATAGAACTAATCACCCTGTTCTGGATTTGTTTTCGAAAACCAATGAAACGGCTTACAAGTACTTGCAAAAGCTTTACTCAATCCATCTGACCAGTTTATCGACCGGGAATACAGCCTCATTATAAATAGGAGACAAAATATGGTTTAGCTTCTTCTCCACTTATCGACCGAACAATAAAGACAAGAAACTGTGTGAGAGTTGTTTTTGTCTATTCCGATCGCCCATCACCCGAATTTGGATGGGTCCATCACATGGATCCATCACTTGACTCCAGTGTCAAATCGGCAGTCAGCGGAGTGGACAGCAGCCGTTGAACCGCGCCCAAAGCGTCAAAAAACACAAAGGTCGGCTGGTGTTTGAATCATCCATGGCATGATATAAACAGCGCAGCCGATCGGCCTAACGGCTGTCATACACGCACATCACCCCACACCAAAACACATCCTAAGCAAACAATATAGAGCCACGGGCGCACGCATCATAATATGAACATGAGCAGCGATCAACGGCATCATGACATGTCTACGTGCTAGAAATCAGCACGTGCAGAGCAAAGACGGCGAGCCAACGTTTGTGCGGCGCGAAGAAGAATCACCGAAAGGAGACGAGCAAAACATACCATCATCCCGTACACACCAACGCGACAACCTAGCGGGACCGATCATCGGTACATTTTTTGTGTGCATCATGTGCGCCAACGTTTTGTGGTTGCTAGGAAATCAAATTTCCTCACTCCAGATTTTACTTCCAGCGAGAGCAGCCAGGGGCATATTTTGTACAACATTTTGTGTAATATTTTTAGTGTGCAGTATTTTTCGCGTTATAAAGTCCACAAATTTTAGTATCGAAGTAGAAAAAATAAACAAGAATGTTTGTCCGCTTGAATATTCTTCTATTGATCCTAACAGCTGGCAAGATTACGACATCCGTATTTTGGGATGCGCACGGAATTTTATTCATCGACTATCGTAAGAAGGCAGAAGGATCAACAGCAAATTCTACATGGTATTATTGGTGCATTTGAATTTATAAATTGCAAAGAAACGGTACTATATGAACTAGAAAAGAACTCTCTTCCACCTAGACAATGCACCGTGTTACAAGTCGTGGGCTAACATGGCCAAATTGTAGGATTTGGTCTTTGAATTACTTCCTCGCCCTCCGTATTCTCCAGATCTGACCCTCTGCGACTTCTACCTCTTTTCAGATCTCAAAAAGATGCTCACCGTAATAAATATGGCTCGACTGAGGGGGTGGTCGTCGAAACTGAAGCCGACTTTGAGGCCAGAGATAAATTGTTCTATTAAAAAGGTAGGATGTTAGAGCGGCGTTGGACTGATATTATCGCTCATGAAGGAAACTATGTTGATGAATAAAGTTTAATTTTGTCTAGAAAACGTGTTTTTATTGGTTAGTCCCGGGAATGAGCGAATAAATCTAAAAAACATTTTTTCGATTGCGCGATTCCATAGCGTGTTTGTGTCATTTAACTTTCTCTTAATCAAAATCTGGTTTTTTAGAAGTATTCAATTTTTCATTTATTTCATTCAAGTATTCAATTTTTTCAAAATATGTCAAGCTCCGTAAAAATTTAAAAAAAAGATCCGAAAATAAGATATCATCAAGAAATAGAGATGCACCTCGCTGTTACTTTTCGAGGATTCACTCTCCAAATAACTTCCAAAGGAAATAACCCAATTTACCAAAGTAACAAGTTATCAGCTTCCCTGTCAGTCGCCGTTGTCCACTCTTCAGTTGTGACACTCTCATTTCCTATCCAATTTCGCACTCATGCCAAACTTTAAATACTTCTATTTGCAACATCTAACACAATTACCGCGCCAGATGAAGTCGTTCTACGATACATATAAAAAACAACAACAAAGAGAGGGTTGATTCTTCATTCCAATAAATCCAGCGTGGCGTCACTCTTGCTGCTCGTGCTGCCATTGTGTCTGGCAGCGTCAGAGTTCGTGACTCGCATAAATGAGCTGCACTGCAGCACGGTGATGAAACCAAGCCCCGGCTGCCACTCGAAGCTGTCCGAGCGCCGAGAAACTTAATTTCCCGAGCTAACTGTGGGAAAATAATTGAATCGCACAAATTGCAGATGACAATTTAAGTGAAATTCCCTATTAACTTTTGGGTCGAAATTGCCGTTCGTCCGCTAGCCAGGATTGTGCTCTTCCAGTTCGGCAAGATGTTTTCGAGATGAACGTCGCCTGTTATATTGTGCAAGTCGATTTCCGGACGGGTGTCTGTGAAGCATATCATTACATGTTCAACTTTCGCAAGGACTGCAATTGTTCGGAGTCAGTTGACTGTGGAATTACTCCCAAAAGAGATTCATTTGTCGTCAAGGAATGAATAAATTGCGCATTATTGTAGCATCCGAATCGACACTGTATGCAAATCTCATATTCTAGCAGTATCCGAATGCAGAAATAATTGTTCTATTACAGGAGATCTGAGCCTTTCGACGTGTCGTCCTTTGTGCATGCACATTTGCAGATTCACTTCTAAGCTGCAGGAAAGGGACAAAGTTCAGAGTTATTGTATCATCTGGGGGGTAAGCACTCATTTCCATGGGATGCATGAATCATTGCTGTGGATTTGCTGTGGATTTGCTGTGACATACATTCATGAATGAAAGCTTGATGTCTCGATTGGGGATTTGATGTTTTGATGTGCCTGCTCATTGGCATGAATCTGATTGAATCTGATTGAATGAAAATCAATCAGCTGCCAGGATTTGGTAGGTTGAGATTTTTTATTATTATCCTTTACGAATTGCAATTTCAAATTTTTTTGTGACCGCCGTGGCGTAGTGGGTAGAGTGCGACGCTCACACGCCGAAGGGTCTAGGTTCGATTCCCGGCTGAATACCTTGAATTTTTTCACGGCACCACCTCATTCGAGCTGCTGACAACACTCAAAGAGTAATAACTGCCTAAGAAAGCTTTTCAAACTTCGCCTTTCGGAGTCGGCGAAAAACTATAGGTCCATTCTACTCGTGAGAGAACAGTAGCGCGCACAACATGAATAGCTGGTTCCCCTGTGGACTGTAGCACCAACAATTATTATTATTATTTATACCGCTCTAGTCCATCAGAGCTCCGGGGTACAGCTACTTCATCAAAAACTTTTACTATGTATCGTATTATGTTCTTGCGAAATGTAGGATGCTGCATGCAAGTGGCTCTGCGCTATTATTGACCCATTCCCGGTGAAGTGCTTCATTGAGGTGGTCCACGCTTTGTAGTTTTTGGTACTAACCCTGGCCCTCAAAATACCGTGCACGGAGAAATTCAACGAAATTGTATTCGAAGAATTTGCAATCCGTTGTGTCAAAAAAATAATGTGGAAACAATTTTTTTTTAACCTATTTTAGTAAACGCGTTTTTTTTGAGAATGTGCCGAGTTTAGTTCGATGTCCACGATCTTCGACCTCACTGTTTGTTTCTGATGAGGGTATTTGAAAGGTGGTGCTTTCGGGCCTGTCTTCGTATATATCGAACACAAGAATCTGATTACAAGAATTTCTATCCCAACGAGGTCCTGTACAATGAGGCAAACCTTATAAGGATAGATAATTTTATTTAAGTTGATACCGAGTCACATTGCACGAGCCAATCATCGCCTGAAGCTTTCCTTTATCTGGATGCGAAAGACCTGATACAAGTTAGGGAAGGATGCTGTATTATCTGCCACGGCGCACGCCGAACAATAGAAATGCAACTCTGATAGGAGCCGAACGTCGCTCGTAACCACGAGGATCTGTCTCGGAGGAGGATCTGTCTCGGAGGAGGATCTGTCTCGGAGGAGGATGTGTCTCGGAGGAGGATCTGTCTCGGAGGAGGATCTGTCTCGGAGGAGGATCTGTCTCGGAGGAGGATCTGTCTCCACGAGGGTCTGTCTCGAGACAGTACAGTAACAGACAAAGAACGGCATTTCTACTGGCAAGTTAACTTAATAAAAGTCTTTGTTTGCGTTATATGTGACGCCACGGTCCGAAAATGTGAGAAAAGAACGAACATCTACGATTCTGGGGGCCCAAAACACAACAACTGGCAACGCCTGCTTTCAGGTTACCGTCTGGGGGTACAATTTTTGTAAGTCCTCTTTGCAAAGTGAATTACGTTCAAAAGCTTGTTTGGCACGGATTTTAATATTGTTTGACACGGTTTTAAAACAATGCCACGGTATACGGTCGAATTAATTTTGACGCCACGGTCCAAAAACCCGAGCGGAGAGCAAATATATGCGCCTCTGGCGGACCAATGCATAAACATAGGCACTGCCTGCTTTCTGATTGCCGTCCGAAGATGTACATGTTTGGAGGGTTTCTCGGACAAGAAGACTCAATCGAAATATTTGTTTGGCCAAAGTTTCAATACTGGCTCTAGGACAGTTTCACGGTATACGGAATTAATATTGACGCCGGAATTTAAGGAAGCACAAACCATCACCATAAAGGGCGTTGCGTTGCGGCTTGTAGAAGCTGCACATTTTTGACTGTAAGTCAACTCATTCATTTTGTTTTTTGACATATTGTCCGATAACAAATGGGGACTCATCGGGAAAAAACTAATCCGGCATCTTACCACATTTGTGCAGGCGATGAAACTCGTTCGCTTTTTCGTCTCTTACGTTTTCCTGTTGTGATTCTAGATTCTGTGCTCTTTGAAACTTCAATGGCTTGTGTTCAAACTAAATTTTAAACTTGTTTTGCATCCGTTGCAACGATATGTTGAGTTCAAGGATTCATTTTAACACGAATTTCGATCAGTTCAAGTCTTCACATTCCAAATCAATTCTGTGAATGTAGCTGCATTTTTTATACAGTCATGTGCAACTTAATTGCGACAAACGAAGTTTTCGATATACCAGGTATATCGGTATGAAGAGAGCGTCAGGATACAAATGTCTCAATAGGGAACAATTGTTGTTAACGAGCCCTTATTTTCTTTTTGTTCGCTTGCTATGACATCTGTGAAAAATATTTAGTATACATCAAGTCATGTTGTCAACAGACAACATCATATTTTTTAATCGTGTTAAAAATATCGAATTTTGTACCAGAAAGTGATGATTTGCAGAAAACATTAACTTTTTGTTTTCATTTGAAGAAAAGTGCTGTAGAGTCCCATCGAATGCTTGTCGAGGCATATGGTGATCATGCGACATCAGAAGCAACATGCAGAAGATGGTGTCAACGGTTCAGAAATAATTATTTTGATGTGAGAAATGAAGAACGTGGAAGACCACCAAAAAGGTTTGAAGACGCCGAATTGCAAACGATATTGGATGGAGATGACACTTTGAGTCAAAAGCAAATGGCAGCAGTGTTAAATGTTGCACAACAAACAATTTTTGACCGTTTAAAAGCTATGGGAAAGATCCAAAAGTGTGGAAAATGGGTGCCACATGAGTTGAATGAAAGACACATGGAAAACCGAAAAAAACACTTGTGAAATTTTGCTTCAAAGACACGAAAGAAAATTGGTTTTTCCTCGGATTGTTACTGGCGATGAAAAATGGATTTATTTTAAGAATCTTAAACGGACGGTTAATCTGGGACAACAATCAACATCGACTGCAAAACCAGATCGATTCGGCAAGAAGTCAATGCTGTGTGTTTGGTGCGACCAGAAAAATGTACTGTACCACGAGCTCCTTAAACCTGGTGAAACCATTAATACTGATCGCTACCGACAACAAATGATCAATTTGAACCATGCATTGATCGAGAAACGACCAGAATAAGCCAGAAGATACGGCAAGGTAATTTTGGTCCATGACAATGCACCTGCACACAAAGCAAAACCGGTTCAGCACTCAATCAAAACTCTTGGCTGGGAGCAGCTACCCCACCCGCCGTATTCACCATACTTGGCTCCTTCCGACTACCATTTGTTTTCATCGATGAGACACGCATTAGCTGAGCAGAACTTTGATTCCTAAAAGGGGGTCAAAAATTGGGTGTCTGATTTTTTTGCTTTAAAAGACGAACAATTTTATTGGCGTGGTATTCGCAAATTGCCAGAAAGGTGGTCAAAATATGTAGAAAACAATGGCCAATACTTTGAATAAAATGTTTTTACTTTCCCATTAATAATTAGTGTTTTTTTGACAAAAAAAAAACGCTCATTTCATAGCTTTACCGGTATACCTGGTAAAGCTATTGTCGATGATTAGTATTTGGTTTTGTTCTCTAATCCCGAAATATAAAAGGCAACCCTCGTGGAGCTGCCTCTCTCAATGGAATTTCTATAAATGGATCCTCCACAGTTGATTCAAATGCTTTTTATCTTCTGGTTTTTTACGCTTTGAAAGCCCCTGCAGAATATGTTTCTGATTACCGAAAAGCTCTTGCCGATTAACACGACGATTTGTCCGAGGGATAATGTTGTACGTTGAAATTCATAAAGTGCTGTGTGTTGACATGGACTGTTTGTCTTTAGCAATGAGTGCAATCAAGCAGTTTGTGGAACGCAGGCACTTATTGTGTCATTAGTGACGTGCTAGACATTTTTCTAATTTCAAAGATGTCAACTTAACAGATCATTCAATAAGTCCAGGGACATATAGGGGCGCCACTAACAAATAATCCATTGTCGACTTTGGACTATGGAGTGATGGCTTATTGAGTGATGTGTTAGTTCGGCAACCACTTAAGGTGGGTGTCGCGCTTCTTGGTCTGTGTTGCACTTTGAGGACTTATGGCAATATGAACATGACAAAGATTTGGGAATTGTTGAGGAGCAAGCAATATGAACATGACAAAGTTTTGGGAATTGTTGAGGAGCAAGCCAATATTCTTCTTGATATGACAATATTTCTAATAATAATCATAGTTGGATGGCGGTACAGTCCACAGAGGGACCAGGGCCTAGCTTGCTCAACAACTACTCGTGCTGTGCGCGAAACTGTCCTCTCACGAGTAGAAAGGACCTACAGTTTCTTTGCCGACTCCGAACGGCGAAATTTGAGAAGTTTTTTCTTAGATAGTTACTATTCGTTGGGTGTTGCAATCAGCTGGAAAGAGGTGATTCCGTGAAAAATTCGAGCTGTTCAGCCGGGAGTCAAACCTGGACGTTCGGCATGTAAGTGTCCCACTCTACCCACTAGGTAACGGCGGCCAAAATTGTTTCTAGACTAGGTAAATTTCAACATACTGCCCAATACCTTGCCATCCTTTTTTGAGCTTGAAAAAGGAGAACAATTTTAGGCTTTTCGTTTCTCTGAAAATTTTCGGGAAACTTATAGGCGGTTGGTGGGTCATTTGCCAGTCACATCCACAGTGTTGCAACACGAAGTCTGATATATATACCTGGTTTTGAGTTCATAATCCACTTTTGTTTTATTCCTCTACTTACTTAGAATTTTATTAAAATATTAATGGAATTTTCATAGAACGAAACCTTATGCGAGTGAGTGTAACTGAGTCTATGAACAAAAATGAGCTTTAGTCACACTCATTGCAGGTGTGTGTCACGTCACTTAAAACATATGTCCATTCGGAACATCAGAGATGTACATACCATGCGGACAATTCGTCTCTTATCTATGTCTCCTAGCTTCGGGGAACGTCCTGATCTAGCAGCTTTCTGCACTCTATTCTCATTCTTATAGCGCTGAATGAATCACTTTCTGGATAGTAGAACAAGAACGATATACTATGAAAGCTATTTCAGCGTAGGGTTTTTCTTGTTTGGTATGTAAATCAACGATTAGCAGCCATTGTTCGGTCATAAGCTTTTTTCAGATCATATTTCAATAAAAACATAAACAAAAATACATTAGTGCAACAAGGATCTACCGCAAATGACACACGACACCAATAACATAGCAAAACAGAGTAAAGTTTATAATTTGGGGATTTCCTAAGAAAATATCTTCTTTTCTATAACTATACCAAGACTTTTGTGGAAGAAGATTTGGGTGCTTTCAGCATCTACAGATTTTTTTATTACAAAGGGCTTATTTAAAGATTTTTTATTTTTTCTGTAATTCTAGAAATATCACTTAATTGAAAAATATACAAAGGTTAAACATTCTTGCAATAACTATCAAACGGCAGTCTTATTTTATAAATCATATGCGCTGTACCTGGACTTTTGTGGAGCACTGTAAATGCATGTTTGTAAAACTCGCTGCTCCAATCCAGCAACAAATTTGAAGCGACAAAACGCAAAAGATTATTTATCAATGCATGTAATTTTAATTGGAGCTTCCAATGATTTGCTGCACGCAGTACACATCCGCTTAAAATCATATTTCCACGTCTACATGAATTATCGTCACTAGTAAGTTACCAACATACATCCCCGGCCGGTTCAGGTCAGATTACATGTTTTCAAAAGTTTACAATTCAAACTGCAGCCGCCGAAACCAACGCATTCCGATAATTGCAAGTTCCAATAGGTAGACACTGTTAACGTTTCGTCAAAATTAAAAAAGGTCACAGGAGCATTTCTGTTTTTTTTCCCAAATGCATGTCCTGATGTGCTGCGGGAGTCATGTGGCCGGAATGTACGGCAATGAGATAAAAATTGGTGTGGCGTTTTAACTATCGGTTGAGTGGTTCTTTTATGGCGTTTTAATTGAAAATATTTGAAACCGAAGTTTTGTTATGCAAAGGCATGTTCTTGTGGGCCTCAAATCAAAGTGATGTTGAGGGTTCCTTAAATAGCTTCACGAAGGCCAGAGTCTGCATTTGTTGCAGTGCTATTGCTTGCTATGAAAGCATTTCCGCTTAAGAGCAGCAGAAGATACGCCGTGTCGTTATGTTCACTGCCGGTGCCAGGATGGGTAAAATCAGTTAAATTGGTTTCCAAGTTTGCGCCTTTTCCAAGGACTGAGGTCAACTAAGTGAAACTCACTTCGAACAGAAACTTAAAGCATTTCCTTGAACGAGCCCAATACAGTGGTCGACTGCCAGTGCCAGATAATTGCAAAATTCAATAAATGGAATTTGAGACATGCCAGAGATAGCGGAGATTCATAAAACAAGTGTGACTTCTATACACTACTTCTGAGATGTATTTTCAGTCACTGACCACAGACACGGAAACCGTGCTTGGTAGGTTTGTGAAAGTAGACAGGAAAACGACGATAGCTCTTGAAGAAGATCGATTTCAAGGAAGAAGGTAGATATCAAGAACTGCGTTGCGCTTTAATGAGTTCATGGACGATATCTCGCTGTCCATGAGCTCATGAAATTTATAAATTTCTGCCTTTGCTCAATTTGAGACTTTGGCAGAATCTTTCAAAAATATAGGGATCCCAAGAATTCCGGTCATTCCAACAAGAGGTGATAAAACCAAAGACAACCATTCAAACTTAATTCCAATCGCCAATATTTCAATGAAGGCACCGGGACAACTGACGACATTGTAGGGGTCTCAAGCGAAGAAGATAAGCGGATGAGCGAATGAGCAGAAAATAAAAAGGCGAACACTCTGTTGGTGTTTCGACTTTATTAAGAGAGACAAACTACATTCTCTCTTGTATTTATATGTTTAGGCTAAGTAATAAAATTCATACTGTTAGCTGAGTTGTACACATTTGGAGTAAATCGTACGATCAAATGGCCAAAGAAGAGATAGATAGTGCGAGCAACTCCATACAGTCTGGCTATCAAGTATAGTATTTGAAAAAATATTTTATTTTCGACTGCAACATGATATCCAAAGTTCTCAAAACATCTGGAGAGATCGTTGTGGTTGTTGCGTCTGCTAATGATGACACATCATTGGTTTCGACCCAACATCATGCAAATTCAAACTTCTCACAAAAGATTCTCTGTCAATTTCGTCCAATTGAAGCATGCTTCCGCACCTTTCCCACATTCCCTCAATTCTGAGGAGAATTCTTCTAATCACCACAGCAAATTGTTTCCCATTCCAGCGTACAGGTTGCCCTTGTGCCTCATAAATCTTTCCCGACAGGCAGTAGGACCCGAATGATGAATTCCATTTGTCAGCATTTCACTCCAATTAAGCCCGGGGGCAATCTCCATAATGACTACAATCCCGTCGCCCGCAGCAGACGCAGTCAATTAATCCCACATACATACGCCACACTGTAATCAATCACAAGGATAAATGTCAATTAAATATGAACGCAGCCGTCGTCCTCGACTGTGCGGTGACCATGAAAATACTGCGAAAATGTTCTTTGATGACCGTGAAGGGGGAAGGCGATCCTCTAAGTATTGCATGAGACTGCCTTCTGACGCCTCCGATGCTGGCTGAATATATTCAGATCTCGGTAGACATTTATTTTGAGTGTCAAAATGATGGTGGATGCTACGAGAATTTTAAGGTCAATACGGGACACCTTTAAAACTGAACAAGAAAACCTTTAAAACTGAACCCTACCCATGGTATAGACAAAGAATTCGTTGCCGATTATTTCCGACGGACTCATACCCATGATAGAGGATTTCTTTTCTAAAATATTTGCAACTCATCACGGGACTGACATATATTCACCATAAACAAAATGTTCATACCAGGTATATCCGTATGAAGTGAGCGTCAAGATACAAATGTCTCCAAAAAAGTCTGAAGACGCCGAATTGCAAACGATATTGGATGGAGATGGACAACTAGTAGTAGAGTCGCAGTCTGTGCTGAGAATCTGGAAGGATATTTTCTGCAGACTCCTAAACGGCGATGACGACCCAAATCCCGCAATCCGCAGAACTATTTAAAGCAGCTGGAGATGACCTGGTTGGGCGCATGCACCAGCTCATCTGTAAGATATGGTTGGAGGAACGCATGCCCGATGAGTGGAATCTCAGCGTCGTTTGCCCGGTCCGCAAGAAAGGAGACCCCTTTGACTGCGCCAACTACAGAGGGATAAGTCTCGTGAACATCGCATACAAGATCCTCTCTGCCGTATTGTGTGAGCGATTGAAACCATTTGTCCATGACCTGATAGGGTCCTATCAGTGTGGTTTCAGACCAGGGAAGTCCACAATAGACCAGATCTTCACATTACGTCAGATACTGGAAAAGACCCAAGAAATGCAAATTGACACTCACCACCTATTCGTCGATTTCAAGGCTGCATATGACAGTGTGCGTAGAGACGAGCTATACAGTGCCATGTCTAGTTTTGGCATTCCTACCAAACTCGTCAGATTGTGTAGGATGACGATGGAGAACTCTCGCTGCTCCGTCAAGGTCGGTAACGAACTCACCGAGACCTTCAATGTCAAAAAAGGTTTTAGACAAGGCGATGCACTGTCATGTGACTTCTTTAACATCATCCTCGAGAAGATCGTGCGTAACTCACAAGTCAACACCAGAGGCACGATCTTCCTCAGTTCAATTGTTAGCTTACGCTGATGACATTGACGTGATTGGACGAACACAGCGAGCCGTCAATGAGGCGTTTGCTGGCATTGAAGCGGAAGCGGCCAAAATGGGTCTTGCGGTAAATGAGGGCAAAACGAAGTACATGCTGTCATCAAGGAAGGACACACAACATCGACGTCTTGGACGGAGCGTCACACTAGGCAGCAGAAACTTCGGGGTAGTTAAGGACTTCGTCTACCCCGGCTCCGCGGTAAACAGGGACAACAACATGAGTACCGAATTCAAACGCAGAATCACTCTTGCCAACCGCTGTTTCTTTGGGCTCAAGAGGCAATTGAGTAATAAAGCCCTCTCTCGAAGGAGCTCGCTTTATATAACAGCTTGATCATCCCCGTCCTACTTTATGGCGCAGAATCTTGGACGTTAGCAAAGGCGGATGAGGAAGCCCTTAGTCTTTTCGAGAGAAAAGTTTTGCGTGCGATGTTTGGTCCTGTTTGCGTTGATGGCATCTGGAGGAGAAGATTTAATGACGAACTCTATAGGCTGTACAGCGACATGCGCCTGGTTAAGCGTCTACGGATACAACGCTTAAGATGGCTAGGCCATGTAGAGCGTATGGACACCACTGCTCCGGCCCGAAAAGTCTTTGAATCCGAGCCATTGGGACAACGTAACAGAGGACGACCTAGACTGAAATGGCGCACACAAGTGGAGAAGGACCTCAACCAACTTGGAATGCGCAACTGAAGACAGAAAGATCGTGCTGGCGAGAGAGGTATGTTGGTTGAGGCCCAGGTCCACCCCGGACTGTAGCGCCACAAGAAGAAGAAGAAGAAGAATTGGATGGAGATGACAAAAGCAAATGGCAGTAATGTTAAATATTTCACAACAAACTTTAATATAGCGCGAATTTCGGCGTCAGTGAACTCCATGTTTATACGTCTATAACTGTTTAACACAATATCCAAACTAATCAGGTTTCGCGTCGTTTTGTAAGTTATGTCAAGACATTTCTATTGATGTATATGTTGTCAGATACCAGCTCCTTAGCGCTTTGTACATAGCCGGAATATTCAAAAAACAAAAATTCGGAAGGAAGATATTTGACCGTATATGATTCGCAAGAGGAGATGGTCGCCACAACTGAAGCCAATTCCGAGGCCAAGGTCAAAGCGTTCTCTAAGAATGGTATCGGAATTTCATAGCGGCATTGGACAGATTCGTGGTCGCCGTGGCGTAGTGGGTAGAGTGCGACGCTCACACGCCGAAGGGTGTAGGTTCGATTCCCAGCTCAACACCAATTTTTCAAATTTTTCACGGCACCACCTCTTTCGAGCTGCTGACAACACTCAAAGAGTAATAACTGCCTAAGAAAGCTTCTCAAATCTCGCCGTTCGGAGTCGGCAAAAAACTGTAGGGCTTTTCTAGTCTTGAGGGAACAGTAGCGCGCACAACACGAGTAGTTGAAGAGCAAGCTAGGCCCTGGTCCCCCTTTGGACTGTCGCGTCAACAATTATAATAATTATTGGACAGATTCAATCATTCCTGAAGGTAACTATGTTGATGAATGGAGTCAAATTTTGTTTAGCAAATGTGTTTTTACTGGTTAGTCACGGAACTTATTGAGTGAGTTTTAGGTAGCTTGCATAGGTTTTCACTGTTTAAGAGCATCATTCTTTAGTCCCCGTATCGTAGTGGATAAAAGCATCCCACCGACTTCAGTGAATGTTCCCTTGGTGTTTTGTAATTACACACCTCAACGTAGGAGTTGGCATTAAACTGCTGGTCTTCAGCACTCTTCAAGAGGACATAACGCAGAATGCAGTGATTACCCATTTTTGTTTGAATTATCTATTTCTTCACCCGTCGTCACGTAAACGTGAGAAAAGAGCGTAAAGCGGCCTTAAACCGGATGGAGGACCGTCACCATAGTAAGCAAAATTTCTCAGAATATCGTCAAGCTTCCGTCTCTGAAGTCCTACACGTCAAAGTAACTTCGCTGCATTGCGATATTCCGCTTCCTACCTACAGTGAAGTGACGACGAAGGACAACATGTTACCTCCAACCAAGCCCGAAGGACGAAGAACGACTCCCTGCTTAAAATAACCTTTTAATTGCGTAACCAAGAGTTACAGATGACATTCTCAACTTTCACAAGACAATCAGCGAAATACCAGAAACTTATTAGTCTCACAACTCTTTGATGCGGCATTCCTAGAAAGTTGATCGTCGGAATTTCGCAGGAAATTCCTTCGAAATCCCCCGCAACTCTTACCGTATCCCAATTGGGCTTCCTGTTGTCGGCGACATTCAGCAGATTTTGCAGGGAAACCACACGAACGGATGGCCATGTTGCGACGTGGTTGGAATGCTATATTGACCTGTTTATTATTTGTAACGTCTGCTTGCACGGTTCGTTCTGTTTGCATAACAAATCTGCACTCGTAGCTCAAAAACCGACGACAGACGATGTCGAAAGTTTCGCATTTAATTTGCCCCTTGAATTCATGGGAAATATGGGAAAGTTGTTCAGTTGAGGTTGCGACGGAGCTGCAGGCGTTGTAAATGTGAAACTTCGACTGAGTGTAAGTGTGGAACGGGGATGACACGGTGAGTCATCATTGAGTGGTGTGTCTTGTGTGAGTTGATGTTAATGACATGACGGGAAGTGGTGT